>JAQMYF010000001.1:12723603-12733828 GCA_030014195.1 Neosilurus mollespiculum
CACAGATATATCATTGCTTTTAAATTATGCTTGTGTTAAATTGTGTTTAAACTGTGTGTTTTCCTATGTGATTTGCATATTGCTACTTGTATAGGACTTTGTGGATAGGAAGCTTGCAGTGACCATCAGAGGTGGGGAGTGTGTTAAGGGAGGTAGCATGCGCTGCCCATGGGAGACAACCATCACTGCCCTCCATACCTCAGTGACTCTGACTAACACAGGTGTGGAGTTTATCTGTTCATCAAGATGTTTTGCATTTTATCCCTCATTGATCCCAAACTATATCTAGTGTGTTTCTAGAGCAGCTCATACCAGTTCCCTCCATCCAATCATCCATCCAGCCAGTCATCCATCATTAAGCTCTGTCCATTCATCCCATTCATTCTTCAGTGTAACTCCCTAAGCATCCTCTATCTATTCCTTTAGATTAATCCATCCACCCATCCATCCATTTACTTATTTATGCACATGTTCCTCTCTGTTTTGCTTTCTTACTCTCTTTCTTTTGCTCTCGTAGGTTCTGTGATGCTAAATGGACAACCAGGGGCTTTGCCAGTGTTGACGGCTGATCTGGCAGTCCGAAGATCATCTTCAAGCTTTCTCATGATCCATGTGTTTGGTGCTCAGCTGCTGTGGCACACTGAGGGCCCTTTGATCCTCATCATTCTTCAGCCAAGCTTTGCTCATAAGGTACAACATGGTATTACCTCTGACTTTCATTAAAAAAATACCTCGGCCACCAGGATTTACAGTTTGCCATGACACTATATTGCACCATTAGCATTGCTGCACCTGAAATCCCATTAATAACACATTATATAAGGATCATGGTCATTTCCTGTACTGTTTACCCTTGGATAAATATCCAAGACTGTTTTCAGTTATGTTGTTATGGCTAATAAGCCCAGGATATTTTTTTGATACAGCGTGAAAGTGAAAAGTTACCAAATCAGTATTGTATGCAGTAAATCTCAGTTCCTGTTTTCATGACCTACTGAACATCTGGCCCTACTCCAACAAGTTCATGATTCACTAAAGAAAGGCTTTTGCTTAAGTTTTTTAACAAACGCTTACTTAGTGTACTTAGTAACAGGCGTCCAAATAACCGGAACAATCTGTATAAGAGGACCGGACATAAGTAAATAGACACCCTTAAAACTGTAGTCATCAGTCATCAGTAAATTTATGGAAACCTAGTCTGACTGCTGTGTAAGGGTGCACAAAGTTGTGCTAAAGTTATGCAAGCATGCCTCGCACTCCAGGAGACAAATGACAAATAGCAGATAATTTGAATATTTCTCTGTCAATGGTAAAAAGTTCAACAGTGAAGGTAAGACCACCATGGAAACACAAACAGGTCAACCTGGACATCAGAAAGATGCCTTCGCTCCATGAAGAGAGCTGTGGAGAAAAATCCCCATTCCAAGGCCGCAGACATTGCAGAAGACAACCAAACCAGCTCAAAATCTGTTATTCGCTATCTTCATCAAATGGGCTATTATGGCCAAGCAGCAGAACACAAGACTCTTCTACAACCAGCAAATATTGAGAAAAGAAAGAAGTGGGCAGTGGACATGGTTGATAGGCCCCTGCACACTATTGTGTTTTCCGATGAGTCCACATTTGCTCAGTTTTCCAGCAGTGGAATAATCTAGGTCTGAAGACTTCCAAAATAAGAGTTCAGCATGAAACATCTCTAACCAACGGTGAAACATGATGGATTCTTGGTGATGGTGTGGTGCGTGATTTGGAGAATGGTCTGTCAGGTCTTGTGGAATGCGTTGGGAACATAAACTCTGAAAAATACATTCCATTCTTCAGAAATGCCTCTATTCTCCAGAGGTCAGTTGGACAAGAATCGCACCTTGTTCATGGAAGATGGCGCACCTTGTCACAGGAGGAAAAAAAACACAAGAATGGAAAGAACAAAATGGCATCCAGAAGCTCTTGTGGCCAAGTCGGGTTCAAGCCTGACATGAACCCGATTGAACACCTTTGGGCAATACTGAACAAACGCAGTAAAGAAAAAAGATCAAGAAGACCAACATGAAGAGAGGAATTGCTGAACTGTTTGCGGTCAGAATGGTCTGACATCCCACAAGCAAAAATTGCATAGCTGATTGATTCCATGCCTAAGAGAATAAAAGCACAAAAAAGGCCAAGGAACAGTCAACAAAATACTAATTTCTACATTTCATGTATTTTTGTGTTTTATGAAATCATTTTTGGGGAAAATATGGTCATTTTGAAATTTTGGGTGTCTATTTACTTATGTCCCATCTATGTATTTTCTAGAAGGCCTGGTTATGTTTTCCCTTGTAAATGAAAGTTGTTATGCTTGATTTTTCAACATTACTTTAAAAGCCAGAAGTATGCTGGTGCAATAATGTAGTTATAGGTTAAATCATTTAGGAGAGTTGGTAGCTGTAAAAATGGCTAGAAAAAAAAAAATTGAGCTAGGCCGCAAGTCTGACTGGGCAGTGGTGGTAGGGTGTTGGATTACTGATCCCAAGGTCAGAGGTTCAAGCCCCACTATTATGAATGAATGAGTAAGTCTGACTGGATTATCAGTAGTAAATGTGTAACTTATACCATATAATAGAGCTAGTATGAAAAAAAAAAGTCAGACATTTTTTATTGCAGTAGGTCAGACAGCCTGATGACCATAATCAGAACTGAGTTAAACATAAGTCAGAATCAAATAGTAAAACCGAGGCATCAGAATTCAGACATCTGATGTGACTATGGATTTAAGCACTATTCAGACAGTTGCAAGGTTATATACACAGGACCATGTCTCAGTTATGAACAATTTAAAAGTTGGTTCATGTTTAGGTCATTTGGCTTGGGCAAGTAATATTTTTGGCATATTTTTGAATTATTAGAAACAGCAAAATTTGCATTATTTTGTTAATGTTTCTGCTGAAAACTACAAATTAAAAGCATGTGAATGTAGCCTACATTCCCTGCGTGCTCATTGCATTATTTCACTACACATACTTCACTACACATAGTTTGTATGGGGGAAGCCATAATTTTTAATGAAAGCACATTTGCCATGATTTCTTTGATAATTACAACTAATGAACTCTAATCTAATAAATAAACTAATGACAACTAATGAACTAATATTTTTTTTGTTATTATTTGTTGACAGCAAGACACCACAACAGGTTATTATTTAATCTGAACTGGGCATTAATTAATGATTTGATTAAGTGTGCTGTGAACAGGGCATTCAGAAAATAGAATGAAGCATGTTATAATGACTTTTGGATGCAAGTTTCCAAATCTATTTGTGTATGTGTGCACTATAACAGGTGAGAGGTTTGTGTGGAACATTGACTTGGAATCAACACGATGACTTCACCACACCAGAGGGGGACATTGAGAACAGCGTGACCGCCTTTGCTCCAAAATTTAGTCTTGGACCATGTCATTTGCCCTCATCAGTGACCTCTGACCCCTGTAGTATCTACACGCAGCGCAGAGAGTATGCAGAGAGAGTCTGTGCTGTTATCAACAGTCCTGTGTTTCAGGTTAGCATCGATTTATGACTCGGTTCAAGAGTCACTAGTTGTCTGTCAATGGTTGCTAGAGTTGTATCTGTTGATATGCAGTTGATCCCCACAAAGACAAAGCAAATCATTTTGGTGGTTGTAAATGAAAAAACAATTCAAACAAACGTATGACCTAACAGTGTGAATGGTAAATAAACAGTTAAAGCTTAGATGTGCATACAAGGAATTGCACACTTTTTTTTGGTAATTTTTATTTATCTTGTTTCACATTCTGTCAATAGTCTGTGGTGGTTCAGACTCTGTAAACATACAAATGAAATGGAATCCCAACATGTAGCCAGTTATATCACAAAGACATTTGTACATCCATTATATTAAGTGTTGCTTTGCAAGCATTGCCACGTAGACTAATTGTGTATGAGAATGTGTGTCCAGGATGTGGTTTTGGAGAAATATTATAAGAACATACATTTGTTTCAATGTGGAGTTGTAAAGGAGCTCGCTATGGCTAACATGAAGTAAAATTACTGACTATGAGGCTTTCATCCATCACTCAGAGTTGCCATGATGTGGTGGAGCGGGAGCCATACATGCGGCAGTGTCTGAGCGAGGTGTGCGGCTGTGCCCCCCACACACAGTGTCAGTGTACCGTCCTCACTGCCTATGCTCAGCATTGTGCTCAAGAAGGGGTGCTAGTGAGCTGGAGAAACCATACCTTCTGCCGTAAGAGTTTACACGATCATCATCTCCTTTGACTTTTCAGCTGAGTATGAATGTTAAATATGAATTTCAGATAGTCTTACAATGGTTAATTATAGGAAATAGAAAAGACAGAAAAACAGCATTAGCCCCATTACGAAATAAACATAACTACACATTTTGAATCTATATTTTTCCATACCTAGCAATGCAGTGTTCTGGGGGGCAGGTGTATCAAGAGTGTGGCCAGCCATGTGAAGGCTCGTGTAGTGACCTGCAGCAAAACTGGAGCTGCCAAGTGGATGCAGGTGCTCGGAGCTGTGTACCAGGCTGCCAGTGTCCCGCAGGTCTGGCACAGGATGACCAGGGCCAGTGTGTGCCAGTCAGCATGTGCCCATGTGTTCATGCCGGAATTGTCTATCCACCAGGAAGTTCCATGCAAATCAGCTGCAATACCTGGTATGGGGAAATGGAGGCTTTCATAATACAGTATCTTTTTATTTTCCTTGGTGGAGTTTGCTTAAGTAGCAATCATGCAAGGGGAAAGAAGCAGTAAGCTTCAAAGCTTCTATTATATATTTCAAGGGAAATATACTCCAAATATTCTCTTCTGTATAAATGCATGCCTTTAAACCCAAACTCAAATGTTTTCTATGTGGCAGTTTAATTTCAATGACAGGAAATTGATTACTAGCTAGCTATCATTTTGTGTACTTTCTGACCAACAAAATTTATTACTGCATTATCCAATGTTTTTTTTTTTGTCAAGACAGATCTTGATCTTGATTAAAATAATACATGTTTCATTATGACTTATACTAGTCAACAAGTCCTAAGATGGACCAGGACCAACGTGCAACTGAAGTTACAACTCCACAGCAGTGCACAAATCTATTAAAAAGTAATATGTACAAAATAAGCAATATTTACAACAGTGAAATATGTTTTTAATTAGGTAAAAATGCATGAACTGTGTTCTGAATCACTATTGTTTGTTCCTGGTCTAGCCTTGCATGCACACACTCACGTCCACACACCACAGGGAGATTTTTGATTTGATTTGATTTTTTATTCTTGCTATACTGTATTAATTCCCCAAGGGAAATTATTGCCTCTGCATTTAACCCATCCAAAGTGAGCACACACATTCGGAGCAGTGGGCTGCAACACACATTGGGGGTGCCCGGAGAGCAGTTGAGGGTTAGGCGCCTTGCTCAAGGGCACTTCAGCCATGAAGGTGGAAGGAAAAGTGCAGCTGACTCCCCCCATCGCCACACATTTTTCCTGCTGGCTTGGGAATCGAACCAGCGACCTTTTGGTCCCAAAGCCGCTTCTCTTACTATTAGGCAACAGCTGCCCCCATCTTGTAACTTTTTTATTTTACATTTTGTACTATTAGAAGTTCTTAGCAGTTCGCACTCTTTCAATAATATTTATGCACTGCATAGTTTTAGTGCAACATCACAAGCATTGAGCTAAAAGTCACAACTGTGTTTAATTTACAATCAAGACAGAAAATAATCACCCACTTTAAAATATTTATTATGTTGCTTTGCAGCCTGAAATAAATATAAGAAAACTTTTTTTTTCATCTGTATTTACTCAATGCAATTTATAACACCCAAGTGAAAAATATAATAGCAACAGTACAGGAGAAAAAACAAAACAAACAATGCTAGTACTTTGTGGAATGACATTATGCTTTGATTACAACAATAGGATTTCAAGTAATTCCACGGATTTTCATTAGGGTTTAAATCTGTGCTTTGACCAGACCAGGCATTAACCTTTCACCTTCTGCCACTTTTTGGTCAACTTTAAGTTATTATAATGTTGGAAGGGCAACTTTTTTTCCCCAACTGACAACGTTCTGGCAAAGGGCAGCAGGTTTTCCTCAAGAATTTGATGGTATTTTGCCCTATCCATTTTTTTCTTCTATCTTGACAAGTGTGCCAGAGAAACCCTTTACAATAGGAACTACTATCACCTCTATGCTAAACTTTATTTATGTTGTTCTTTGGATGGCTAGCTGTATTGGTTTTCTGCCAGATATACCACTTGGCATTAATTGTTGGATAGTGTAAAAGGACGTCAGATGGAGAGAAAACTTTCCATTTATTTAAAATCCATTCATCTCCATTCACATGTGTTACTTGTCTGTTTCTTGTTCGGCAAACACATTTCTTATCAGGTGAGGTCTGGCTTTTCAAGCACAAAACTTGGAATAGACTCTACCATGCAAAGGCATCCACTGGAGGTACAGTAGTTGTAGCCTGGTTTCCTCCTTGCTCTTTGATCCAGACGCCTGATCCAGGAAGGATCCTAGTAGTATCAAATACTCTATTATGGACTTTTATTATACTCACAACGATTGATAAAGCCTTTAAATTCTTTTATCCATCCACTGACTTTTACATGTCCACAACTTTATTCCTAAGATCTTTTGACGGTTCCTTGCTAACCATAGTTGATTGTTGGCTTTTAGTCACATTCCGAGCACTGGAATGCACTACGATTCACTGTTTTTATGATTAACTAATCAGAAAGATTACAATTTAATTACCGGTGGAAGCCAATATGCATGTGCAATTGAGAAGGTGATTAGTTACACCTTACTTCACTGATTTACCTTTTTATTATGAACTGAACTGTTTTTTTATTATATCCTTAACTTGGCTGTTATAAATTGCAGAGTAATACAGGTGATTTGTTTTGTGTGTATGTCTTCTTTTCAGGCTGTAAAGCGATGAAATAATAATATTTTAAAGAGCGGTGATTCTTTTCTATAGCCACAGTGTGTAACTGTGACACATGGTCAAGGAAGAATAATTTAAGGGCCCATAGCCAAGACAAGGGCTCTGGGACATATGGGCTTGTGGGACTTACCCCTTCATGAGAATACATTATTCAAAGGTAGAGAGGAAAAGGGAAAAAGAGGCTTATCCCACTTTCTCTGTGATTACATGTTTACGATATATTTTTATGACATCTAAAGGTAGCTTTTTATCTTATCCCTGATAAGACACACTGACTCAGCATACACTGCATTTAATTATTTTTCATGCTCATGAAATATGAATGGCCCACCCCCTTTTTAAATATCAGGAAGGCAGACTAACCATGGATTACTGTTACAGTTATACTAAAAATACTAAATACATGACAGCCAGTGTGTGGTATGAAATTGGTTTTATGTAATTTTGTTTTCCATCTTTGTCTATATTGTTTGCCTAATGATGGAAAGATAGCTTAACTGGTTCCTGTCTCTATTTAACAGTTATTCCATGAGCTCGAGTCAGAATATGCCAGGGTATGCAACTACAATAACCTCTCCTATATGTGTGTTTCTGTGTGTGTGCATGTGAAATAAATGAAATAGCTGAGAATTAGCTAAAATAAATGGAATAGCTTGTCGGCTAGTGTTGCCAATTAGTTTAGTTTGGATTTATGACTGATACATTGTTTTTTTTTTGGAGTGCTGTACCTAATAATGGTATATGGGATGATATCCTAGTTGTAGGCTAGCCGATCAGAGCATGTGATAGCTCACGTACAGTGGGTATAAATAGGATAATATCCATTATTCTTATCAAGTCTGGCCTCATGATGTTAGCTCATGGAACACATTTCTTAGAAAAGAAATGTCACTATTATAAAGCATTATCAGTCACTATTATACAGCAGTTCAAAGATCACTGTTGACTCCTGAGAGTTTGTGAGGTAGGAGAGTTCTGATGAAGTCACTCTATAGCCTGCTGCATTTCTCATCGGGATAGGCTGACTTTATTGCAGCTTTTTTATCTCATTACATGGAAAACAATGGGTCGACCTACTGTATGTGCCAGTAAAGATATTCCAGTGTGTAGGGGCATTCTTTTCTATTTACAATCTTTTATTTAAATAAAACAATTTACAATTTGATCACAGAGGTTATGGGCCACACGATGGCCTAGTGGTTAGCACATCTGCCCCATAGCAAAAAGGTCCTGGATTCGACTCCCGATCTCGGGTCCCAGGTGTTTCTATGTGATCGCATGTTCTCCTCGCTCTTGTGTGGTTTCCTACATGCGACAATCCAGAGACATGCACATTATGCTAATTGGCTGTTCCGAATTCCCTGTAGGTGTGAGTGTGAATGGTTGTGTGTGTGGGTTCAGTGGTCTGTTCAGGAGGTACCTCGCATTCACCCAGTTTGAGCTAAGATAGGCACCAGCCTCCCCATGACCAGAATAGGACTAAGCGGTTCAGCAAATGAGTGGGTGAATGAGTGATTACAGAGGTTACTGAGGTTATATTTAATTATTAGTTAATTGTATTAATAATTATGTCAATGGAACATCCTGACACAAAAAGTAACACACGTGTGCGTGTTTGAATGAGCACAAGCGCACATCAGAAAAGCTTGTTTTACTGGTTTTCATCTAGTTCTATAACATGTTGGATCATGCTGGAATGTGATGAATTATAATCATTCTCATTAGATTAGGTAGTATCAGTTTATGTCTTCTAAGAGCAAGATACAGTAGGCTAGCTGTGTGGAAAATAATAAGACACACTAGGTGTTGGCACTGCTTTGCATCTTTTACTGGTGATTCATATGATTGTTCTAAATACAATACAAACAAAGAAACAAACAACAAAAAGCCCTATTGATCCCATGGTTCTACTGTATGTACAGTGTTGTAGAATGAAGTACGTGTCAGTACACTGGTTATCACTTAAGGTATTTCACTCTTGCTGTGATTCTGTCTCTGTAGTGTGTGTGGACATGGTGTGTGGAACTGTACTGATCTGACCTGCCCTGAGGTAACAGAGTGTCCAGGCTCTCTGGTCTTTTCACCTCGATCTTGTTTGAAGACCTGCTCTAGTCTGGACAAGGGGACCTGCGCAGAGCCCATCTATGGCTGTGTCTGTTCTGAAGGAACTGTGCTCATGGTGTGTCAGCTAATTCATTAGTCTTTTTAAATAATCCTCTAAACCAGGCATATAATGTAATAATATATGCTTACATCTGTTTACCCTGATATGATGTACACAAGAAAAAGGACACAAATAAAAAATACATGTATTAAAATAAAATAATTCAAAAGACCAAATATATAAAGAAGGTTAATTGATGATACACAAGTACTTACAGGATGCAAATCATAGCAGTTTCTTATTAAAATGTAATAAAAGAAATATTATACTAATACATTAAAGATTAAGGGTTAAATATTCAGATGCTAGAAACCTAAACCAAAACAAGCATGGTCTGAAATTTAATGATTTGAAGTTATACGTTTAAAAAAATTTTTTCAATTGTTTTAAAGACTTACAGGTTGATTGGGCATAGCAAATAAAGGCAGATCTAAATAAGCTAAAATAAATATAATGACATTGACAATGTAGTCTTTGAGTTTAATCTGACTTGAATGATCTGAAAGTGTTGAGATATAATTTCTGTGTTTGCTGTACATTCAGCATAATGTTTACACTTTTACACTTAATACTGTCTACACGTTACACTTAATACTGTATTAATCCTGCAAGGGAAATAATTTTCTCTGCATTTAACCCATCCAAAGTGAGCACACACACACACACACACACACACACACACACATAAACAGTGCGAACACACTCGAAGCAGTGGGCAACCACACACTGGGGTGCCCGGAGAGCAGTTTGGGGTTAGGTGACACTAGGTCAAGGACACTTCAGCCATGGAGGTGGAGGAAGGGAAGGTGGAGCTCACTCCCCCACCGCCACACATTTTCCTTGCTGGTTTGGGAATCCAACCAGCAGCCTTTCAGTCCCATACCTTCTTCTCTAACAATTAAGCTATGGCTTTCCCCAGTGATCTTGTGAACTTCAGCTGCCCCCAGTGAACTTGTGAACTTTCCAATTCATGTTGCTCTGATGAAGATAACAATAGTTTTATTTTTTTATATATATATATATATATATTGTATGTGGGAAAAAATAACAGTACTACAATTTTATCCCGACAAGCCTGTTTCGTG
>JAQMYF010000001.1:12785799-12796326 GCA_030014195.1 Neosilurus mollespiculum
GCAGTGTAATGGTAAAAGAAGAGTTTATTAGTGCTGGGTGCAAGCAGGGACTCTGGCATGACTAACTATGGCAGCATTACTAAAAAGAGAGAAACCAGAAGGAAGACAGACATGAGGGCTGCTAGGGTGTTTCTGTGCGGAGTTTGCGTGTTCTCCCCGTGCTGGAGTGGGTTTTCCGGTTTCCTCGCACAGTCCAAAGACATGTACATTAGGCTAACTGGCTGTTCTAGATTGCCCCTAGGTGCGAGTGTGAATGGTTGTGTATGTGGCCCTGCGATTTATCTAGAGAGCTATTGAGGATGTACCCCGCCTTCACCCAGTGACAGCTGAGACAGACAAAAGCCATCCTGCGACCCTAAGAGAATTAAACGGTTCAGCAAATGAGTGAGTGAGTGAAAATCAGCGAGTGAGTGAAAATCATTGCTGTTATAATATATTTCAGCAGGTTTCGCTACAGTTATATGAATCACACCACATACAAAACTTTCAAAATTTCACTGGTGACATATGGATCTGATCATGAAACTGGTACTGAAATGTGTGACACTGACCTGAAATTTTCTGCAGATTTAGAAAAATATTGTTTTTCCCATTTTTTAATGTATCAGGCCAATATGCATTAAACCATGGTAGATGCGAGATAATATTTCTTGGAGGAACAGCATTATAAAATTATCAGAATGACAACTCAAAAAGCCAGTATGTCACATGGACATAATGAATCATGGACCAATTTACTAAAACAGCTTTAGCTTATAATTGTCTAAATGGTTACACTATGCCAATTGATAGTGCTTGGCATGTTTCTCTATTATATATAGTCAATAAATGCCAATACATCAGTAATTGGTCGATGCACAAGATACAGTATGTGACATGGACCGGAAAAGTTATGTATATCATGGATCCCGTTTTAAGACTGGTGCTTATTTACAAATTTTGCCATGCACATCCAAATTCTGTGGTTCATTGTGCATGGACCTGTGCTCCGTTTCATGTTGTTAGGACATGAAAATAATGAGGTCTTTCTCTTGTCACTTCACATTGAGTGTGAAAAGGGCATAAGCTAGGAATGGACATACTTTATGTATGGAGGGGAAAAGGTTGGATTTATTTGGTCGGGGAACTTGGGGTAGTTTCATTTTTGTATCTTCATGCCTAGACCCTTGCACTCTTTAATAGAGTAAATTACAAGCCTAAATTATAAGCCCTTTATAGTCTTTCCATAGGCATTACAAACACACTCAAATGAATTATTAAAACAGACTCTTTCTTGTTATAGGTTCAAAATTACATATTCAGTGGTTATTTTGATACAAATCAGTACCTTAGATCAGATTATGGTATGATAATCATTCATTCATTTTCTGAAACGCTTAATCCTAATGATCCTATCTCAGCTGACTCTGCGTGAGGGCAGAGTATATCCTGGCCAGGTCATCGCAGGACAGAAACGCGCTGACGGCAACGCAGTCTATTCTTTTCGAAAGTCAGCAATGGTTCTTTTACATGCCTCTCACCACAGACAGTGAGAGACATGGCTGGCCTTTGATAACCCAGTTAGCTGCACTGGGGGGACAGCAGTGACAACCCGGTGATAGTGGGGCTTGATGCCCGACCTTCAAATCAGTAATCCAGCGCCCTACCACCGGGCCACCACTGCCCCGCTATTAAACATATTTAGCAGTTATTCCACAGCCTTTAAACCAAGTGAGCTAATAATCATATATGATAACTAGGAGTGGAATAACTTTAATTCCATCCTCCAGATTATAAGTAACATAACATTTTTATTATTCTATTCAAATTCTTCAGAAAATAAATAAATAAATAAATAAATAAAACTAACAAAAAAATATATATATATATATATACATTCTTACTATCAAATACTTGAATTCCATATGCCACTCTATTTCACTTGCCTTTCATGGAATGAGTGTAGACTGAAGTTTGCAAGTGGAAATAGCAAGCCGAAATAGCTAGCAGTTCTTGCACAGAACAGGTATGACACCGGCATTGACCATACCAAAGGTGAAGGCCTTTTTCTTGCAGAAACAGCTGAAAAACTGTCTAATTCCTGGCTTGTGAGCTGAGAAAGAGTCATGATCATTTTTGTTTTTATTTTCTGTAGTAATGTTTAAGGTCACAGGATATGAGCTGATATCCTAAAAGTACATTAGCTAATCAGAGCATGCAAACTGCTAATATCAAGTGACCTAGGACAGAATAAAAGATTTACATCATTTCTAAAAGGTGCTCCATGGAGTGAGTGGTCTTCCTGGTCTGAGTGCAGTAAGACATGTTTCTATCATGTGGATGATGTTGGCTTGAGACGCCGCTTTAGGAGCTGTAACAGCACTCACTCCACTTCCTGCTTGGGAGATGGGGAAGAGCATGAGCCCTGTAACACGTTGCACTGTCCAGGTACAAATTGTCCTGAACTACTTTTGTCTCCATGTTTAGCACTTAAATGGGTTACGTCAAGATATTTAGGGGTTGTATTTACCTTTGCCTTTACAGTACATGGTGGTTGGTCAGCATGGTCAGCATGGTCTGAATGCTCATCAGAGTGTGATTCTGGGGTTCAGACTCGAGAACGTTTCTGCAGTTCACCTCCCCCTCTGTATGGCGGCAGCAGCTGCGTGGGACCTCACATACAGACCCGAGACTGCAACTCTCAGCCATGCACAGGTTTTGCTGCTCATTATTTCGACTTTTTTCCCCCAGAATATTCCACATTTACTAAAATTGAGGCAAGATACTGTAGATAAAAATTGTTTTTTGGAGTATTTTTTCAGATTGTTGGCTATGCTTCTTTTCATGTCTTCTCTTAAAGATAACCATAAATAGCTTATGTGCTTTATGTGCTTTATCAGTTAATTTTGGCAGAATACAAAGGTTTCTTGATGAAACACCTCAACTCAAGTATAGTCTTACTTATTCTGGTGAATTTTACAATCACTGTGTTGACTGTAAAAAAAGGAAATTCAAGGTTTTGTGCAATTGGATGCTGTTTACGTTCACTCTCAGAATGACCCACAGTACACCTTAGTTGAAAATCAGAGAAGTCTTCTTTCTGCTCCTGGTGTTCACGGCATAGCTAGTTGCTCAATTTATATACTGTAATTTAAATAAATAAATAAACAATTAAATAAATAAAAGTTATAATATATTAACAGGTTAATGAGTTAGCAGAAAATACACAGCACCCCTTTTTGGACCTGCTATAGTAAACATACTTCGGGAAAAAAAATTGTTCAAAAAATCCCGAGTCCAGAATTTGTTCCGGATAATCTTCAAAATCGAGTGATCGAAAATCGAACAAGTTTTACTTGGGCCATACTCCACCCCTCC
Organism: Neosilurus mollespiculum; assembly: GCA_030014195.1. Lineage (NCBI taxonomy): Eukaryota > Metazoa > Chordata > Actinopteri > Siluriformes > Plotosidae > Neosilurus > Neosilurus mollespiculum. The sequence goes on from JAQMYF010000001.1 coordinate 12,789,157, forward strand.
AAAAACATTCATTAAAATCTGTTCATGGACTTTCAGGACCAAACAACCAAAAGAACAATCACAGCAACACCGACAAAAATATAATAAAAATAAAAAGTGTATATAAAAATATAGTTTTCCTTTTTGCTGTAGTATGTTTGGCTTCAGCAATTAGATCACCATGGGTTTACTTTGCAGTTTGGATTCTAAAACCACAGCACACTTAGCAGCTTACCAGCCTCTTATACTGGTTATGCCCCCCAGCTAAACAAACAAGCAGACAGACAAACAGACAGACAGACAGATAAATGGATAAAGTAAGGTAATTTTTGGACAGGTTTGATCTATGCCACACAGGTCTTTGCAGTAATCACTTCTGTTTGGATTTGCAGATGTGTGTCCAATAGGTATGAGCTACTTGACTACAGAGCAATGCCAGGCACAGGGAGGAGCATGTCCACGTGTGTGTCTTGATGCTATGACTTCAGTGGAATGTGCCACTGAGTGCTATGATGGCTGCCACTGCTCTCCAGGCCACTATCTGTTCAACAACTCCTGTGTGCTTCTCAGCCACTGCCCCTGCTACCACCAGGGGGTGCTCTATACACAGGGTTTAAGTGTGCCGTATGATGCCTGCAACAACTGGTATGCATTCTCATGACAGCCTGGTTTGACTTTTTTTTTTCAGGCATGTTTAAATTTGTAATGGCTAATTTTTTACTTCCTGCTGCATTAAAATATATTTAAAGTTATGTATATGCTTTTTATGATTATTTATTAACAGCACTTGCATTAATGGGGAGATGCAGTGTGGCACAGCTCCATGCCCTGGTATGATGGCTTTTCCTTTCAAGATTTTCCATTAATTGCTTAACACAAATTTATTTCCATGCTGAAAGTTTCCTCTCCCCCTACATACATATTCTTTTCTAGTTGATTGTGGGTGGAGTGAGTGGACATCGTGGAGTGCATGCAGCAGAACATGTGATGTTGGCATCAGGAGACGGTACCGCTCTGGCACCAATCCTGCACCAGCATTTGGGGGCCTTCCTTGTGTCGGTGACCGTGCTGAGCTGGATACATGCAGCATCTATCCTTGTGGTGGTAGGTCTTAAAGAGATATGCAGTTACAAACTATTAAACACATCTGATCACATTTTATTTATTGGCCAGAAAGTGGTCATTATCTTTTTTTTTTTTTTAACAAAAGCTCTGACAATAGCTCAATTCAATTCAATTCAATATTATTTGTATAGCACCTTTTACAACTGACATTGTCACAAAGCAACTTTACATAGTAAAAGTAATTTAAGGAGGAATTTAAACATTTTTCTACAACCCCCCTACAATTCCCTAATGAGCAAGCCCGTGGCGACAGTGGCAAGGAAAAACTCCCTCAGTTGACACGAGGAAGAAACCTTGAGAGGAACCAGGATCAAAAGGGAAACCCATCCTCATTTGGGTGAAACCATAAAATACAAACCATATAAGAAAACTGCATTACAGTCCAACATGTAGTCTGGTTGGATATACCACAACTGTAAGTCCTAAAAAAAAAAGTTTATATAACCAGCAGTGAAAAGTCATCTTCACAGTTGCTGAGTGGAGATCTAAGCCCATATGGATCTTCATTAGCAGGAGCGAGGGACTTCCAAGATGAGAACTCCAGCCAGCATCAGCACACCAGGACAGACCATAGGACTCACAAAGCAGAAGGATCAGGAGGATCAGGATCACCGGCATCCAAGAAGTAGCATGTGTACCTCAGCAAAAACCAAGAGAGAAAGAGAGAGAGAGTGTTAGGTATGCTCATAACAGTAAATTGGTAAAAAGAAGAGTTTATTATGCTGGGTGCAAGCAGGGACTCCTGCATGACTAACTATGGCAGTATAACTAAAAAGAGAGAAGCCAGAAGGAAGGCGAACATGAGGGCACCCTGTAACGTTGGGCAATCAGCCAATCCACGGTCAACGGACCTGGGTGAGCATATAGAGTGAGGGAGCGACAGCATCCCAACACTACAGTTCCAGCTATAAGATTTATATTAATAGACCTGTTTCAATACATTATTATTTCTATTATTTAAAAGTATCCTGTTTGGAAAGTTCTCCACATTAGCTGATATGTGATAGGTGTATGCATGTTTTTTGTGTGTTTGTAATTACAGGTGCTAAGGGCCCATGGAGTGCATGGTCTGAGTGCTCAGTGCCCTGTGGTGGTGGATACAGAAACAGAACCCGGGGTCCAATCAAATTTCATGGCACTTCCCAACAGTTTAGCGCCTGCAACTTGCACCCATGCAGTGAGTACATACTCACAGTGATATGTTTGTATACAGTACGCATGTGCATGGTGGTACTTCAGAATTTTAAACAGTGGCCTTTCTTTCATTAATTCTTTTTTGCTGTGTCTGTTTACTTTGTGTGTGTGTGTTCATGTGTGTGTTCATGTGTGTGGTAGGTGATGGCAGTGGCTGTGCTGGTGGTCAGGAGTGGACAGCATGTGTGAGAGTAGAATTGCTCTGCTCTGATCTGGGACTGGAGACTGATGTGAACTCCACCTGTTCTCCAGGATGTCAGTGCCCCCAGGGTTCTGCATTACAGGTGTGTTAATGTTTCTCTGGGTATCTGAAGTCCTGCTCCACACCTGTCCCTTTACTAATGGTGTTGTGTGTCCTCCAGGATGGGAGGTGTGTGCCTTTGCCTGTGTGTCGCTGTGATGTAGATGGTGAACAGTATGAGCCTGGAGCTGTGGTCAATGAAGATTGCAACAACTGGTAATTATTTCTTAATGAGTGGTTTTATTACTATAAAGTGAATTACTCCCTCACTCCCTCACTCACTCACTCATTTCCTCACTCACTCTTTTGCTAAACCGCTTAATCCTAAAATTAGGGTCACAGGGAGGCAGGAGCCTATCTCAGCCAACACTGGGCGAAGGTGAGGTACAAGCTGAATCGCTTGCTAGACCATTGCAAGGCAACACATATACAACCATTCACATTCACATCCATAGCTAAGGGTAATTTGTAACAGTTAATTAATTTAATGTGTGTGTCTTTGGACTGTGGGAGAAAACCGAAGTACCTGGAGGAAACCCACGCAAGCATCGGGAGAACATGCAAAACTCCACACACAAACACCCTCAACTCAACTCAAACTCAGGACCTTCTTGCTGTGAGGCAGATGCGCTATCCACTACACCACCGTGCCACCTGAAGTGAATTAAAATAAAAATTTAGGCTGAAGCCAAAACATCTTGGAATCTCTGACTTTATGACCATGCAAACGTTCCTAAACCTGTGTTTTGTAGTGAATTTTTTTTTTAATGTTTGCTCAGCTATTCTGCTATGCGCTCCCAGTGCCAGACCAAAAACAATAGCAGATGAATGAATACAACGGTGCATCAGTTTTACTAGAACTTTCACAGAGGAGGAAAACTTTTATTGACATACGCCAACTATAAAGCATTTCACTGTCGATCTTGCAGTACCTGCATTAACTCTTGCCTGTGGGTGTTACAGGCAATGATTTATTATGACAATTACGAGCACACTTTCCATATATGGCAGCACTTACCAGTGGTCACAACCTGGAAGTAATGATTATAAGCTTTGAGGTTTCTCTGCTGGGTGCCCGGGCTTGCTTTCTATGATAAAGTGATGAAAGTGATGACTCTTAACAATCTGGGAGACTTGGAATAATACTGCTGCTTCTAGAATTCTACCAGGTATGAAGACCCCAAGGGGGACCAAGTATCTACTGGAAAGCTTCTTTTAGTCCTCCTTTAGCTGCCCTATGACCTTGAATGGGCTGAAGTTCCCATTCATTATTTTACATATATAGATTCATTATAGATTCATTATTTTTCTTTGAAAGTCTAAGTAATGCATGTTGCAAAAAAAGAGCTAATGAATGAGTTAGCACTGATACACCCAACAGGACATTGGGGATTTCTTATTTTATGCATTCTATTATCTTTGCCTGTCATTTACCTTAAGTTACCTAATATTTAGTTTTATTACATTCGCTGTCTGATGCAATCTGTCCTTTAAAAACATTTTCCTGAAACATTTGGAACTTGACTGGTTGAAATAATTTCTTTTCAATCACCTTGTCCTACAGTACTTGTGAATCAGGAAGACTGATCAACTGCACCCAAGTAGAGTGCAATGGTGAGATTAATCTAGGATTTCTCTGCTTTACCATTGGAGAATTTGAAGCACTCATGTGTTTATAATCGAGTGTGTAACTCCTTGCAGTGGATGGTGGCTGGTCAGCCTGGACTCCTTGGAGTGTTTGTTCAGAGTCTTGTGGTGCTGGGCTGCAGTCTCGCTATCGTTTTTGCTCCAATCCTGAGCGTGCCGGGGCTGGATTGCCATGCTTTGGCCCAGACCGCCAGGATCAAGCGTGTGTCCAAGCAGCATGCAGCCGTGAGTGATCCTCCATGTGTAAAATTAAACAAGTTTTCAGACCTGTTCTTGGGAGTAGATAGAAGGATGCAATTTAAAATGTCACTGGTCTTTTTAAAAGGTAATGGAGGATGGAGTGACTGGACAATTTGGACAGAGTGTACAAAGTCATGTGGAGGGGGTGTACGCAGCCGGCGGCGTGAATGTGACAGTCCAACCACTGAGGGAGATGGAGACTTCTGTGAAGGCCTAAAAACTGAGCTTGTAGCCTGTAACACAGAGCACTGTCCAGGTACTAGCTTCTTATAGTTTTCCTTGTGGGAGACTGCTATGTTTAGTCAAAGGGGTTATGAGATGGCCGTGCGTCTGTCTATGACCACAATAACTTGGAAACTAATACACAGATTTCCACAAAATTGTAACCAAATGTGGGTCTTGGGCCAATGTAGAACCGAGAAAATTTTGTGCATCACGCATGATCTGGATCTACGACAATTTTTTTGAAGTTTTTTTTAATTTATTTATTTATTTGTTTATTTGTTTGTTTACTTATTTATTTATTTATTTATTGTAACAATGCATGATATGTAAAGGAGGTGGAAATCACCCAGAATGTGCTGCGAAAAAAACATACCGAACTAAAAAAAAAAAGTATAGGACAGGCCACATGGGGCACTGTAATCCTACATCATTTGCCACTATAACTTCTCTAAATGTATTTCTAGTTGTACTGTAGATGTTAACTGTGTGTTGTGTTTACAGTGACTCAGTGCTCAGACATTCCAGGCACTGTGTTCAGTAGCTGTGGACCCTCATGTCCCCGCACCTGTGATGAAGTGACTGTGAGTTCAAGCTCTGCTTTTATTACATCATTTTTTTCTCCCCTTTTAAAATGCGAAACACCATCTGGTTAAATGGGTGGGGTACACCATGTAGAAGGCCATTGCAGGGCAACACATACACAACCATTCACACTCACTCTCACACCTAGGGGGTGATTTGGAACAGCCAGTTTGCCTACTGTGCATGTTTTTGGTCTGTGGGAGGAAACTGGAGTACCCGGAGGAAACCCACTCAAGCACAGGGAGAACATACAAACTCAACATAGAAATGTCCAAGACCAGGTATCAAACACAGGCCTTTTGCTGTGAGGCGGACATGCTAACCACTGCACCACTGTGATGCCACAGATAACTTAGTAGGAAAAAAACCCTACGATGCTATGCTGCTTTGCACTTTAGAATGCATCTTTGATAAAGTCTTGAAGTACAGCTTATAAAAAAAAATGGTTATTCACTCTGCTTTACTTCTTCACAATTAAATAATTGCCTAAACAAGATTTTGAGAACATTTTTAGATGCCTGCTAAAGATCATGATAATATTGATGATGATGATGATGATGATGATGATGATGCTGATGATGCTGATGATTCTGATGATGATGATTCCTTAGCACTGTGAGTGGCGATGTGAGCCTGGCTGTTACTGCATTGATAAGAAAATATTGAATGTAAATGGTACAGCATGCGTTGAGAGAGAGCAGTGTCCCTGTCTGGACCTGACTATCGGCCAGCGTGTCGAGCCAGGAGAGACAGTCCTTACTCCTGATGGCTGCAACAACTGGTAAGGACAGAGTTAAAAAATTAGGGGTGTTTGGGATCAACATTTAATGCCATTTTAACACAATATGTGTAATATTTCCACTTTTCAATAAATTTTATTTTGGTGTTTTGTGTCTATAGTACGTGTGTTGGAGGACAGCTCAAATGCAGCAACAACCCATGTCCAGGTTTGTCAAACAGCTGTTTTCAGTGTGTTCACATTTATGCTCTTTACATTAAAACAGCAGTTTGTAATTTTATATTTAAAGGGCTTTGCTGCCTAAAATTGTAATTGCAGTAAAAGAGTCACAAGTTGTTTTTTTTTTCCATTACTCACCCAGTCCCTTCTGTATATACTGTCTCGGTATAACTTCCTAATAATAAAAAAAGAGGACAGAGCTAATTTATAAATAATAATAAATTTCAATAACAAATGACTTCAGGGTTACTTTTCATTCCATTAATAAACTTTTCTTATCAAGTGAAAACATTGTTTCTCTTCTTGAAGTAATTCATCATGATGACTGATCTTGGCATGGTTGTAAAAACATTTTCTAACTGTGAGAGATGTGAGAGACACCTTGAATGAATTATGAAACATTTTGGTTTATACTCGATTCCAGTCTCTCTGACGTATTCTTACAAAACCCTACAAATTATCATATTGTCTCTGGTTTTCAGTGGATGGAGGCTGGTGTGAATGGTCCAACTGGACGCCGTGCTCTAAGACATGTGGTGCTGAGTGGGTCTCTCGCTACAGAAGCTGTGCCTGTCCTGTGCCAGTGGCAGGAGGGGCAGCATGTCCAGGCCAGCAAGAGGAGCACCAGGGAATTGGAGTGCAGATAGAAAGACAACCTTGTACTTCAGTCACCTTTTGCCCAGGTAACCCACATCTATTACGTAAACACTAATAATATAGGTAGTTTGTTAAAGAGACAGTGTATCGATAATTCAAATTAATATAGGTTTGAGCACACAAATAAATACATTTTGGTCAATATGTTCCAGAAAAAGGGGCGGCACGGTGGCACAGTGGTTAGCACGTCCGCCTCACAGCAAGAAGGTCCTGGGTTTGGTTCCCAGCTCGGGCGTTTCTGTGTGGGAGTTTGCATGTTCTCCCTGTGTTTGCGTGGGTTTCCTCCGGGTACTCCAGTTTTCTCCCACAGTCCAAAAACATG
>JAQMYF010000001.1:12916062-12933594 GCA_030014195.1 Neosilurus mollespiculum
CCTAACCCTAACCCTAACCCTAACCCTAACCTAACCCTAAACCTAACCCAAACAAAAAACAAAACAAAAAAAAAACCAAAAACAAAAAAAAAAAAAAAACAAAAAACAAAAAAAAAAAAAAAAAAAAAAAAAAAAAAACTAGAACTAGATACAGAATAGATAAAAAAAAAAGAGTACAAGACAGGTCAAGGAAAACTGAACATAAAAATAAAACCACTGATGGTGCAAATATTATGTAACGATAGCAATACAACAACATATCATGCATGTAAAAACCTAAACTTTATTCATAGGGTAAATAATTAGAGGGAACACAAGACAGGTGTTCTCAAACAAGCAAGGAAAGGGGGGGTCAAAAGAAAACATTAAAAATGGAATGAGGGTGCCTTTTAATGATCTAGGGGGAATTTTTTGTAGTGAAAGTGACATAGCACCCAGCTTAAGGCTTGGATCCTGAAGCACCTAAATTTAGGAGCGCCTGGACCCTTGGGTAGAGCAACATCCCTATTGGTGCCAATAGGGGGGAGTGACAAATACAGCAAAGCTGGAGGGAGAGAGTGACGACAACCAAGAGGCCATGGGCGAGTGAAGATAATGGAAATTCAAGGAGGCGGAGCGATTTCATCAGTCAAGCTGGGAGGCGGACCCTCAGCTTTGGCCAACAACTGGATCCCTGATCTGGGCTTGTACCCCCTCATCTGACAGCATTTCAGTGATTCAGTTATTGCAATTGCTGGCCAATTTTTGTAGTGGCTGCTGGTGCTGCTTAAAGAGAAGGGTAAGCTTCTGCTTTAACAACCTCAATTCTGCTGCATCCGTACTAAAGACAACAATTTTGTCACAAATTCAGGGTGTCAGATGCAAGTGCAGAATTCTTTAATGGTTAAATAACTCCTAAGCAAATGGGAAAAGGGCCCGAGAAAAACTAGAACAACCACAGTCTAGAGGAAGACAGGGCAAGACAAGGTACATTCAACATAAAAAAAAAAAAAAAAAACCTACACATGGTGAAGATACAACATAATAACTATATAACAAATCATGCAAAAGAAACCAGAATTTCAATAAGATAACTAATTAGGGAACACAAAAGAGTTGTCTACAATCAAGACAGGAAGTGATGCATACAACAAAGGAAACGGTGATATGGGACGAATATTATCCATGGAATATGTAACAACTGTCAGCAGAAAATATTAAAATGGGACCAATTTTCAAGAACAAGAGAGATGTATGAAGCTGCAGTAAGTACAGAGTTATAAAGTTGATGAGCCACACAATGAGTAGTGGAAAGAGTAGTGGAATCCAGGCTAAGAGGAGAGGTGGTGCTCTGTGAACAGCAGTATGGTGTCATGCCACGAAAGGGCACCATGGATGAAATATTTGCTATGAGAATGTTGATGGACAAGTACAGGGAAGGTCAGAGAGAGTTGCACTGCATGCTTCTGGACTTGAAGAACATGTACGACAGAGTGCCAAGAGAGAGGTTGTGGTACTGTAGTAGGAAGTCAGTAGTGGCAGAGAAGTATGTGACAGTGGTACTGGATATGTATAAAGACAGTGTGAGAGCGCTGAGGTTTGTGGTAGAAAGGACAGACTGTTGCAAGGTAGAGTCTTGTAGGGCAATCCGAAGGTCAGCGGTTCATTCCTCACTATCACCACTGTTGGGCCCTTAAGCAAGGCCCTTAACCCTTAATTGCTCAGCAAGGCTCTTAAAGCTCAGTTGTATAAAAATGATAAATTTAAGTCGCTCTGGATAAGAACGTCTGCCAAATGCTGTAAATATAAATGTAAATGAGGTGGGATTGCATCAAGGATCTGTTTTGAGCCCTTTCTTGTTTGCAGTGGCCATGGACAGGCTGACCAACAGTGTTGAACAAGAGTCTCCATCTACATTAATATTTGCAGATGTCATTGTGATCTGTAGTGAGAGCAAAGGACAGGTGGAAATGAGTCTGGAGAGGTGTAGGTACACACTGGAGAGAAAAGAAATGGAAATCAGCTGGAGTAAAACTCTACAGTATGCACCCTACATGTTCATGTATGAGAAGGACGGTGATGAAAGGGTGCAGCTATAAGCAGTAGCGGTGATGAAGGCAGATGAATTTGAATACTTGGGGTCAGCTATCCAAGGTAATGGAGAGTATGTTAAAAGTAACAGCTCAAAGTAACAGTATAGCACAGTTATAGTACCAGTAAACACAAGTTGATAACTGAATATATTCAACTATTTATTAACATTTTATTCAAAACTGATTAATTTTGTGCTGTTTTGGGCATCTTCAGTATCAGAAGAGTGGTTTAAGACACACATGAAAACTCTATACCTGTTTAGCATTATTTGATTTTAAACTCTAATATATATAAATATATATATATATATAAATATATATATATATAATTTATACTTTTTCAATTTTTTCCCTATTTAATCCAATTTTATCCAATTCTCACAGTATTGCCTTCCTTATCACACCACCACCACCAACCAGGGAGGGATGTAAGCATGCACATGCCCCCTCCGTGACATGCGATGCTGTCACCCGCCTCTTTACGAACTGCTGCATATGTGTATTTGGGGGCAGCCTAACACACTCGGAGGAAAATCTCTATCTGCCCCCTTGTATGAATAAGTTCACAGACCCCCATGATTGGCTGGTGATCACTGTGAGTGACAGGGAAGTGAGCGTATGCCATCCCTCCCTCCCGTGAGAGCTCTGCCAATTAGCTCCCACGGACTCCTGATCATGGATGGCTGTGGCATCAACCCGGATTCGAACTTGCAATCTCCGTGTTGATAGTCAGGCACCTTATCAACGCGCCACTCAGGAGCTGAAACTGGAATATTTTCATAATGAACAAGTGAATTAACATCTGAATATATTTGTCTGGGGCAGCATGGTGGCATCATGGTTGACACGTCCGCCTCACAGCAAGAAGGTTCTGGATTCGAGTCTCGGGCTCACCGAGGGTGGAGTCTGCATATTCTCCCTGAGCTTGCATGAGTTTCTTCCCAGCATCCAAAAACATGTACATTAGGCTAATTGGCTGCTTAAAATATCTCCGAGGTGTGAGTGTGAATGGTTGTGTGTGCTATGTGTGTGAACTGGCGAGCTGTTCAGGGTGTACTAATCCTTCGCCCAGATTCGGCAGAGAATGAATGAATATATTTGTCTGAAGCTGAGTGAGGTAAAGTTAATCATGAAGTTAGAATGGCAGTAAATAATATGGATTTGCATCACAGGATGACACCCCATTAGTTACAACGATGGACAGAATAGTGTGTGTGTGTGTGTGTGTGTGTGTGTGTGTGTGTGCATGTGTATTTATTACATAGCACACATGACCTGATTGGTTCACCTGACTGGTTCACTGTTTATGGATAATGGACATTTTTTACCTCACAAAAGTTTAAATCAAAACAGTGATAAAAACTAATGGTTTTCCAGTAACTGACACTGAAATCCTGGAAACAAATGCAATATGGACTTCACGTTTTCAAGGTAAAAATTACGTTTTTAAGCTTTGAGCTTCAAAGGATGCTGTAATGGAGTGTGTGTTTAAAAATGTTAAAAATTCACCCTGAAAATGCTTTACACACACACACACACACACACACACACACACACACACACACACACACACACACACACACACATACACACAGTGATTCGAAATATTAAGATGTATGAATCACTGTAGTGATACAGGCAGCAGTAGCCTAATGGTTAGAGATGCAGCTTTGGGCGAAAGGTTGCTAGTTCGATTCCTGAACCAGCAGGAAAAATGTGTGGTGGTGGGGGAGTGAGCTGCACCTTACCTTCCACCACATTCATGGCTGAAGTGCCCTTGAGCAAGGCACCTAACCTCCAATGTGTGTGGCAGCCCACTGCTCCGAGTGTGTGTGTCCTCATTGTTTGTGTGAGTGTGTGTGCTCACTTTAGATGGGTTAAATGCAGAGGCAATAATTTCCCATGCGCGATTAATACAGTATAGCAAAAAATAAATAAATGTAACAAATTCTGCCAGCATATTTTAACACTTTCTTCAGTGCTGTGTGGTACAGTGATGCCCAGTGCTCTAATTTGTACAGACCCTGGAATATTTTTATAGAGGGTTTCTTTTGTTATCTAGAGGTCTGTTTGCCTTGGGAATTGCTACTTCATTCAATGACAGGCATGAAGTCATTGTAGAAAGAGTAACACTGATAACCACTGGATAGAAAGTAAATGAAAATATCTTTAAATGAAAACACATTTTACATTCTGATACTTAAGTTAAAAGAAAGTATAAAGTGAAAATAAAGTATAATAATTAAATGGGAAAATAAATAGTAAAAGGTAAAAGAACTACAGGATAGGAAGCAGCAGAAAATATCAATACATTTTTTTATTATTATTATGTTATTATTTATGGTGTTAAATATTTCTGGTTGGTAAACATTAACACATTCCCCGTCCCTGTCAACCACAGTGACACTAAGAATTCATGGGGGTATATGAGATGATGGAGGTGGAAGATTGTAGATAGCAATTTCCTCTGAGTGTGTCAACAGATAAAGAGATGTATATGGCTGGCTTCATATGTCTGGTAATAAGCATCTGTTAGACTTTATCCTCCCTGCGATTGATTGGCAACCTGTTCAGGGTGTACCCCACCTCTTGGCGAAGTCAGTTGGATTGATTCCAGTTCTCTCGCAACCCTGATGAATACGTGACGATGTATAGATGCATGGCTACTGTCAGGTGATAAAGGAGAGCTTGCGGGTTGATGGGAATTGGCAAGTGACATACAAAGTTTTGTCACTTCCTTTAAAATATATATAGCATAATTAATTTGTGTTATGAAAATGTCTTTAGGTATCATGCCATGATATTTTTGTCATATTGCCAACCCCTGGAGTCAGATAAACTGTACAGCAGGGGTGTCAGACTGAGGGCCACATCACTAAATTTAAAGGCCAAATAATCACTGTACTGCTATTCTAAAAGGGCAACCATGAAACCAGCATTTGTCCTCATTTCCTTTATTTACTTGCATTTTTTTTTACAACACTTAACGACAGACTAGCATGCAATCTTTCTAGAGTCATGAATGACTAGTTGTTTACTTGAAATTGCTGCTGCCACCTAGTGAAAGGATGATGAAGTAGGTTTCATGGTAATGGTCGATGCAAAGAATGTACGATAATCATATTCTTATGAAAGCTCTTGCGGCCACATAAAATTATTGGCAGGCCGGATTTAGCCCACGGGCCTTGAGTTTGAGACCTCTGTTGTACAGTATTCTCTTTTAGGGTATCATCTATCATTCTACCTCTCTTGCATCCTCCCTTTCTTTCCGCCATCCTTCTGTCTTATCTATATATTCCCCCTTTCTCTGCTATAATGAATAAAACACAACTGTTTCGGTGCTATGTTTGTCATTTAAATATGGAAATATCCAGAGAGAACCAGGAACGCAGGTCTTGCTTGGATGGCTGTACGGGGATTGTGCACTGTGCTTGCTCACTGGAGCCTCATTCTCCACTGCCATAATTCCACTTTCCCAGACAGTGATGCTGCACCTCTACGTATGCTGTGTTAACTACTTTCTAAGAACAGGCAGGCCCAGAGCTGAACATGTTTCCTCCTGTAATTTTAGCCTCCGTCACTCTCTGCTGCCCCCAAATCACATGTAAAGCTCTCGTCTGCTTACTTCAGCTCTTGGGCACATCAGAGACAAGAGATTGTAATTTTGAATAAAAGACTTTATTTTATGCATGGAACTGGTGGGAAATTTGGACAAAGTAATCAAAGCAATCCAGTGGGTTCATTTAACATCTAATTTAAGAGGTTACTTTGTTCCAGTGCCCACGGTAGCATTGAAACTGTGCAGGAAATATGTTTTCTATCAACGCTCATTAAAAAACAATCAAAGAGAATTAATTTAATTTACTATATTAATAGCCAAAGATATATAGGAGGAATTACATTTGATTATTTTATTTTATCTTAAATGTACTTTGTGTATGTTTCAATGGTAGTGAGACTTTATTTACTTGATATATATATATTAAAAACATTCACAATTATTTTAATCTCATATGCTGGTTTGAACAACCTTAATGTTACATCTCCAGTCCGTTCTCACGCTCTGGGCTCAAACTACACCTCCCATCAGCAATTGCATCACTCACAATCACCTGACTTTTGACTAATGCCTCACAAAAACACCTGCACACACACACACACACACACACACACACACACACACACACACACACACACATCTCACATACCACCATACCAGCCATCAATATAGTTTGTCATTCTGTGCATATCCTTTTGTTGCTAATTTGCCCTCGACCGTCGGTGCATCGTTTTTTGTTTTTTGTTTTTTATTTCACACATGAACTCTGCTGTGTTTTGACCCTGCCTTTTTGATTCTGTACTCTGTGTTGTTTGCATCATTGAGTGACTTTTTCCTGCCTAACATTTAGGAGCATGCACTGTGTATTTGTATTGGTCTGCCTGTTATTTGTAGAAACATGCTTTTATCTGTATTCCTGTTAATGCTGTATTTGTTAAGGCTAATTGGCTATTCCAAATTGCCCCTAGGTGTGAATGTGACTAGTAGTGTGCGTGTAGGCATTGCAATGAATTGGAGAGCTGTTCAGGGTGTACTCCGCTTTTGCCCAGAGTAGGATGAGAGAGACACCAGCCTCCCTATGACTAGTAGGATTAAGCGTTCCGGCAAATGAATGAAAGAATAATAAGCAATATCATGTTATACCTGCTTGTGTCTCTAATAAAGGTAAAACATCTAATTTAAAAAATTAAATAATCAACTATGAGGCTTGGTTATATGAATGTGATTATGAGCAAGGTTGATAAGAGCGGATCAGCTTTTATATGGCAGTGTGTGTGTGTGTGTGTGTGTGTGTGTGTGTGTGTGTGTGTGTGTGTATGCAGAGTAGGTCTGTATTTACCCAAAGCTGAGTTTTAATATGGAAGGTAATTCTAGTATAGTGTACTGACCTGCTTTTTCTCCGCTTTGCCTGATGTTTGCTTTCCTATTATTAGAGCCACTTTATCTTGATGTCATATTGATTGCATGGCCTATCTGTGTAACCAGCAGACAGTTCCACGAGCCCTTGAAGGACGTTTTCTCATGTGGAAGATTTTACCACTTTCTGTGCTTGTATCTTGGCCCAAAACACAGCTTGAAAATTGTGACAGAATGCTTTTAAACATTGCGTTTCTGTGCATGTGTGCAGGAAGGGTCTATGTAGAATTTATGAGTAGAAAGAGAGCATTAATAATGTGAATAAGAATGAGGAAGCAGGCCGAGAGTGCTGTTATTTTCACTCCTTCGTCTGGCTTTTATCACGCTGCCAAACTCCAGCTCTTTTACATTCATGGGGCTGAGTAAAGACCGTGTTGTCATAAACACGCACACACACACACACACACACACACACACACGCACACACACAGTCAGGAGTGATGCCTGCTTGAGACCAATACATCTGTCATTACCATAGAGATACGTTGCAATTTCAACTAATAATGCCCAAATATCCCAAATTGTGACCAACCTCGGAATACTTAGTTATTATCAAACAACAAATTTTATTTATTTCTTATCCTAATCATTTTATGTCTAAATCAGCCAGATTGATTTTACTTGATTTACCTTTCAAGTACAGTATACATATATTTTTGTTTTGTTTTGTGATTTGTTTATTTATGCAATTTTATTTTTATATAGTAGTACCTAGACATATTTAGGTTCATTTATTTATCTACTGTACATGATACTGTAACCTGCCACGTAGAAAGATTGCTGCTAAACAGAGTTTCGTTGGATCTTGTGTGCAGTGACCATAAAGTCTTCTTTTATATACACGCACTTATCTCAAAGCAGTGGTGGTACCGTGGCCTAGTGGTTAGCATGTTTGCCTCACAGGAAGAACGTCCTGGGTTTGGCAAGGGCGTTTCTGTGTGGAATTTGCATGTTCTCCTGTGCTTGCCTGGGTTTCCTCCAGATACTCCGGTTTCCTTCCACAGTCCAAAAACATGCACATTAGGCTAATTGGCTGTTTCAAATTGCCCCTAGGATTGAGTGTAAATGGTTGTTTGTTGCCTTGAAATGGTGTGGAAGGCTGTTTGGGATATGCTCCACCTTCGCCTACTGTCGGCTGTGAGTAAGTGATAAGTAATCTTAAATCAGATTTTACATTTTTACACAAATTTTGTTGCCAAAAATCATCAAAATATACCATGAATGTTAAAAATACCTGTTTTTATTTGTTGAATAGCCCTTCAGCTAAATCAAAAGTAGTTGAGAGTTTTTGAGCCCAATATTGTGTGGATGTATGGATTCATGTATGAACGCAGTTCATGTCTCGTATCGTTAATAAACTGAATTTCCATCTTTATGATTGATTATATCTTGTTTGATTACACCTTTCATGATATTTAGGCTATTTTCTTCAAACAACCATGACACTGCCCCTTTAATATCTCTTTCGATTTTCCCACCTCTAACTGTGTGATTGCTAGAGAGAGAGAGAGAGAGAGAGAGAGAGAGAGCTTGTGCATGTTTGCCATTCCTGGCCTTGCTGTATTTTTAGCCACATTGTACACACAGGCAGCTGTAGGTAAGCTGGCTGTGCGTCTGTGGCGACCTTTTAAACAAAAGCTCCCGCTGCCCCATCACTGCTGTATTACCGCCACCAGAGGAGAGGGAGGGAGGCCTGGCTTGGATGCTTTCTCTTCTGCAAAAATTAGCATTAGCAAAAGAATACTTAGCATCAAGGGAGATCTCTGAAAACAACTCACATGTGTTATTACATCCGAGTGAAGCTTAACTGCCTCACCAATACAGCATGCCTACTCATATTGGAAATGATGTTGACTTCATTTTTCACAATTGGTCCGCTTCTGGAAATTATAACAGCTTATCATCCCCCATATATATTTGAAGAAGACGGCTATTTGTCATATAATATATAAATTAATTTTGCATCTATTCAGAATATCTGGGACTATATACACTCCAAGCTGTTGTTAATTGTCAAACATTAGTAAAACTGTAATGTTTTAAACTGTTTCCTGCTGTGGGCAACATGTGAAAAGAATATTTAAAAAAAAGACGTTTTTATCCCTCGTATGATTCCCAAGTTGCTTTATGACATAATTTTTTTTTTTTTTACAATTGATATCCCCGAAGGCTGCAGAGAAGCTGCTCTGCTACGGGTCTTCTGTGTGTACGCTGAAGAGAGTAATGGAGAAGCTTAATTTGTGGCCTGCTGAGGAGGCGCACTGTGCAATCTGAAGAACAAAGCCTCAAGGCACACACACACACACACACACACACACACACATAAACATAGCAGCTAGCCACTGTAATAGAGCCAGAATGGAATCCTGACAACCTAATCAGAGAGAGAGGAAAAACAGAGCAGAAGTAACAAACCACATGTGTATTAGCACTGAGTTTTAGAATTTTGTGCTAATGCTATATTACTATCAGAGTCCAGCAATAAAAACCTAAAATTGGCAAACAGAAGGAGAAAGAGCCTCCACCAAGGAAAGGAAAAGGAGAGAGGCAGTGGGAACTGCAAATAAAAGATGAGGGAATGAGAGCAAGGGAAGAGTGCATGGACTGAGCTCAAGCTTAATTTGCAATCTCTTCGATCATTTCGTTTCAGGACAGATCATCATCAACTGCCAGTCATACTTTAATGTTTTTCAGTTCTGTTAAGTCTTAACTGTTACAGGAATTTAGAAAAGTTTTTTTTTTCCACTGAAGTAAATGGCAAGTTGTATAAACTCGTATATCTCAAGGTGAAATGCAGATGGAGTTTAAAGCCTGCCAGAACCTGAATCTGAGTCAAGCATTGCTCAGATAGCATCCATGCTCATGTTCAAAACACTTTGTGAAGGTGATGTTGATAAAGAATGGTGATGGCGGTTTTACCAGTTATATAGCACGTCTCTGTACTGAACCGCATCGATGTTGAAATGTCAGTCTCAGTGACTGTTAGTTAAGCCTATACAGAAAGAATGAGCCAAAGAGAAAATGAGACTCATATGAAGATTTCAGAAGGAAACTGTATGCGCTTGGTGTCCTATCCTGTGTCCAGATCATATTGACACTGTGCTCCTTACCTCTCCTTATCTTCAGGCTTACAAAAGACTGTGATGACCTTGATGAAGCTAAGCAGGACCTATGACTATCTGAGAAGCGATGCTGTATGACAGTTTGTTCAGCCAGCTTGCTTTTCGGAGGTTATGATGGTTATCACAGTTCAGTATGCTGTTTCAGTTTCACTCTGATAAAGCATGGTTCTTCTTTTACATTTTTTAGACAAGTAAAAGTTTTGGCATGATGCATGATGGTGATCAGAATTAAAGGGCACAGTGCCATAACCTGCTAAGTCACAAATTTATGATTTTGAGAAAAGCACAAATAATATGATTAAGTCATATTTATCACATGATTCGGGATTTAAGCTGCTAGGAAGCTGCAATTGTCCACTTTGGAGTGACTTGCAACATATGGGGATAAAACTGTATTGTCAAGCACTGAGCCTGTCAATTAAAATAGTTGCTGGGTTATCAAAGCCATTGTTTACAGACTTAAATAATCAGTAGATTTAAATAGAATAGGAATATACTTAAAGTTGCTTCAAAACTTTGTGCAAGTAATACTGTAAAGGAGGTCTACTGCCCCCTGATTTCTGTTTATTTTACAGAGCAGCCCAAATAAAGGTTAAATGGACCTTGTTTATACACCTGTCTGGCAGCAAAATGAAGAATTCCATAGTGACAGCATCCCTTTAGCTGCCACACCATTTATTTCCATGAGCCATACACATAACATGATTACCAATCTACTTATTAAATTAATGTGTAAACTAATATCAGGACAAGGTGTAACTATATGCAAACACCTTACAGCTCAATAATGTTCTGCTGTGACACTTATTTAGGCTTAATCCTAATTAGGGTCACGGGGAGGCTGGCACCCATCTCATCTCAGCCGACTCTTGGCGAGGGCAGAGTACACCCTGGACAGCTCGCAGAAACATGCCGACTTCAATTTTACATGCCTCTCACCATAGGCGGTGAGAGGCATGGCCGGCGTTTGATAACCCAGTTAGCGGCACTGGGGGGACAGATAGTGGGGCTTGAACCCCCGACCTTGGGATCAGCAATCCAGCGCCCTTCCACCAGGCCACCACTGCCCCGATCTTTGGAGAACATGTTAAACAACACTGTTAAGGTTTTGTCACATGGTTGTTGGCAAACTGTCTAAACCCCTATTCACTCACTTACTCATGCGAGGAGGCTGGAGCCTATCTCAACCGACTTTGGGCAAAGGTTGGGTATGCCTTGAAGTGCTCACTAGACCATCGCAGGGCCAACACACACAACCATCACACGCACATCCACACCTGGTGGTAATTTGGAACAGCCAAATAGCTTAACGTGCACGTCTTTGGACTGTAGGAGGAAATTACAGTAGTCATCATATGGTAACCCAGTTTAGTACCATACAGTGGCTTTATTTATTTATTTGTTTGTTTGTTTGTTTGTTTGTTTGTTTGTTTGATAGATATACTGTATTAATCCGGTGAGGAAAATTTGGCTATGCATTTAACCCATCCAAAGTGCACGCACACACACACACACACACACACACACACACACACACACACACACACAAGTAAACAGGTTATCCCCCACCGTCACACATTTTTCCAGTTGGTTCAGGAATTTAACCAGCAGCGTTTTGGTCCCTAACCTATAGACACTGTAGAGAATAAATAAACAATTCTCAAAATGCCGTCTAAATGAAACTGGGAATTGGAACTCTATTACACAGGTTTAGTCTTTCCTAGAGGTGGAAAACTACTGGAAGATAATTTGAGACTACATTGACATGGAGGTCACCAGTGTTGATATACCCTGGTTACCAAAAACATACCTTATTAGGAAATGAATCCCAGATCAAAAAGGGACAAAGTGTACATTTATTGTTATAACACTCCTTACTGCCAAAAAAAAAGCATTACTGTCCTAGAAAAAAATTACCAGGACCTCCTAGACTTTCTAAAAAGAATAAAAGGGGGGTTTATTATGTATTTGTTTAAAGAAAACAAGTTTTATTTGATGAATAATTTGTTTGAAAAATACTGGTGGGCAGTGTGGTGGTGTTGTGGCTAGCACTTCCGCCTAACAGAAAAAAGGTCCTGGGCTTGAGCCCTGTGCCTAGCAGGAGCATTTCTGTATGGAGTTTCCTTTTGGTGCTTGCATGGGTTTCCTCTGGGTACTCCGGTCTCCTTTCACAGCCCTAAGACATGCAACAATCATGGGGCTTAGACAATGTTTTACATTAACATTCACACCTATGGGCAATTTACAGTAGACAGTTAAGCTAATTTGCATGTCTTTGGACTGCTGGAGGAAACCTGTGTACCAGGAGGAAACCCATGCAGAAAACCCCCTGGTCAACTAATAGGTTCAAACATGGAACCTGTCTGTTATGACTTAGATTATTACCATGTGTTTTTCCTTTAGATTATTAACAATTATAGATATTCAAGTCTAATCATATAAGTGCTGCTTAGACATTATTATAAGGGTTAATGGATTTTTGTCCCGTATTTACATCTTACATGTAATGTAATGTAAATTCTGTTCACATCAACTGAGAATTTGTCAGAAAGAGTAAACACTGACGATGTGTGAAAGGTCACAGTTTGGTGTGTTTTCTTTCTGAAGTATTTTAAGATTCAGTTTCTAATCCTGTTGCTTTGGTCTTCTTTATCCCTCCTACATGGACAGAGGTTTAAAGGGCAGGAAGGTTGAAGGAGTTGCAGAATAGAAGTGTTAGTCTTAGGTCCTGCCAGAAACTTTGCAGCAGATTGGGTTGTTTTTAACTTGCCCATCACTCTCTCCTTACTATTTGAGCGCCAGAGTCATCCAGGGTGAGGGGCAGAGAGGGAAAGGCATAGTGAAGAAGATTGATTAACCAAGATTGAGAAATCGATATGGGACAAGTTGAGGGACACTTACAAGAAGTTGAGATGTCAAGTCGCTGTATGTGGAATGTGCAAGAGAGAGAAGGAGATGCAATCATGGTCCGTTTATTTTTCCTGGCATTTTCATCTGTGCATTTTTATATAATTTCATAATTAGTAAGCTATGCTTCAAGGTCATGCATAGAATAGAATCATGCATGCTATAAATGAAACAATTAGAAGAAAAACCTCCAGAGATGGGTGGATTTTATGAGTTTTGCACCATTTGCAAGTAGTATATGGACTATTTTATTTATTCATTTATTTGTTGTTTGTTTGTTTGTTTGTTAAGCCTGAAGATTTTTTTTGTTTGGCAGTGCCCTGTATGTGTGTGTGTGTGTGTGTGTGTGTGTGTGTGTGTGTGTGTGTGTGTGTGTGTGTGTGTACTATTTATGTACTAAATATGCATATAATAAAATAAATTTCTGTTACATACCTACATCTGCTGCATATTTCTGTAGATAGCTTTCCAACCAGAATCTCCTCATTCCTTATATTGTATATGTATGTGCTCTTATAAACAGCTCGAGGCTACAGATGATAAGATCTTCTTTTATGGGCAAAAACGATGGAAGTATGAGAGAGTAAGTAAGAGATCAAATGAGGAAGACGGAGGGGAGTAAAAGAGTATAAGAAAAATGTGTGCTCAGCTTTCATCCTCTCTCAGCCAGCACCTAAGATGGCTGTCAGTCAACATTTCCCAGCACATGAACATGTCTCCTATCCTATTATTTTACAGGCTGACAGCACAGAAAGACACACAAGACAGTCACTTAGACAGTGTGTAGAGATATGACTGTCAGAATAGGATCGGATCATATACAGACTGATACAGATGTTGTGTCATTGAACATGGGTGGCATGGTGGTGTAGTGTTAACTACGTTTGCGCTGGCGCAGTGGTTAGCACGTCTGCCTCACAGCAAGAAGGCCTGGGTTCAGTTCTCCCCATGCTTTTGTGGGTTTCTTCTGGGTGCTCCAGTTTCCTCCCACAGTCCAAAGACATGCACATTTGGCTCAGTGGCTGTTTTAAATTGCCCCTAGGTGTGAGTGTGAATGGTTGTGTGTGTGTTGGCACGCGGATGGTCTGGCGTGCTGTTCAGGGTCTACCCCGCCTTCACCCAATATTGGCTGAGATATGATCCAGCCTCCCCGCGACCCTAACAGGATTAAGTAGTTTGGTGAATGAGTGAGTGAGTCATTGAACATGCAATAAGAGCAGCTAGACAGGTTCAGGATCAAAAATTCAACAAATCTCAGATTCCTCATGTCTCTGGAAATGTACTGAAGGGATTGAACACTGTTTTCCTAAAGATATTCCATTAGTCAGGGTTTTCATGATGGTAGTGAGAAATCCCCCCATCTTCACTCACACTCACACACCCCACACACCTCCACACACTCACACAGGACTGCTCCATAGGACTGCTCCTTACTCAGGAGTCCATTACTACTGCTGTGCAATATCAAACCCAATGTACAATATACTGCAAATATTGTGATCTATACATTTTTGATCTGTAATCTGTACGTTTTCACATTTGTACATTTTTTTTTTTACATTATACATTTTTTTATAGTATTTTATACATAGCTGCTCTTTATTTATGTATTCATTTTAGTAACACCTTTTCTATGTACTTCACTGCTGCTGTTTTTATTTGCATATTACTCAAGTCAGTACAACGGAATTTTGTTCTGATGTGCACTGCAAGGGGTAATCTGAATGACAATAAAAAAATTTAAGTCCACGTCTCCCAAAATCTCCCACAAAAGGGTCACTCAGAATAAAGAGGATCAGTTAGGATAACGATGATCAGTCAGAAACCCTTTGTAGGGATTTGTAGTGTTGCCTTTCTCTAAACTGCCATGTGGCCTATATGAGTGTTCATATATTTATTTTGAGATAATGAACAGGATAATCACCCTAATGCGATTAGGGTGAATTCGTGACATTACTTAAGGCAGATAAAAATGCAGCCCGAAACCTGAAGACTGAACTTTGGCATTCTGTCAGCTGTTCAGCGCTGACAGTTTCCATTAACAGTTCACAGCCTGGCATATTTGCTGGATGGGGTTAGTTTCCTTATAATTAACATGGTCTTTTTCCCTAGTGACTTAGCCAGAGGAAAGAGTGCATTAGCACAAACTTGCATTGACAAAAAGGGAGGGGGGCAATCAAGTGAGGGTAAAATGATGGAAAATGGAAGAGAGTGGTGTAGTGGCACAGACATAGTTGGAAACTGAGTGAGCTAATGCTAAAATAATGGAGGAAAAGTAAGTGACTGAGGGAAATGATGCATTTCTGGTCCAGGGAGAAGGAAGTGGTAAGAGGTATGGCAGTGAAATAAGGGAGAGAGAGAGAGTTAGCAGTAATATGGTTGAGAAGGAGGTGGCTGTGGCTGAGAAGTGGAATGATGGAGAGAAAGGCTGTCGGGAAGATAAGTTTCTCTGAGTGTCATTAATGAGAGTGGTAGCTGGTCTCCAGTGGGAGGCATCTAAAGATCAGGGAAAGCACAGGCGTCTTGCATCCTTTATCGATTGCTTCACCACAGAATGCAAATGGAAGGCATACTGCCTTGATTCGTTCACCCTGCACATGTATTTTCAGTCACGTTTTGTAAAACACGAGCCCTGCTTTAGAGATGGTGGTGAAACTGGCAAATGCAAAACCAGAAATAATGAGAATCTTTGAGTGGTCCGGAGAAACCGGATCAGTATTCATCACATGCTCTTGTCCCAGTCTGGAGTTATTTGCCAGGAAATCACATCAGCTGTTCCCTTTCCGACAGGAGCTCTCTGACATACCTACAGTTTTAACCCACGTCCAATAATTTGTCCTAATATGCTGTGTGCTTGGTCCAAGTATGGCCCTGTGACCAAGGCACTCAAGTATCAGTCAGGTATTCGCTCTGTCCCTTAACTGGGTGGTCATGTATCCATGGAGACATTTCTCTTGCACCGGACAGCTGTTGAAAATTCTCAGGGGAAATATAATTCACTGATAAAATAGCAAATGCTTGATTTTAATTATGGAAAAAGCTTGTATCTCTAGTGGAAGGCTCACATCAATTCTCTGTGCATTCTATCCATATTATAAGTGGTGCGGTATCGATTTTATGGAGTGATTAATGACTCTTTTTTTTTAAGTCAAATTGATTTGAAAACTCCGATTAATTCCTTACATATATGTTCTACTATAGCGCTGTCAAGTTCCTGAGGTGGATTGATCAGAAGGTGACAATTAATTTTCTTTAAGAGAATGGCACTGAGGACAGTGCATTTATAATTTAAATTACAAGTCACTGTTAATGTGCACATTAATAACCATTGTTTCATAGTAAGAACTCATTTACAGAGTGAGAATGTAGATGCTCCACATATTTTAAGCCTAATAGTAAATTAATGTAAAGGTGTTGCTATATGATCTGGTGACTTTCTATAAGGAGATTATGAAACATTTAGCATTCAACATTATTTAACATGGAATGAGTCTCCAGGGTGGATGGCACAGTGCGCCTCACAGCCATAAGCTCCTGGGTTCGAATCCCAGGCCTGGGTATTTCTATGTGGAGTTTGCATGTTTTCTCTGTGCTTGCGTGGGTTTCCTCTGGGCACTCTGGTTTCCTCCCACAGTCTTAAGACATGCACATTAAGCTAAGTGGCTGCTCCAGATTGTCCCTAGGTGTAAGTGTGAGTGTGAATGTTGGTGTGTGATGGTGTGTGTTGGCCCCACAATGGTCTGGTGAGCTGTTCCAGGTGTACCCTGCCTTCGTCCAGTGTTGGCTGAGATAGGCACCAGCCTCCCCGTGACCCTAGAAGGATTAAGTGGTTCGGATAGTGAGTAAATCTCCAGGGAGAATTATGTTTTCTGCTATGGGGTAATCTTCAGGACTTTGTGCTTCATTTGTTTTATTAAATTAAGCAGACAAGACATAAAGTTAGGCTGTCCCTCTGTCCATCAAAATTCGCATGCTCAATCCGGAGAGTGTTGTGTGCATATGTTATATGAGACGAAGCGACACGTCTAACGTTAGTACGTATATCTCATACAAGTTTGAAGCATAGGAAGGAAAAATATTTATGTAAAAACAGAGACAAGAATCCATAATACAAAAATACAAACAGAATAAAATGTGAACATTTTTAATTATTAAGACATCTCTACTCAGCAGGTTTTAAATAAATAAACTAATTATATTCTTTTGTTATTAAAATATTCTCTAAACCCACAATTTCTAAATGGTGTACTTTACATGTCGAGACTGAGTTCCCACATAACACTTGTCAAGTAAGGAAAATCACATGGGAGCTCCGCTTTTAGGCAGTGCCTACATCTATATATTATTTAATATTATGTAAGTGATAACAGACACTAACTTGTTTCATGGACATTCTACAATATTTCATGTAACTATAAATTGGAGGGGGGGGGGTTAGGTTTTTTATATATATATA
>JAQMYF010000001.1:12995499-13010121 GCA_030014195.1 Neosilurus mollespiculum
AAAGAACTGTTAATACAGACATTAGAATCTGAATACAGCAGATATAGAAGACTGAAGAAACCTCATATAGTCACTGAGCAGAGAAATCTAATTATTATTATTAAGATTATTATTATTTCCATTATTATTTCTTTATTTATTACTGATTAATTTTTTTTCTAATTACTAATTAATTCTTAGTTTGTTTATTTATTTTTTTCTTCTTATTTTGTGCTAAAAAATAAAAAATAAAGAGTTTTAAGAGGATTGAAAATTTAAAAACAAAGCTTTTCTTGTGGAAAACCTGATGCGGCCCAGCCTCACCCAGACTCTGTCTCCAGCGGCCCCCAGGTAAATTGAGTTTGAGACCCCTGTTTTTTTTTTTGTTTGTTTTTTTTGGGTTCCGTTTTCTTTTTCAGATCTAATACATTCACACCATGACCAGTAGGCTACTGCCACTGGAAAAAAGAATAGAGAAACCAAAATAACAAGTCATGCACATATGTAAAGGATGAATGAAAGACAATACTGTCATTGTGGGTAGCGTATTTCCTTTCAGCATATAACCTTAGACCATATCTGTTAATCCAGCTAAAATGTCTGCAAAGCGTCTCAAGAAACTGATACCAGTAACCGTCATTTAACGTCAATCTATTTGTCGTTTCTGAAATACACTCCATTTTTTGGATAGAATGTTATGGGTTCTACTAAAGTGCTTTATTACCGTTGCTCCTAGTGTCACAGCAAGTTAATCCCTACAGCAGCAGCCATGATCATGGGTCTTATATTCTCTTGCTGTGTAATTTTTTTTATTATTATTTATTTATTTTTTTGCCTTTTGGTGGGGTGGAGAGGAGCTGCTGAACAGTGCTATAGAATGGATCAATAATGAGGCATAATTACGCCACTGTATCCGTCACGTTCCAGTTACTCCTAGTGCATAGACCACAGGTGTTTTTGCCTACTAATCAGTCTTAGGGACATTATAGTGTATTGTGGACATGATTGGAACAGACAGGATGTGAGTGTACGAGCCTCTGTTTTCAGCCAGGCATGGAGTAAACATTCATTAACATGTGTTATCATTGATCAGCAAGAGGTAGGCAGAAGCTCTGGGCATTACACAAACTGCAGCTGTGCCTCTGTCAAAGATGTCATCCAACAGACTTGGCAGGTCTGGAAAATTCCTGACAAACAACAAATGAGACTTTTATTTTTAGTAAGATTTAGAATCAGGATTATTTTGCCTTGGGCCTGTCACAAGTGCTATGTTTTGGTTGTCTTTTTTTGCAGATTTGTTTTCTATGTATGTACATTTTCATGAGATAAATTAAAACAACTGACATTAATTTCTACTTGCCTGCAATCATTGCAAGTTTGGGTTTATGTAATTGCTGGTGAGAGGGCTAAGGTCATGTTATGGGAAGTAGGAGGAAACTAGAGAACCCAGAGAAATCCCCTAGACATGGGGAAAACATGTAAACCTTGACCCAGACAGTAATCTGAGCTCAGCAATGCTATTTGTTGTGCCACCGGGTCAGGCTGCCTTTGTTTAAATGTTAATGGATTACACCGTCATTGACTAATGACTGTTCAGTTAACAACTACAAACAATTCCACATAAATAACAAACATTATGTTACTGCAATAACCAAATGTTGTTAAATTCCTGATTTGTGTCCATGTGTAAATACTGGAGATTTCTTAAATTAATTATTGCATAGTGATTATCAGCCCTTATTACATAATTTGGAAGACATTCTTAATCAGAGTGGCTTACAGTTATCATTTCATACAACTGAGCATTAAGGGCCCTGCTCAAGGACCCAACACTGATTACACTGGGGATTGAACCGCTGACCTTCAGATCAGCAACCCATTGTTTTAACCACTATGCTGCCACCACCACTCTTTTGTTGAATACCTAATTCTGATTGGTCAGTAGGAGCACTCTGTGATCTGTAATAGCATCACCTACCAGCTAAGGATCACTGTGTGTTGTATTGCATCGTTGTCTGCATGGTCATAGTCTGTCAATCTTTGTCATCCATCAGAACATTTACTTGTAATCCTTAACTGTTCCACAACCTGTCAACTTACTTCAACCAAACATTCACAGAATTTTATTTACATCATACTTTTAAGCACCTCCTATTTTCTTTCTATTAAGATGATTTCTGAAGGTTGACTATAGCAAAACATGGACTTTGTTACTACTTCACAAGGGTGTTGCCATCGGTAATCTGCAAATCCTCCTACATCTGTAAATGGATTTTTATGAAACTTTCACAGAATCTTTATAACATGATGCCACTGTGCAGCTCCTATTTTAACTTTGCATTAAATACATTTTTGGGCTTTCCCACATCAAAACATGTCTTTATTGTAATATTAAGATTTTACACTGCTAGTAGAAATAGCACTGTGGGTGACACAATTCTTCCCTGGAAGACTCACAGTTAAGTTTCTTATAAGGACCAACAATATGTATAACAGTCCACTGCTATGGACTGTGACATTAACAAAGACTATTGATTTCTTTGATAGTAGCTGAGCAATAATAAGAATAATGTACAGCAAGTCTGTCATTTAAAAAAAAAATACGCCCATCACCCTGTCATTATTTATTTTACAGTAATAACTAGCTCACTGTTCATTATCCTGTATATAAGTTAATGCAGATGGTGATTATTAGTGACATGGTATGGGGCATCCATAGCGTAATGGTTAGAGAAGCGGTTTTGAGACCTGATCCTATGGCTGAAGTGCCTTTGAGCAAGGTACCTATCCCCCAACTGCTCTCCGGGCGCTAAAACTGTGTGTGGCATCCCACTGCTCTGAGGGTGTGTGTTTCTAAACTGCCTTATCCTAATTAGGATCGCGGGGAGGCTAGCACCCATCTCAGCCGACTTTGGGCGAGGGCAGAGTACACCCTGAACAGCTCACCAGGCCATTGTAGGACCAACACATATATAACCATTCACACTCATACTCACACGTAGGGGCAATTTGGAACCGCCAGTCAGCCTACTGTGCATGTTTTTGGGCTGTGGGAGGAAACTGGAGTCCCCGGAGGAAACCCACGTAAGCACAAGGAGAACATGTATGCCTGAGCCTGGGAATTGAACCCGGGACCTTCTTGCTGTGAGGCGGAAGTGCTAACCACTGTGCTGCCCCCTGCAATAAATAATGTCAGTAAAATTTACTTGAATATCAAAATCAAAATAAGAATCAGCTTTATTGGCAAAGTTTGTGTACACAAACAAAGAATTTGACTGTGGTTTAACTTAAGTTAAGGGAAACAAAGATAAATGTAAAGTGAAAAAATAAACTGTAAGAAATGTGTGCAAAAAAGTGACAGTATAATAAAAAATTACATTACAGTGCAATATAAAGCATTACAGAATATATAATCCCTTTTCACTGTGATAAAGAGAGAAAATTCACAACATGCACTCCTTTAGCAGAAGCCTAAAAGATGCTTCCTGCTGAGGCTGATCAATGCGACAGTGCAGACATGTTTAGAACACCAAACAGGAGTCATCTTACTCTGTTATCATTGATTTTTGCTGTTTCTTCCAGTGTCCATCTCTGTTCTGCTATACGTTTTACAAGCTCTGAAAACGACACATGTCAGAAAAAAGCTGCCTTTTTAACTGGACGGATGTGTTCTGTAGGTGGCACACAGAGAGCAAGTGAAAGTGGTTGGGTGGCATGTCCTCTTCAGTGGGTGTGCGAGTGAAAGGGTGAGTACATCAGGGAAGGAGTGATGGCTGTGGCGGCTGCCAGACTGACTAATCAAGCCTGTCATGCGTGGTTGCTCTCTGTCATGTGGCAAGACCTGCATCTACCATGCACTAGAGTGCATTATCATGGGCAAAATCACTCACTGTATCTGCTGTATTTACACTTACTCAGATGATTACAGGAACGTTGCATCACAGGGAAGAAGAAATAAAAGCATTTTAGAATGTAGTCACAGAATGTGCCCCTGTGGGCTTTAATTACATTCTCCAATGTGTCATAAATATCCTGTGCTCCTTATTTTCTTTGTTGGCTACATTATAAAACAAAGGCCAGCTTTATGTATCACAGGTGATGATGATGGTGATGATGATGATATTTCTTCTTGTTCTTCTTGTTCTTCTTGTTCTTCTTATGAATAATGTTATTATACGTATGAATGTAAAATGTACAATATTAGATAGTACTAAATTGGTTTTCTATTTTCAAAGTGTTATCCTGCTGAAAACCATTTATTTGTATATTTTAAAGTATGCAAGATTATTTATACCAGTATAATAAACCATGTTATAAATAAATAAATAAAATATATACTGTATATAGTAAATTAACAGTCATGAATGGCCCCTGAAAGTACATGTGCACATGCGAACAAGTCATTATATAAAAGTTGATCTTCGATATCAGTCAGCAAGTGACATTTTATACACAAGGCATGCAAAAGGAGCAGAGGGTATATGGCATAAGGCAGGGGTGGATTATCACCCCCTCAGATGTTACCGTATCTTTCCTAGAGTGTCACGTTGCAGTGGAGAGACAGACACTATGACAGAATGGGACCAGAGCCGTGGCCCTATGATCTCACGTCTGTTTTAACTGAGCTTGCATTGCAGCCAATGACTGGGTGGGTCTCGCTGAAAGGACTTTGATTGAGAAGGCGCAGTAATGGGACACCGAGTGAAGAATGAGAAGTTGTTCCTGCCGTGCAGTCGACAGAATGTAATGCTAGTAATCAGAGCGAAATGGAAAACGGACAGCTATCAGACCCAAGTCTAACCCCAAAGAGAAG
The DNA here is from genome assembly GCA_030014195.1 of Neosilurus mollespiculum. Taxonomy (NCBI): domain Eukaryota; kingdom Metazoa; phylum Chordata; class Actinopteri; order Siluriformes; family Plotosidae; genus Neosilurus; species Neosilurus mollespiculum. The sequence continues at coordinate 13,000,292 of JAQMYF010000001.1, forward strand.
TCAGGGTTCAAGTGTCTTTCTTTTTTCAGACACTGGCATCGCATGTGTTTTGCTTAAAACTATACTTCAGTGTTTTTCAATCTAATTTCTATCTATGTATCATGTCTGCAAGCATATGCCCACTAACCCCACAGAGAAATACAGTATCACACATTTCACATTTCATAAATTGTGGAGCTCTGCGTTTTTTTTAATCGTTGAAATCGTGGACATCGTGCCCCAGTGTAAACCGAGGGTTAGTAAACTTGTTAGTAATGTTTTTCTTTTATTAGCATAAGGAATATGTTTAGATTCTTATTACAGACAGGATGACTCGAGATCAGGTTAATAAACTGGAATATCTATTTTAAGACCAAAGCTGAATTCATCCAGGAAGCGACAAATGACCATGCAACGTCATTGATCGCCACCAAAATGAGAAGAGGGGAAATTTTTTAAGTGAGGTGGGTGAGCACAGAGTTTACTTTAGCTGAACCTTAATGGGAATGAAATTAGCGATAACCAATCAGAGCTTAAATATACTACTGATTAACAGATGAGGCTAGACACTTAGTTGCCCAAATCATTTTCCAGTTCGCTTCCATAGACTGTGTAAATTTGGTGATTTTGTGTGCAGTTCGGTGGCAAAGTGATTCACATGTCACTCGTCGCTTTATGTATTGTGATATGTGTTCCCTTTCCAATCCTCTAAAAATATATATATATATATATATATATATATATATAAAAATCACTAATCGTCTATATACATCATTTGTCACATGAAACCCTATGACCAATAAGTCTTTGACATTGGCTATTGTCCTCATTGTTGCTGGGCTCTTCAGCTGAGAGCATTTTTTACACAGTTTGCTAATGAGCACCCTGCGTTTCATGGGCTACATTCTCAGCACTTCCAGTCATCAACCTGCTGAGAGAGAAATCACAATCGCTGGGATAAACAGCCTTTTAATAATACTGTACTGTACTGGTCCTTATTTCACACAAGAAGATTTACTGGGCAATCGTATTCCTAGCAGCCTGATGTGACTGAACTTTAATGCATTTGGGAGGGACTGGATATCCTGCATCGGGTGGAAAAATATTTTATTGATGCCTCAGTGCACAGCGATATCACCTTAGGTCCATGACATGGCTGTAAAAGTTGTAAAAAAGCAGCACTTTTAAATGGCAGTGGGAGCAAAAATGAGATTTGAGATGAAGGACAGGCAGCAGAACAGCTCTCACCCAGTACTTCTGCGATCAGTCTAACTCTGAAATTATAACTCTAGGTCGGAGATACAAAGTATTCTGTGATAAAATTACTATTCTTTACAGATATTTTGCATTTGCTGCTTGTCCTAAGTTATATTTCATAACATTATAATAGCATGTAGGTGTTTGGGTGTGTGTGAATGTGTAAGTGGGTATCTCAGGGCAGGGTTGGTGGTTGTCAATTAAGTGCAGGAAATCAACAGTACTGCCACTGCTCCCGATGCATAAATTGCTTTTCAGAGCCAGAAGCTTCTTAATTGGATAATTTTGTCAGTGAAGGAAAAGGCCATGTCTAATCTGAAGACTCTTTTCTCAGGGCAGAGAGGCTGCTCTTTCATGCATTTCTGTGCAGTCGATATTGTCATTGCTTAGCTAAGAAAAAACACACACACACACACACACACACACTTGCACAGATATACATAAACACTGTCATTTTGTGCAGGACTCAATTATTTATCTTCCTGCCTCACGATTTGAGGCATCAAAAATATAGATGCACAGCTTACTGACTTTAAAGCACTGACTCTGAAGACTCCTCTCCTCTCATCCAATTTTCTGAATGGCTTTATTATGGTCACAGGAAAATGGAGAATGGAGCCCATGAATCCTGACAAAGGTAAGGTACACCCTGAACAGCTCGTTAGACCGTCACAGGGTCAACAAAAACACACAACCATTCACACTAATATTCACATCTAGGAGAAATCAAGAATACCCAGTTAGCATACTGTGCATGTCTTTAGACTGTGGGAGGAAAACGGCGCACCTAGAGGAAACCCACCGGAGCGAGGGGAGAACATTCAAAGGTTACACAGGAACACCCTCACTGGGTACAGGGCTAAATGTTAAATAAATAACTTCTTATTGAAACCTTCACCATATCAAATATTATTATTTTTTGTTTTGTTTTTGTTTTTTGCCCTGTAGATTCGTAGATAGATTATATTCTGTATATAGAGAGACCAGAAGGTTTTTATGACTATAACATGGTTTGCAACATTTAAAGCTGTAGTTATGTACCGAAGAATCTATGAGAATTATTCTTCCCTAAGCTTCTTAAACTAGCGAATTCTACATTTTTCCAACCACTACCGTTAATTCTTACTCACTCGCCAAACCACTTCATCCTATTAGCGTCGTGTGGCTGGAGCCTATCTCAGCTGACCCTGGGCAAAGGCGGGTACAGTCTGAACAGCTTGCCAGACCATCGCAGGGCCAACATTCACGACAAGTAACACTCACAGCTAGGGGCAAATATTGGTATAGCCTGTTAGCCTAACATGCATGTCTTTGGACTGTGGGAGAAAACCGGAGTATCCAGAGAAAAACCATGCAAGCAGAACTTCTTGCTGTGAGGTGGCCATGCTAACCACTAGGCCACCATGCTGCCACAGTTAATTCTAAACTACAATATTAATTAATAATATTTAATTTGGTATTTATTCTTACTCCCCTCCTTGAATCGCCACCTTATCATTATGCATGTCCTAATGATCCTGGGAGCTATGTTGTTGGGAGCATTATGCCCCTGGTAGGGTCAGCCAAGGCAAACAGGTCCTAGGTGAAGGTCCAGACTAAGCGGAATTCAGAAGACCTCTATAAGCAGGATTAATTCAAGGACACAGTTTCCCTTGCCCAGATGCTGGTTACCGGGGTCCCCCACTGGAGCCAGGCCTGGGGGAGGGGCTCGAAGGCGAGCACCTGGTGGTCGGGCTTCTGCCCATGGAGCTCGGCCGGTCCCAGCCCGAAGAGGAGACATGGGTCCGCCCTCCCATGGACCCACCACCTGTTGGAGGGGCTCTAGGTGTCAGGTGCAGCGTGAGCCGGGTGGCAGCTGAAGGTATGGGTTCTGCCAGATTGATCCTCGGCTACTGACTCTGGCTTTTGGGACATGGAATGTCACCTTTTTAGCAGGGAAGGAGCCTGAGCTGGTGTGTGAGGTTGAGAGATACCGACTAGATATAGTCGGGCTCACCTCAACACATAGCTTAAGCTCTGGAACCACCCATCTCGAGAGGGGCTGGACCTTGTTTTTGCACGAAATAACAGTTCAGTATACCCACCCTTTTTGGAGTCCCTGGGGGGTGTGCTATAGGGCGTTCCCTCTGGGGACTCTCGTCATCCTGGGAGACTTCAATGCCCATATGGGCAATGACAGTGTAACCTGGAAGGGTGTGATTGGTAGGTATGGCCTCTCCGATCCTAACCTGAATGGTGTTTCATTGTTGGACTTCTGTGATTGTAACGGTTTGTCCATCACGAACACCATTTTCAAACATAAGGGTGTCCATAAGTGCACTTGGCACCAGGACATCCTAGGCTGCAGTTCGGTGATTGACTTTGTAGTTGTGTCATTGGACTTGTGACATGTTCTGGACACTTGGGTGAAGAGAGGTGCTGAACTGTCAACCGATCACCACCTGGTGGCAAGCTGGCTCCAATGGCAGAGGAGGCCACCCTCCAGACCTGGGAGACCAAGTTAGGGTCTCCTCGGAATGTTTGGCAGAGTCTCCTGTCAGAAGGGCCTTCAACTCACACCTCTGGCAGAGCTACAACCACATCCCAATGGAGGCCGGGAATTATGCCATGTTCCGTGTCTCCATTATTGAGGCAGCAGCCCGGAGCTGTGGTCATTAGTGCCTGTTGTGGGGGGGCCTGTCCAGCTGAAGAAGGAAGCCCATCGCGTCCTTTTGGCCTGTGGGACTCTCAAGGCAGTGAAAGTGCTTCAGCCCATGCTGTTGCTGATGCAAAATCTCGGGTGTGGGAGGAGTTCGGTGAAGGCCTGGAAAAAACTCGGTTGGCCTCAAAAAGGTTCTGGACCACCATCTGGTGCCTCAGGAGGGGGAAGCAGTACTCATCAAACACTGTTTACAGAGGAAGTGGGGAGCTGCTCACCTCGACTGGGGATGTTGTCGGGAAGTGGAAGGAATACTTTGAGGACCTGCTCATTCCCAGCTCCTCGGTGGCCGGGCTCCGGGGGTGGACGAGATTCACCCTGAATACCTCAAGGCTCTGGATGTTGTAGGACTGTCTTGGTTGACACGTCTCTGCAACATCGCGTGGTCATCAGGGGCCGTACATCTGGATTGGCAAACCGGGGTGGTAGTTCCCCTTTTTAAAAAGGGGACCGGAGTGTGTGTTCCAACTATCGTGGAATCGCACTCCTCAGCCTACCCAGGAAAGTCTATTTAGGAGTACTGGAGCGGAGGATACAGCCGATGGTTGAACCTCAGTTTCAGGAGGAACAATGTGGTTTTCACCCTGGTCGCAGCACTCTTGACCAGCCATACACACTCTACAGGATCCTGGAGGGGGCATGGGAGTTTGCCCAACCTGTCCACATTTGCTTTGTGGACTTGGAGAAGGCTTCTGACTGTGTCCCTCGGGCTATCTTGTGGGGTGTGCTTCTGGTATATGGTATACCAGACCCATTGCTACGGACAATTTGGTCTCTGTAATGCTGAAGCCAGAGCTGAGAAAATTATTTGTTTCCAGTTGGGGTTGGACTCCGCCAAGGCTGTCCTTTGTCACCAGTTCTGCTCATAATTTTTATGGATAGAATTTCTAGGCACAACCAAGGTGTTGAGAGGTTCTGGTTTGGTGGCCATGGGATCTCGTCTCTGCTATTTGCGGATGACATTGTCCTTTTGGCTTCATCGAGCTGGGACCTCCAGCTCTCGCTAGAGCGATCCAAAGCCAAGTGTGAAGCGACCGGGATGAGAATCAGCACCTCCAAGTCCGAGGCCATGGTTCTCAGCCGGAAAAGGGTGGAATACACCCTCCGGGTCCGAGGTCCTTCCTGCCCCAAGTGGAGGAGTTCAATTATCTCAGGGTCTTGTTTATGAGCGAGGGAAGGATGGAGCGGGAGATATATATATATATATATATATATATATATATATATATATATATATATTTATACATTTGTAATTTTCTTATTGAGACTTTATCTTTATCTTATTCTTTTTTTACTTGGTATGGAGCAACTGTGTGCACACAATTTCCTCTGGGATCAATAAAGATTCTGATTCTGATTATTGCTGATTCTGATGATTGTACCGGTCCTTCGTGGTGAAGAGGGAGCTGAGCCGGAAGGCTAAGCTCTAGATTTACCAGTCAATTTACGTTTCAACCCCTTACCTATGGTCACGAGCTTTGGGTAGTGACCGAAAGAACACGAACGTGAATACAAGCAGCTCAAATGAGCTTCCTTCGCAGGGTGGCAGGGCTCTCCTTTAGAGATAGGTTGAGAAGTTCTGTTATCTGGGAGAAACTCGGAGTAGAACCACTGCTCCTCCACGATGAGAGGAGCCAGTTGAGGTGGCTCAGGCATCTGATTAGAATGCCTCCAAACGCCTCCCTGGTGTGGTGTTTCAGGCATTTCCAACCGGGAAGAGACCCTGGGGTCGACCCAGAACACGCTGGAGGGACTATGTCTCTCGGCTGGTATTGGAATGCCTCACTGTCCCCCTGGAAGAGCTGGAGGAAGTGCCTGGGGAGAGGGACATATGGACCTCACTGTTTAGGCTGCTGCCCCCGCAACCTGACCCCAGATCAAGCGGATGAAGATGAATGAAGATGAAGATGATTTATTCCTACTATGTACTATGGTGGAATGGTGTGCTATAGGTGTGCTATAGGTGTACACATCTGTGTGCTGCAGTAATTTTCATTGCTTTTATTATAAATATAATTTAAATATGGAATGTTATATATGGCTGTGCCTTTCGTAAGATGAACAGGAATTTCTCAATTCTAATGAAGCTCTCAGCTTATTGATCAGTGGTTTCATTTGTGCATTCAGCCATTGTGCTCCAGTCTATTCTTATCCAAAAGTGAGTTCACATCTCTAAGATAAATCCATGCACAGCTGCTGTCTCTCTGTGGAGTGTATGTGCTGCCTGAGAAGTTTCTCCAGCCTTGAGCTTAGGTAGAGGATGTGTTTTTTCAGGTGTGGTGGTGGTGGTGGTCTGGTGGTGGAGGACAGCATCTGCTCTAATAAATCTAAAAGCTGTTTAAAACGATCACATATGACATTAGCTGTTTCACAGAAAAAAAAAAAATTGTGTTCCCAAACCAACTCACGACAGGAAAGCCGAGTTGGCAAAACATTGGCGGCATAGTCTATTTTGGATCTACCGTCACGCACATCTCTGGCAGCATTCTCGTCCTCAGTGCCACTAGAATGTGATGTCTCACTGTCTCCACAAGACTCCTCCCTCTCTGGTTCAAATAGATAAACATTTACACCCATTTCCTTAAAATTACTAGCCATTTTGCTTCTTAAACATGATTTGTAATCACATTTACAGCATTTAGCAGATGCCTAATCATCTAAAATGTTGCTTTCTGAATAGATCTGCTTGTTTCTTGCGCTGGACAGCCCGGCCCAACAAGTTCCGATCACTTTAGGGAAAAAATGACTGCTAACCATAGGTTTAGTCCCCGCTAGTAATCAATGGGATAAAATTACTCAGTTTTGTGCTTTTTCGGGTCATTTATATTAAAATATCACTTGTATCGCCTAAACATATTACATACGCGCAAATCATGCTGTAAGGATGACCAATACCAGAACTCTTTAAAAATTCATGAGGAACACAATGTACGATATCCATAATTTCTTTTTTTTCTGAGTGCCAAACCCAACAATGCTTTGCATTTTGTAAATAATTTAGTAATATAATATAGTAGCTATAGTATAGTATAGCGTAATTTAAAAAAAAAATTCTATCTATTAATTATTTAAAATTAATTAGTTTTCGGTAATGTTAATGCAGAGATCTGTCAAGGAAGCTTTTCTGAAACCTGCGAGATCAAAATTAAAGACACTTAAAATTTTTATTTGTTAGAGTGTTTAATTCCATACTACAGACTTCTGCAATATCAGTATGAGAAAGTTCAATTTTATAATAGTGATTAACAAATTATGCATTATGCAGCTGTACTGAGAAACACAGGGAAGATTTCTCAAAAAAACAAAACAAAACAAAAAAAAACTTAACACACTTCTTTGGAGAAGATGCATTTTAAGAGCCTAAAAACCAATTTCCACTGCACAGCTCTCATAGAGTATAGATGTATCACTGCTTTTCAAGGTCCATCTCATCTGCAGCACGAAGACATCTCATTACTGTGCAATGTATTTAGACTTGCTTCAGAGTGCAATTCATAATTGCTACACTAATATATAGGGTTTTTCGTTATGCCAATCTATATGTATAATTTATCATAGTGCTATAGGCTGGAAGACATGTTCATTCATTTAAATGATGCCTAAATGGCATGTCTGTGAAAGAGGCAGAGAAAAAAAGAGACATCTTGTGAAGTTATGAGAGGAAAGTTGTTTTTTCTTTACTTTCATAGTCTGAACAGAAGGAGGAAGAAAGAAAGCAATGATACTCTCGTGATTTCATTTAATTCATAATGAAACAGTTCACACTAGACAGTTTTGGTCTTAACTAAAGTTAGATCTGCTTAATGTGTAATGGCACATCTAAGGAACTTTGTTTCCTTGGAAACTGGATAAAAGAAGGAAATTTGCAAATCAGAATGGTGGGGGGGGGGGATGACAATGTGAGGCAGCAGAGCCAGGCTGCTGTACTGTCATACTGCGTGTCTTCTCACTGAAGACCATTAGCTGTTCTATTATATACACTTTACACAACCAGATATATTCCTAGTGTTCTTGTGTTTGCATAAATCTGTTTATATGGTATATCTGACTAGTCTTCAGTCATGTGTAGTATTGTGTCATTCGTATGTCAGCCCATATGGTATTTTTATAGCATTTAATACTCTGCCCTTGAAACAATGTCTCCTACTCTCTGAGAATTGTTTGCAGTATATATGACACTCTTTGCAAAAATATCACAACTGCAAGTGAAATCTGCTTGTTAGACAGTATACCATAAACTTTTCAGTTGGTCAGCCTATTTACGGGCTGTAAACCACATACTTGCCTGTAATGACACATTCCATATGTCTAGTGAAAGATTTGTGAAGGCTTTTAGTTTAAAAAAAAAAAAATCTTTTTTTCACCGCCTTTTTTTTTTTTTTTTTTTTTTTTTTTTTGCCATATGCTTGCTCAGTCCTGAATTTTCTATGACCCTTTTTGCTAACAGCTGGTTATGAAATTAGGTGAGATCTAAAATCTATCAGTAATTTGACAGTGACCCTATTAAGGTTAAGTAATGCATTACATCACAAGGTCTCACTAAAGGCCAGTCATAATAGATGTTGGGCAATCTATTACACACACTGATTTCTAATTTTCAAGTCTAAAATGCTCTACTGGGTTCATGCTATATTTTCTCTAAATAACAAACATGTCAAGCAAAACCAAGGAAAAAAGATATATATATATATGTATTTGTTTAATATGTACTTTTTAATAAGACAGTGTGTGGTGAGTCTTTTTAGTTTCTTCTTATAAGACACTACTGGGGGGAAAAGGGAAATAAACTTCTAAACTAATGTACCTTGTTCATATTAATTATACCTCTTCAATACATCAAATGCACTTCCTCGATGACTGCTGAGGATCTGTTATGAATATGTTAGTGTTTCACTATAGCACACTTGACCAGCTGCCACTGACAGGATGTGTGAATCTATAGTCTAGGCTAGAAAGAAATCAGTCCTACTCTATGTGAAAATCAATGCAAAAAATGTGTATTGATGTTATTTTTTTCTTTGCTAGCTTATTAGTCAGGCCATAAGTCACCCATTTTAAGCTCCCTTACACTTCAAAATGCATTTAGCCAATAACTACATTCAAAACAATGTTATATGAAAATGACAAAATATCAAAGTTATATGTTATAAGAGCTTTAAGGGGAAGTATGGAGCCATTTATGGTCCTATGGCATTCGCCATCTCAGTTACAGGTTATTCAAAAATAATATTAAACGTCTCATACTAGAAGACATACAGTCTCCAAAATAGACTTGCCAGTCAAATCTGTTTACATAGCTTAGTATGTAACAAATCCACTGCTTTGCTTTTCTCTTTTCCTAGAAATCTGTCTGTATTCATAGAAACCTCACACATTGCTTTGGTTCTCTCTGCCATGTATAGTGAGTTGGAAGATAAACAGCATATTTGGCCCCTCGTGGCTTGCTGTCACTAGCTGAGTAAAAAGCACCAGGAAAGCCCAGCCATTGCTGTAAGTGGTGTAGAGTGTCTATATCAGGTTCTATAGACATAAATCATGGCTGGTGCATAACTCTATATCCTATACATTCATGACCAAGAGGAAAGAAAAGTACTTTAGGTGTTTTTGTTTTTTTGTTTTTTTTGGTTTGTGTTTTTTTTTTTTTTTTTTTTGTTCCTTTCAGCTTAGGTTTTTTTTAATAATTTAGAACAAGAGCAATGATATACGTAATAAATACTTATTATTTCACAATTGCAAATAATTTCTTGCAAGCCATTGGACATACACTGTGTGCACAATTATTAGGCAAGTGATGATTTTGACCATATCATCATTTTATTCATAATTTCCAACTCCAAGCTGTATAAACTTGAATGCTTATTGGATTTAATGCATATCAGGTGATGTGTATTTGTGT
>JAQMYF010000001.1:13012809-13026844 GCA_030014195.1 Neosilurus mollespiculum
ATATATATATATAGTGTGTTGACGTGTATCTGTTGACATTAATTCTATAGGTATGTGTTTCAGGAACATGCTTTTGTTTGTTTCCATAGACTACTGTCAACATTTTTTCCCCAAAACCCACATAAATATTTGGTCACTCAATATATTTAGTTGCAGAAAATGAAAACTAACCAAAATAACCAAAACACGTCCAACTACTAACACGTACAACTAATCAAAATAACCAAAACACGTCCTGTACAATGTTTTCAGACATTGAATAATGCATAGAAATCAATAACTTATTAAAATATTATACAACACGGTACTACTCTTTAAACTTCAAATGAGTTGAGAAATGAGCATTTGATGGACTAACCCTGACATATTAATTACAGTTTCGATGCATCTTGGCGTGCTCTCCACCAGTCTTTCACATTTCTCTTGGGTGACCTTATGCCATTCCTGGTGAAAAATGATCTGGAGATTGGTCAAGCCATGACAGGGTCATAATCTTGTGGCCCCCCATCAATACGTTGATTGACCGGGCAGTGTAGCATGGTGCATTGTTCGGCTGGAAAACGCAATCCTGAGAGTAAAGAACATTGTCAGAGCAGAAGAAAGCACTTTTTTTTCAGTAAAACCTTTTATATAGAACTACTTGTTTAGTCATGACACTTTGGCCCTTGTCTAATTCACTTTCACTTTTTTTCTGCTTCCAGCACATCAACTTTGAGAACTGTTCACTTTTGCCTAATACATTTCACATTACCTGGTTTAAGAAATGACAACCAGTGAACTGGCAAAAGTGACATGGGTACACAAGGCTCAATTGATGTGCGTTGGGAATGAAGACATCTGCTCTGATTCCACAGAGGAGCTTCTGTAGCACAAACTGTTGAAATAGTTAATGCTAGCTATGATAAAAAAAAATTAAAAAATGGTGTGGGGCGGGGGTTGTCACAGCACACAGTGCATATATCTGCCAAAGCCAAGCTCTAAAAACACATTGTTTTCTGTATATCACAGATATATGCAGTTCAGAATATTTTAACTTATATATTTAACTTAATAATTTAGTTATATTTGTGTATCGCTTTTTACAACTGACATTGTTGCAAAGCAGCTATTAATATATTATGATTGAATTTAGATAACTGAGGATGTTAAAAAAGGAAAAATAACTCTTCTGTAATCTGTGGTGGTACTTAGTACCATACTTAGTGAGGAGAAGTAACATAATGAGCAAGAAATGTGGTCTGTGAGACTGTGCTCACCACAATATTGTATGCTCGATTGTTAGCTAATTTGCTAATCAGTGACAGTCAAGGATGTAAAATAGATACTATTGTTAAAAGAAATCTTGTTTTTGTTTTTCCTGTTTATGTATGTCACATAATTAGTGATGGGAAGTCCTATATTCTTTTAATTAACTCTTCTCTCGGATTAAAAAATGTAACTCGTTCGTTTCGATGGTAGTGAATCGATTCATATTGAATCATTTGATTCACCAAAAAAATAAAAAAATAATAAATATATATATATATTATATATAAAAATTTAAAAATATGTTTCCAGACTCAAACCTGCATCACCAGGTTGCAGAACATACTGTTAACTCTCTGAGCTGTTTACTCTGTATCATGACGAGGTATCATACTGAATAGTCAAACATTCAATTTGTCTTTTCCATTTTTTTTTTTATTTATGAATAATCAAGTTTGCAAATTACAAAACAATAAAGATTTTCCACTAATATATTATAATATAATATAAGTTAATAATATAAGTTAATGATTCAGCGAGTTAGCAATTTAGCAAGTTAGTGATTCGCAAATGACTCAGTGCGATAGCAATTCGCAAATGACTCAGGGAGTTTGCAGTTCACTGAGTGATTCAGCGAGTTAGCGGTTCTTGAACGACTCAGGGAGTTTGCGGTCCACTGAGTGATTCAGCGACTCGGTCCGACTCGGTTGCTTAATGATTCAGCAGTTCACTACGCAATACGATCACAGATCTTGCCATAGAGACTGCCTGCTGCACAGTGTGTCACATAGCACTTCTGCCTGCACCGGCTTCGAGACTTAATGAGTGATTCCAACTACTTTATGTGATAATAGTCAGTTATATTAGCACAGCGTTGGTGAATCGATTCAGATGCGTTTGCGAATTGAGCCAGGAAATTCACCCAGCAGGTTTATTAATTGAGTAAAAATAAATAGTGTAAATTATTGCAACAGGTACCAAAATGCAAATATTTTGCAAGAGAGCTAATTAGAAATTCAGCTTAGATCCACAGTTATGGTGTTAATCGTGTTCGAGTTTTACAGACCACCTTAATGATTAGTTTATGCTTCATCGTGGCTCAGTGACCTGAAGTGAACTTTTTAAAAGTCCAGAACAGCACTCCTAGTAAACAAGGAGTAACAGGGGTAATATAATTTAAATAAAATGCTGGCTTACTTCAACATTTGCAATTAGTCTAAGAGACTAACAGTTGGGACTAGATTCAACTGAGCAGTTTAGGGATTTTAATCAAGGATTCAACAGTGGCAGCTTGGAGGTGCTGGGATTTGATTTCCAACTTTCTAATCCTAGCCCAAAGCCTTAACCACTGAGTAACCACTTCTATTTGTCTTCTATTTGGAGAGCTCTAAACAAAGCAGGGTGTAAAAATGTCATTTGTACTTTATCAGGTAGTTGCCCATCATTATGCTTATATCTTTCTCAAAGCAGTTATAAAACCCTTATAGTTTCATGTATATTAAAATATGACACATTAGCAATTTCAGTTCAAAACCTTAAGTTTTAGTATATATCTCTAAGTAAAGGACTTCTGTTGGTGCAATTTCACCAGCCTTTATTTAGATTATTATCAGTCAGCAGATGGGTAAGACCATCCTTATCTACTAACTCATTTATTTTGAATTGATAGTACAGATCATGTGTTCCCTGGAGATTAAAACTAAGGCTGTTTCCATGCCTCCTTCGAGTTAAAACTCTTGCACCTGGATATGACTTAAATTAAAATGTGATGAATGATTTTCCAGGGTGATGTTTTTAACCCTCAGCCGGTTATGGCTGGAGGGGTATTGTCGTTGGCTTGGCGGCCGGGCGGCGTGACAATAACTTTGTCTGGGCTCATGCACAGGCCAGTTTTCTAAACTTTTGTATAGGCACATGTGACCTTTGACCTTGGCACAGTGACCTTAAACATTTAAAGATTGTCCGGGCCATTGCTTGGCCCATATGCATGATAGCTTTCTGAAATTTTGCCTAGGCACTCCCTATGACCTAAACCTGTGTGTGGGGTAGCTAATTTGCATATGTAAACTCTGATCTTGGCACAATGACCTTGAACAAATAAAGGTCGTCTGGGCCTTTGCTCAGCTCATGCACAGGCCAGCTTTCTAAACTTTTGCATAGGCACTCCCTATGAACTAAACCTGTGTGTGGTAGCTAATTTGCGTATGTGACCTTTGACCTTGGCACAGTGACCTTGAACATATTAAGTTTGTCCTGTGCTTCAGGCATCTTGGCTGAGGGGTTACGACGTTCTATAGAGCAGCTTTTTTATTTGCCTTGAATGTTGGTACCACCAACATTGTTTTTTTAGGTAAACAGATGAATATATTGCAAATTATTTTTGCAAACTTGCATGCACAAGAGAGGTAGTTTAAACAGTGTAATTGAGCTGAGGCTCAGAAGAAAATTTTTAATGTTAATGGTAATGTGCAATTATGAACTGGCAACTCAAATACTGGATTCTGAAAACACACTAACATGCTAATGATCGAAGATTAATCTGTTGACAGTAATGCAACTCTAGAAAAGTTAGATGCTATGGCTTATGTTAATATAAATCTTTATACCTGTAGCTGTCATTATAATAGGTGCTTTAATTAAGCACACTTCTGCTTTCTCAACTTCGAGAAGTGTTTAACATGGATATAGAGTATATATTTGTGTTTTTTTCTTTCTTTCTTTTTCTTTCTTTTTTTTATTTTTTATTTTTATTTTTATTTTATTTTTTTTTGGCCTTTTTCCCAGTAGAAGATATGAAAGCCATCTATTCAGATGGGACTAATATTTTCAGCTCACTGTAGACTTGGTCAGAAACTGTAGGTAATTTGGTCTGTTAGCCTCTGGGGAGAAGGTAAATGGTAAAACCAATAACATGACCAGTTCAGATGGAAATAAAATCACAGAGAAAGTAGCACCTGGAAATGTTGCAATTATCCTAGGTGTATATGTAAATTTAATTTCACTGGAATATAGCTTTTATCTAATTGAAAATGCAAGAGTTATTCAGATGAGAAATAACCAGTTTTACTGTATGCAAATGTTTGTTTTTTCTATTTGAATTAAAGAAAATATTCAGTGGGTTTGAGCATAAGAAAACGTGGAGTGTTAAATTACTGCTTACAGTGTTTATTATGCCATGGTGTGGCATAAACTGACTCTAATATCAGGGTCAATTAAGCACAGTTTTACTGTAGATATGTGAGGAAAATTGTTAAAAAATTAGATTATTTTAGACTCTCAATGAGGTCTTTAGTGCAATTTCTTTATTGATAACTGTGTGCAAAAATGTTCCCATACCAAAGTGCTTTAACAGCAGTAGATCTTAATATATCGCACACAAACTCACTCATTTTCCAAACACGCTAATCTTACTAGGGTTGAGAGGATGCTGGTGCCCATCCTAGCTGACACTGGGCAAAGGCAGGGTACACCCTGAATAGGTCGTCAGTCTCTTGCGGGGCCAACACACACTCACGCCTAGGGGCAACTTGGAACAGCCAGTTAACCTAATGTGAATATCCTTGGACTGTGGGAAGAAACTGGAGTACCCAGAGAAAACCCATGCAAGCACAGGGAGAACAAACAAACTCCACACAGAAACACCCGAGTCTGGGAATGGAACCCATGTCTTTCTTGCTGTGAGGAGGATGTGCCAACCACTACGCCACCGTGCCACTCCATACAGACCATGTGTAAGTATAAAAAGAGGAGACATATCTGGTGCATTTGTATACCGAAGAAGACCTAAAGAAAATTACCATTTTTATATTTTTCATTAATATCTCTGTTGTGCCATGAAACCATAACACAAGTGACTAAAACCAAACCAACCAAACAGATGCCAGGCATAAAGTAGACAATCTAAACTAGTATACGTGATGCAGGTTATGACCCAAAACACTAATCACATCAAACACATAATGAAGGCATGGAATCATCACATACACGATGCTGGATGAGACGTTGCAAGGTAACACGTCGAGAATCCTGGATATTTAAATTAAATAGTGTGATTGCAAACAGACAATCTGCATTAGTAATCACAGGGATATATGCATGAGGAGGTCATGTGATGAGATTATGGGCAATCTTGAGAGGCGCACAGGCATGCATGTCACACTGTGCTTGAGTTGTTTCTGAAATATCTCATCATGCCATAGTCTTAAACTTTAGACTACATCACCATGTATATTCAGATGAGCACAAAAATAATATCTAATGCCACATTATGAATCGCCTCTCTTATTCCCAGGTATTATCAAGCCAAATCCTGAGCTGCTTCTCTCTGAAACACAGAAGAAAAATGCAATATGATTTCTGTTTTATGTTGTGGCAAAATAACTTTAATAGATCACAGAGACCTAGCAATAACAAACAGAACTCTGCAAATTGTGCTACAAAGGAATGCTGCAGCTGAAAAGATTTTCTTTATTAAGATCCCCTGTTTCTTATTTTTCAACTCATTTCATTCCATTTAACAAGGCAGACTGAGCTTGCTTCATTTGCATTTGTGTGCATGTGTATAAGAGTGTGTGCTAGTGTGAACCTTTTGTCTTGGCAGCTGTTGAATTCTGCCACTTGTCTCAGCAGCATGTGTTTTAATAGCTGTTTCCCCACTGCTCTATAACCCACTCACCCTGCCCAGCCCAGTAGTGTCTACTGCATGTTCATGGCATATTTGCATCAATTTTTCAGTCTCTGGTTATATGCAAAGCACACACAAACTGGGCGCTTACACTGTATTAAGCTAATCTGGAGGCTGTAAACAAAACACAGATCTTTGATATGCTAGATAAGATTTTAATGACCAGACTTCTCCATCAGCTGGTGTATATTTTTTTTTATTATTACATATTACATCTGACAGTCCTAACTGTCCCACATAACACAAATAAATTAACCCTGTTATATACAACTGAGAGAGATCTACTGTAGCCAAACCTTTATGACTGTGTTTATGGTCCAATTTCACATTTATAGATCTAGGAACAGTGTATCTTGCTATTGCAGTCAAAACATGATTCAGCACTACAGTTTTTATACCTGATGTCAGTACTGCTGGTTTGGCTGAGGACTCGAGCTTTCATCATGACTTTGACAGAAACAGACTCACAGACACAAGGCCAGGTAATTGGATAGAGTTATCTCCAGGCCAGGATGCAAGGCATTCACTTAGGAGGCCATGAGGAATCTGGATAAAGCATGTGAGCCGAAAATATGCACTGTTCACTTCCTGCATTAAACATGATAAAAGGGGGGAAAACAGAAGGAGAAAGCTACATCATGCATCTTTTATCAGACCAAAACATATTTGGCAAATATTCAAACAAAACATGAGACCAGCCAGATGGACTTGGAATATTCATTCTCTTCCAGGTGCAAAACAGTCCAAAAGATGTTTAGATTCCACACCTATCAGAACATCTTTTATTTCCTGTCCAACATGGACTTTTTTCTTTTAATGGCAGAGCGTGAGGAAGACCAGCACATTCTGACCCATATGTAAACACAGCCGTCACACAGGAATGCGTGTGCGTGCGACAGCACCTAATCATAATCCTAAATCATTTTACTGGACACAGGAAGTAGGTCTTCTTCAGATGGAGAGTTAGGAACATACTCAGAATCTTACACACACCACATGATAGCACTCCATGTAACACGTTTACATTGGGTCGTGTGCATTCTCATCAATAAATGTACCAATAGATATGTTTCTTTGTCAATCAGTGGTTCAACCGTATTTGACGTATGCCATTACTTAAAAAAGTGCAAATGGTACACCTTTAATAATTTATTTAACAAAGACTCCTCAGAAAATGTAGGTACATACTAAAGGTAAAAATCATGTCCTCTTGATGGTATGTTTTCAGTAAGAAGGATCAGTATTTATAAGTAATAAATCACCATTATTATTTTGAGTGCATTCTCACCTTCATGGATATTCAGTAGACACGGACTGTTCAATAGGGAAGGTCAGTAGTTGTTCTCAATACAAAAAAGAACTTTGTAATTTTTATTTGACCCTTGATAAAAAATGGCTTCTTCATTTGCATCAAAATATTTCAGTATATTGCCTTTTGTAATAGCAGCATAGTGGCACAGTGCTTAGCACATTTACCGCACAGCAAGAGGGTACTGGGTTCAAGTCCCAGGTTTAGGTGTTTCTGTGTGGAGTTTATTTGTTCTCTTCATGCTTGTGTGGGTTTTCGGGTACTCGGATTTCCTCCCACAGTCTAAAAAACATGCACATTAGGCTAATTGGCTGCTCCAAATTGAATGTAGGTGTGAGTGTAACTGTGAATGGTCTTGTGTGTGTGTTGGCCCTGCGATGGACTGGCAAGTTCAAGGTGTATACTTTCTTCTCCCAGTGTTGGCTGATAAAGTCTCCAGCCTTCCCATGACCCTAATAGGATTAAGCTGGTTTGCAGCAAAATGGTGCATGTAGCCTCTGAAAAGTGTGACTCAGTAATTTGTCAGTAAAGCATTTCAGATGTGTTGTATGACCTTACTATGCCACAGGAAGGTGTTATTTGTTGAATGCATGTTTGTTTTTTTGCCTTATTGTCATTACTCCTTCTGTGTTGCAACATCTTTGTGATTATGCATCTGGTTACATTTAAAATCAAAACATATTAACTTGTAAATGTGTTTGATTAAGTGCTAAAATATTTGTTCTGACCTGTCAGAAAAAAGTAGGTATCTATAGATTAATAACTGAATAACTCTCTCACATTCATTTGCTGAAACACTTTATCCTACTCAAGCCGTGGGGAGGCTGGGTGCCTATCTCAGCCGACACTGGGCTAAGGCGGGGTGTACCATGAACAGCTCTTCAGGGCATTGCAGAGCAACACAGCCATTCTCACTCACACCTGTGCTCAATTTGGAACAGCCAGTTAGCCTACTACCCCGGAGGAAACCTGCACAAGCACGGGGAGACATGCAAACTCCACACAAAAATACTCTTGCCAAGCCTGGGAATAAATCCAGGACATTCTTGTTGTGAGGCGGACATGTTAACCATTAAGCCACCATGCTAACCATAACTAAATAGTCGATTATTAAATGACTGTACCCTAATTGAAGTTGAAGCTGTGTAGTATCATGCATTTGCATAACATGAACATAAACAGTTCAAGTCATAAGGAAAAACATAAAGTGCAAAATGAGCAATTAGTAGTGCAGTGGTAATATACAATATGGGTTAAAGAGTGTAAAGTGACTTGTCAGATTAAAGTGTCAGTGCAGTGTAAACAGAACATTGAGGGGAAAAGCACAGTCTATAAACAATCATGCAGCAGTTAGTATAATTGTGTCAATTTTCAGCGCTATTTAAACAGCCTAAAGGTAAGTTAGCTGGTTTTGAGGCTTTTGGTTGAGTAAGGGGCACTGAGGCTTTGAGGAACCTGACTGCCTGGGGAAGAAGTTGTTATAGCATCTAGCACTGGTGGTTCAGATGTTTTGAAAAAGAGGAGTGAACAAGCCATGGGAGGGGTCTTCCACAATGTTGATTGAACAAAAAATAATGTATTTATAGTAAAGTTCTGTAAGTGATGGGATGGATGTCCTGATAATCCTCTCAGCAGCTGATTGCAGGACATTGCGATAAATGACATAGCAGTTCCTGTATCAGACAGTGATGTATGCACAGATGATGCTCTCAATTGTCCTCCTTTAGAAGGTGGTGTGAATGTCCAGGTGAGGTCATCTGCCTTGTACACTCTCAGGAACTATACACTGTTGTCTTCAACAGAGATGTTAATATGAGGTGGAGTGTGAATGGCCGGGCTCCTCATGAAATCAACAAGTATCTCTATTTGTCTTTTTAACATTCAGAGACAGGTTGAGTTCTCCACTCCAGTCCACCATCTGCCTGACCTCCACTATGCATGCAGAATCAACATTGTCACTGATGAGTCCCACCGCTGTTGCATCGTCTGCAGATTTAATGATATGGGTTGAACTGTGCTTGGCAGCACAGATGTGTGTCAGCAGGGTGAACAGCAGTGGGCTTGAGCAGGTGTGTACTGGTGCTCAGTCTGATATACCTGGAGGTGCTGTTGCCCAAGCAGAGAGATTGGAGCCTGTCAGCGAGGAGGTCCAGTTACAGAAGGAGGTGGTAATGCCAAGTAGTCTTCGCTTCCCGACCAGTCTCTGTGGCATGATTGAATTGAATGCTGAGCTGGAGCATATAAACAGCATTTTTGCTTAACTGCCTTTTTTTGTCTGCATGAGAAAAAGATAGGTGAAGGGGCACCTGAAATGGCATCAACTGTTGTTTGGTTGTAGGAGTTGGGTGCCTCTGTACCAGCCTCTCAATGTACCTAAAGATGATGGGCGTGAGTGCTACAGGCACTGTAGTCATTGCGTAAGGACATGGTCGGCTTCTTGGACACTGAAATGATTCCAGTGGTTTTAAGGCAATTAGGGTCCACTGCTTTGTTCATAGATGTGTAAAAATGTTTAAACATGTGCCAGTTGGTCAATGCATTCTCTGAGTATGCATTCAGGTATTTTGTCCAGTCCAGCAGCCTTTTTTTGGGTTGTCTTGGGTTGATAGAGTCAACTAACATCAGCTCTGGCCATCAAAGAAAGGATTTTCCATTCTTTGTTTTGATATGGCAGGGAGGCATTAAACCTACAGGCCTGAGGTGATGGCTTGAAGTCCATGATGGTTTGGATTTTCTGCCACATGTATGATGTTTCCATGAAGCGACCATAGATTCTGTTGGCATAGGCATGGTTTGCATTGCTTGAGACAGTTTAGCTCTAGCCCAGCTGTGAGCCTCTCTGTCAGTGGATTTAAAGGTAGAGTTTCAGGCTTTTTCCAGTACATGCACTTCCAAGATGAACTAGGGTTTTTCGGTTGATAAAAGTTTTAGTGACAGTAACATCTTCAATGCATTTATCAATGTAGCTGAGTCCCAGTGAGGTTGTACACTGCTCCAGGTCCACTGTGCTGCCATAGGTTCCCAGGTCATGTTGTCAAACCAGTCCTGCAGCACTGAGATGGAACCCTGAGATCAGGTTCTCACTTACTTCAAAACAGGTTTGATCCTTTTTGCATGGGTCTGTAGGATGGGGTGAGATGGATGGAAATATAGTCAGACTGTTCAAGCTGTGGGCAGAGTGCAGACTTGGTGGAAAAGGAAAAAGTCTATGTGTTGTTGGAAGTTGGGAAGTACCCTCTTTAATAATGCATTATTGAAATCTCCTATGAAAGTGAAGAAGCCATCATGATGAGCCATCTCTTGCTTGCTGATTATCCCATAGAGTTCACTCAGGCTCTGTTAGCTTTGGCATTAGCCATGTGCTAGGAGGGATGTATATAACCATGATGATCACTGAGCTCAATTCTTTAGTAGTACTGACTCTAACTGCTTGGACCTCCATGAGTACAAAAAAATACAGTATAGTAATTGCTATGTTAGTACATTATTCCTTTTTGATAAAAGCACACAGATCCTGCCACAGATTTCACTGGAGAAAGGTATCCTGTCTGCTTGGAACACATTTAACCTTGAACATTTATTGAATAGTGGAGTTGGCAATTCCCTCAGGAGAGGCAAACAAATGGAAGAACCAGCCAACTAGGGTTAGCTTTAAGCCAGACATGCTGACAAGAATGCCAGCTTGCTTGCCTTGCTTCTGCTTCCTTGCACACTGCATCCTTTCAGGCCAACATACTTCAGATCTGCCACTTCTGCTGGGCTTGGGTGCAGGTTCTCAGACCAAGCAAAACTGCTGTAGTTGCTCAAGCTTGCCTCCATCCAATCCTGTTTAGTTCTATTTTGTAATGTTGATAAGGGCTGACAGGATATGCATGACTCTAATGCACAAATGAAGTCTCCTGGTAGCTCAAGGATGCAGAGAAGCAAAGGATCTCTATTTTTTCAACAAATACTCCACAATATAGTAAAAATGTTAAAAAAGGATTTGGATATTTCACTCACTATGGCACACTGCATCAAGAAGCATCATTCATCAGTTTCTGATTCCAAGAGCCGAGTGCTCCTAGAAAAGTGTGGATCTACTTGGAAACAAATTGGGATAGTCTTTGTCAGGAACTGGGTGAAAAAATGACCACAGCTCCTAGAAAGAGAAGGTTAAGCAGTACATACACAAACAATAAAAAATTGCAAATGTCATTCCTCATTTCAAGAAGAAGGACTAACATGATCCCAGCATTTACGGACCAGTGTCCCTACCGAGCATTATCAGCAAGGTGATGGGAGCTCTCATCAACAAGACACTGTGGAAATACACATGCAAAAGCAAGCAATTTGGCTTCAGAGCTGGCTACTTCACAGCTGATGTTTTTTACATACATCAGCCAAAACCTGCACAAAGTATTAGGTATGCAGCAAGAGGCAAGACTATGCCTTGACATAAGCAGAGTCTTTGATAAGGTTTGGCACAGAGGTCTGATGGCCAAACTAAAAGTCCTGGGCCTAAGTGGCTGCCTTCTGAAATGGATAGAAGATTACCTTTCAGATAGGGTACTGAAGGTTACTATCAATAGAATTGCTAATGCAGGAGTTCCCCAGAGCTCAATCCTTGTTCCACTACCCTTCATCATCTACATTGATGATCTTCCTGAGAAGCTAAAAAACACAGCCATCCTATATGCAGACGATTCATCAGTGATGTACATAATCTCAGAGCAACAGCAGCCAAAATCATAAATGAGGATCTAGCTGAAATCCAAAATTGGGCAAATCACTGGAATGTCCTTGTCAGTGCTTCCCAATGTAAAAGTGTCATAATTAGTCGACTGCAAGATCCATACCTACAATTCATGGATACCATCCTAACAGAGGCAGATGAAGTGGAACAGTTGGTCACTTGGACCACATTATGAAGAAGATGGCCATGGGTCCTGAAAGGTGTTTTGGCCTACTTAGAAGAGTTTTGTCTTTTCTCTCTCCAGCCATGATATACAAGAGCATTGTCAGGTCTCATATGGAATATGCCATATCTGTCTGCATGGGGGCATCACAAACCTCACTGTCATGGCTTGACACTAACCAAAGAAGAGCCAACAAAATCATCAGACTCCCATAAGATAAAATTAAGGCCAAACATATCCAACCCCTCAGCCAGAGGAGAGAGGTGGGTGCCCTAACACTTCATGATATGTACCAAGGAGAACCACCTGTCCTACACAACAGCCTAATCCCAAAGCTAGGCCATAAAATGAGCAACAATTCAGCTGCCAACATTCAGTAACCCTTGAGCCCATATTCTTCTTTGTGTCGTCATATATATATATATATGTATGTATGTATGTATGTATGTGGCGGCACCAGTGTGTAAAGATATAGACCTATATTAAAAGGGAAATCAGTAAATAAGACAACATTTACGCCACCCTGGGATTTTCAGCCAGTGAAATATGACAGTGATTGCATCAACCACTGGGCACTCAGGTTCATTACACACAGGCAGGAGACGTGTTTCCAGTCTAAAGAAAAATTACTTTATTACAAACTTATTTAAAATCACAACTTATCACACACACATAAGACATACTTATAAGGTATAAGAAACGGAAAAGGCCTAGTCAGTGTTGAGGCTTGCCGGTAGGACGATGGGTCACTAAGTGGGGAAAAGATCCTAATAAAAACACAAAGTAATGGTCACCCCAGTCACACGTGACAAACACCAGTGAAGAAAACTGAAAACCAGGGAAGACACAGCACACAGAGAAGGAAACCCCACCTCCTAGGACACAAAGACCACCCTCGGCTCCCAGCAACTGAAAGGAACAGGGGAAAGGTTGACAATGGTGTTACACCCATACAAATATAATTTAATAACTTAAAAAGAAATCAACAAACTCCACCGGACTTCTGGTATAGGCAGCCCAAAACCTATAAATTAAATGCTGCCAATATCAATTAAATTTATTTTACAGGTACAGAAGAGACAGAGGGAGAAAAAAGAATACAAAAAAAATCAAAACCAAAAATATTAATACGACTTAGAAGATAACAGAAGCTCAAAGAACATTTAATAAATTAACCAAAGCACTAAAAATTTCAACAAAAAGAAACTTAACAAAGAAAAACACATAAATTAACCCCAAACACTCACACAGCTAAAACGTAGCCCTGAAGTTGAAGCTTTCAATTAAAACAATAAAAGTCCCTTCCCTCAAACATCACTTATCCTAAAGGCTTTGTAATGAGCTTAGCTGACAAAGCCCATCTGACCTTTCTAGTGCACCACACTACTCAGGTTGGCCTCAGATGTAATCTTACTGGTTGACGTGTAATCAGTTAACAACAGTAATGAACACACAGCTCAGTATTACAAGGCTGATTTTATGGGCACTGAGCTGTGTGTTACTTAAACCAGTGGCCATACCATATGTGCCACTGTAGGCTAAAACCTAAGTAAATATTTATCAGAGCAAAAGACTTTACATTTACCTCGGGGTTTTTTTTTGTATGTGTATAAAAAAGAGTGGTTTAGATATATACTACTTTATATTACAAGTGGCCTTAACTTTTTTTTTTTTTTTTTTTTAAACTTGTCCTGTCCAGCATCATAGCAAGCAGAATGGCAGTCTGGTTGCATTGTTATGCCGAACAAATTTGCTTTTCCAAGGAGAGGTTTATATGTATAAAACTCCTCTTGATAATCTGATTCCTTTATTTATTTACTGATGAATTGTGTTATGGAATCTATGGAATCTTGCTGGACTTGACTGGAGGGGACAGAAAAAGAAAGACAGCAAACAGAA
>JAQMYF010000001.1:13074342-13086667 GCA_030014195.1 Neosilurus mollespiculum
GTTGAGAGAGTGGGAACTCCAGCTGTTACCTGCTATTTTTAGGCAAGGCCGGTTCTCTCTCCCGGCATCCTTGTTTCTGTTTTTCCCCCGTTTGTGTTCTAGTCCCCATATCGGGCTCAGCATTTGGGCCCTAAATAACTAAGGCAAGTGGCGACGACACTTCCGTCGTTGACACGTTACAAAACCACCACAACCAGGCCACCAATTTGCATTTGTATTTTAAAGATTATAAATGCACTGTGAAACTTGACTTATGGACTTTCTTTTTTATTTATTCAGTTCACCTGCCATTGTGTAAATGATAAATAATATCAATAATAAATTATTAGACTTAATATAGCTCCAGAGTAATGCAGGCTCCATGTGAGCAGTGCTGTATTTGGCTCAAGCTGCACAGACATGTAGAATAAGAGCACTTTAATGAAGTGCTTTATTAATTCTACAGGATTACTAAGTAGCATTTGATAATGCAGGGCAATACTTCATGCACATGCTTTATATTCTGCACTTACAGCATTTCATTTGGCCATTTTACCCCGTTTTGCATGAAAGTAAGTAAAGTAAAGCTTACTGCTAGTAATCCTTCAGAATTATTAAAGAACTACATGTAAATACAGACATTAAGCTTGGTGATTTAAATTTTCTTTATTACAGATTTGTGACCATGTTTATGCTCTTCATAGTAAAAACTATCAACAGTCTCGCCACCCTAAAATCCAGTTACCCTGATATAGCCTCAACGACATTGAATTGGTTATAACTTCTCAGTCAGGATTTTTTTAACACAGTATTTAGTCTATGATGTATCAGATAAGTAAGGCATTCCCCCTCATTATCATATGAGATGTTGAGGCTGCAAGAGTGACTTAATCACTTTATTGACTTTATAGTCAATTTAGTCATGATCAAGAAATGAGGTATTCATATTTATAGACATCCTGTTAAAGGAGGTTTATCAATTCTGGAGTAAGATTGTTGATATTTAAACTTAAATGTCACATGCTTCTGCGTAAGCTTCACCTCCTCACAAATTTATGGGTGAGCACTAACAGTGACCCACCAGCTCCTCTCCAGCATATCAGCAGCAGGCTGGGTTTTTGCTGTGCACAAAAGCTCCAGTTGCTGATTGGTTGGGAAAGTGTTATGTTGGTCACAAAGAACCATTTTCTTTGATTCTGATCTACAAATCCTGAGCTGAGTTTGAACCATGGGAACTTTTTAGTGCACACAGAACAGATAGCTTGTTGACAGTGCTGAAATATTTGTTTAATCTTAGAAACATAAATATTTATTTCAATTGTTTAATTCGATTTTAAAAAGTGTATTGCATTTGAATGAATGACTGCACCATTAATTACTTTTTTCTTTTGGCAGGGATTCCCAATTTATCTTCTTGCTCTTCTTGCACACGGAAGGGGTATTAGCACTGTATTAGCATTAGGTTCCACAGTGTGTTCATTTAGGAGGCTCGTATCAGCACGCGCGCACACACGCACACACACACTCACACACACACACACACACACACACACACACACACACACACACACACACACACACTTTTTCTGAACAGTGTTGGGACTGTGTGTCTCTGGAGAGTCTGTGTATCAGTGCAGTGATGACACCATTTACTCAGACTGTCATCCTTCCAGCATCTGCGGAAGAGCTATCTATCAGCATAAATATCTCTAAGAGACAAGACTGCACGTACATCATAACATATCACATTCACACACTTGCAAATCTTTGGTGTAATACATTTTCTTTCTCTCTCTGTCTTTTACTCATTTGTTAAATATGTTCACTGTAAATACTTTTCGCAAATGTTGCTTTACTCTTCTTTAAAACTTTATCTCTAATAGCTGATCAGAAATGTCACATTACCAATGTCTCAATGACCTGAGATCATATCGGTAAACACTTTAACAAAGTGAAGAAGATAAAGTGGAAGTAGAAGATAAATCTAAACTTGTTCTTTTATGTTTAATTAATGATCCTGACTCTACTTTCTACTTGAACCTAATTTCAAACTGTATTTAATCTGTGTCTTGACTTAATTATTACTTTCACTTAGTCACATCCATTCCACCATATCTTTAGCTCATGCTTTATTCTTTATACTGTGCTTTAATTTAAAGCATGGATCTTATTTTTGGCCTCAGAGCCTACTTCTCTTTTACCACCCCCCCCCCTTTTTAACAAAAATAATTTTCTCAATGTGTGACAGGATGGTGTAATGGTTAGCATGTCCAGAGTCGGCGGAGATAGCCTCCAGCTGATGGCAAATGAATGAATAAATAAATGAATTTTGTTAATGAAATCAAGACTAAAGCACTGCGTATTCGGCAATCCTCTATACTGAGCTAGAATTTATATCCTCAGAGCAGCCAAGTTTACTGTCATCTAGCTTCTGATTAAAATCCAATTAAAACATATAATAGGGATCCAAGCCCATTTTCACCCATAGCATTAGTCCAGTTCTGGCCCTGTTTTCATTTCCATCCAAAATCGTACATTCTCTTGAGACAATGTTTGTTTGACAGACAGAGAAAACAAAATTGAATTAAATCTAATTAGTTTTCAGCACATTTACTAAAATAAAACGAACCCCTGAAAATCCATGCAAATTGTATAGTACGTGCGTGCTTGTTTCGTGTTCTGATCTCAGTAATATAACTGTCTAAGATTCAACTCTACGTTTTTATAACTCAAACTCTGATCAGCTTGAAGTGAGCTGCTAGAGAAGCTTGCCATGGGAACCCCATGCTGAACAAGGTGCCAGACGCACTCTCCCTGCAGTCCTATTTAGTGGCTTGTGGACCGTACCATCTGCCGATGTCATGGGTTGTGCAGAGAGAAAGAGAAAGAGTGGGAGGAAGAGCGGTCTGACATGATCTCACTGTTTCTGCTCTATGGCCACTTGAGCCAACGCTAGCTTTACAGCCAGCCATGCACATGGCTTTCCTGATTTACCAGGCCGTATGCTTTTAATGTCAGCCAAGTATGAAAGACTAAGAGTTCTGAATCATGTTACACTGGCCGGGTCTGCAGATTTACTGTGCTGGAAGACACCGAGATAACAGCACATATGCCTGTCCATATGCTCAGTGTGGTGCTTTAGAAGTAAAATGTAAATTCATCTTGTTACACTTGCACATTGCACATGTAGTCAGTAAAGGAAATCTAGCACTATTGTATACTCTTCATAACTCTCAAACACTAAACACCAACTTGATGTCTAAATGTAGGTAAGTCTGTTGGGCTTTTTACACCCAAGCCTACCGGCTCATCAGGCCGGAGAATAACCCTTGTTACCATAGCATGAAGCGAATAGGAGTTCAACTCCTCCTGGGTGGGACCATCGCAGGTTACCTTCCCGGTATTTTTTACAGGTGTCTGTGTGGGGTCTAACAGGGTTTCGAACCAATGACCTCTCAGTCATGAGCCTAGCACCCTAACCACTACACTACTGGCCCCACACACTACCAGCCCCATGATGTCTAAATGTATCTTTACAAAAACTATGGTGTGATGTCTTAATGACTGAGTGCCAATGTTAGCAGTCATCTTTAATTACAATGGACACATTATTACCAAATATACGAGGGCTGCTTATTAAAGATTTCCCCTGATATATTTCCCATGGACTTAGAGGAATGAAACTTGGCAAGGTCATCAGTCTTTCTCTATATAGATACCAGTAAGGGTTACCTACTTCTCCCATCGCTTTATGCAGCTGTGGAGACCTTGTCTGTTGAAGTCTGCAGGTTGCTCCAGAAGCCATGACTTGACCTCAGAAACCAGCATTTCATCATCTGGGAAGTGTTTGCCCTTCAATAATGACTTTATGGTTGGAAAGAGGTGGAAGTCAGATGTTGTGAATCTGAAGCAGGGTGAGGCAGGATTTCCTAACTGATGAACTGTGCTTCCTTTTGGGCAACATGCCGGCAACAAAAGCGGGGCATTGTCTTGCAGGAGGTGGACAACTTTGGTCAACATTTTTTGATTTTGATATACTGTATTATACTGTATTAATCCCACAAAGGAAATTATTGCCTCTGCATTTAAGCCATCCAAAGTGAGCACACAAACACACACACACACAAACACAAACCGTGAGTACACACACTCAGTTCAGTATACTGCTACACATTCGAGCACCCGGAGAGCAGTTGGGGGTTAGGTGCCTTGCTCAAGGATACTTCAGCCATGCATGTGGAGGAAGGGAAGGTGCTCACTCCCCCACCACCACACATTTTTCCTGCTGGTTCAGGAATCGAACCAGCGACCTTTCGGTCCCAAACCCGCTTCTCTAAGCATTAAGGCTACAGCTGCCCCCAACATGCCACACCTTTTGTTTTTGATGGTCTTCCGCAATTTCTACAGCAATGAATATAGTATGTCCTGTTACTTGTGGTACCCTTCACCAGGAAATCCATCATCCCTACTCCATGCTGGTCCCAAAAGATCGTAAGCACAACACGTGCCATCTTCTGAGATGGTGAGTCATAATGCTTTCATTGCTTCAACTGGGCTTTAATCTCTGGATCATAGTGATGGACTCATGTTTCATCCTGCATGATTAGTCTGTCAGAGAAGTCCTTCTGGTTTTCATGGCACATGGCCAAAAGAATCTGGTAGCACATGATCTGTTTCTGCTTCTGGAAAGGTGTGTGCAACTGGGTAATCCACTGTTCGGACAACTTCTTCCTGTGCAAATGGTCATGAATTATTTTTTTTAACAAACCCCACACTGATTTTGACTTCGGTTAGTGTATGTACCAGTGGCTTACTGTGGTCGCCCAGGAATGGGAGCTGTTTCTACAGATGTCTGACCACACTTGAACTGATTATGCCAGTGGTTGACTATTTTATATGATTGGGCATCCTTAACAGAAGTCATTTTCATCTCTTCAAACCTATCCCATGGTGGGCAACCTTTTAAGTTTAGAAACCTAATAACTTCAACTGGCTCCATTCGCACACCCTACTCCACCTTAGCACCTGTAAAAGATAAACTTTGAGGTGTTCAGAGCTGCAAATTAAAATGTGACCTATAGAGATGTTCAGTTTCAGTCTCCTACAATAACCAGAAGTGGGTCAGGGGAAATATTTAATGAACAGCCCTCATATGACATTTTATATTTGTAAAGAAATGCCTTCATTATAAATGAAAGGGTGTACTAGCCAACATTAGTTTTCTGTTATGGTAAGCTAACATCTGCAGACATGGCAAAATCTAATTCTGAAATGATGAAGGCAAAAAAATAAATAAATCCTATTAAACAAGATAGCATTCACTGTCTCTGTTGCTTAGCTGCTTGATGTACGGGAGAATAGACTTTAATAGAATATATGATATTGCAGTGATGGAAAAGAGGAAGGCTGGTGAAATGTTCAATTAATGTCAAGGTTAAGAATTGGTATGGTCCAATTTAGGGGTGTCTTTATGTAAAAAAAAAAACAAAATCCTCCAGGCATAAATATGGGAAATATACTGTAATATTTATAATTAAAAACAGTTGTTTTTATCTCTACTGAGGTGTCTAAATCTTACTTAGTGGGGTGTTCCACTATCCCGTCCATAATTTGAACCATGGTAGTGCCTGCTTATGACTTTGCGTATGTAGCACTGCAGGACCAAAGGGTTATTAATTTCCCTTTATGCACAGACAGTGATTGAGTAATACATCATGGGGATAGTTTCTAAGACCGCCTGCAGCAACATGGATTGGCATTCCTCTAACCAAGTCTACAGCCAGGAATAGACCTGTCAGGAAACACTGGAAAAATAATTATCTAAAAGCTTGATTTACTGTCCTCAATTTCTATATAGAGCTAATGCAGTTTAAATAAAACACACAGCAATGATCTACAGAAACCACCAAGATGTCTGGACTGCCTGTGCTATTATACTACATTGACTGAGTGGGCAGTATTGTGTACTTGGTACAGTCACTGTGTGTACTATTTCTTCTCTGGTGTGTTTATAGTATATGTTAGTAGCTTTCAAACTCCTAAATATTCAGACTGTCGGGGGGGTTTTTTTTTTTTTTTTTTTTTTTTTTTTTTTTTGTGTGTGTAAAATCTTATCTTTAATTTATTATGGGATAAAGTTCATACAGGTGAATATATTCTGAGATGATTAATATTTGCCCATCCCTTTGGCGACCCCTCATCTAGATGAGTGTTTAAATCATAGCGCTTCCATTTTTATTAGCTGAGCTGATTACCGTTAGCCATCGAGCCCTGTAGAAAATCTGTGCATTATTTATGGACTACCACAGGGTTGGTGACAGCAAACCAATCAGGAGAGAAAAATGTTTTTATTGACATCACGCTCAGGCTGTTCCTTTGACTGTCGCTTGCGTTGATTTGCTCTCCTACTAACTTCAATCCATTATGTCCAAATTGCTTGTAGAAGGGGAGGTATAACTGTGCAGTAAAATGCTATTACGCTGCATTTCTTTAAGTAAATTTCTGAAGCTGCACTTTCCATTATATTTGTTTAGTAATCCATCTTTCTTTGCTCACTTTCCAATTTCTTCCCAAGAAAAAGAAATGATTATCATCTTTTTCCACTGGAGTACTGTGTTTGCTTCTAACTGTTGTAGATCACTCTGTGTGCTTCCTTTAACCTGCTAGTAATTATTTCTTGGGTTTCATGAACACACGTCTCCTATAACTGCCCCCATATTGAGGAGTCAAATGTAAGGTTTTATGTGTCAATCACAAACTTTAGCAAGATGACAAGGAGGCAGAGTTCTCCTCTATACTGGACTGCAAAATGCATTGCTTTGGTTTAAAAGAGCATTCACTTCAAACCATTCAGGGTTCTCAACATGAGGCCAGCGTTGCCTTTGTAACATATCACGAAAGGTTATTTACACCTACAGAGAGGTGCAGTACAGCCTGAGAGACTGGTTCACCAGAGCAGCACTCTGTCCTTGGAGGCAAACCTTTTAGACCAGGTTTTACACACAGTTTTTTCCAGTAGTGGTATATAGCTTGTTGTTGTGTATGGATTCCATTAGCTAAAAAAGATGAATGTATTTTCTACTACGCATTTCCACTCCAAAATATATGCTCACAATGCATTATCTTTAGATAATTGTTGAGCCCTGTCTTTACAGCAAGGGGTTCTGAGCTAAAAGGTCTAATTGGGTTGTGTGATAAATGTAGAAGTGTCATTAATTAAAGGTCTGTGTGAACTCATACGTGATGCATTGTTGTGTTTGCGATGACTAGATTAGCTCCACTCTACACAGGGTCTCTCCTCAGGGGTCCTGAATCACAATGGTGAGTCATTCCATGCTGGCTGTGATATGACCGATTGTTATGAGCTCCATCGCTGCAGGATTACATCCCATAATGCTTTTGGCTTGTCACACCAAACAAACAGCTACTTTACTAGGTGCCTTTATGTCTGACTCACGTCCAAGCCAGCGTGTAACTATTTCACAGATCATATAAGTTTTAGGTGCACTGTCCATTTTAAATGCAAATAGTATGTTCACACTGAGAAGCTCAAAAAGATGTAGTGTACAATTAAAACCAAGATGTAATAGAAACAATGTGGATGTGTAGAAGATATTTTCCAAATTTAATGATGAAAAAGAAGATGACAGCTATCGAATTCCACGAGAATTGTTATGCCTTTACCACTGAGTGGTGAAGGCATTATGTTTTCATCCATCTGTCCATCTGTTCAAGATTCTTGTTAGTGTGTCATACCATATGAGTGGTTTAAAAAAAATTATTATTCTTTCATTCATTTATTCATTTGCAGAACCGTTTAATCCCACTAGGGTCACGGAGAGGTTGGACAATTCTCAGCCAACTCTGGGTCACCCTGACCAGTTTGCCAATCCATCACGGGGCCAACACACACAAAACGATTCACATTCACACCTTGGGGCAATTTGGAACAGCCAATTAGCATAATGTGCATGTCTTTGGACTGTGGGAGGAAACCGGAGCATGCGAAGAAAACCCATGCTGGCAAAGGGAGAACATAACTCTACTGAACTCTACAGTCCTCGCCAAGCCGGGGACTTGAAACCAGCACCTTCTTATTGAAAGGTGGACGTGCTAACCACTATGCCACCATGCAGCCCTGTTTTAATATTGTAGGATTTATATGGAATTGTTATTGATATGAAATTAATCCAAATAGGATTAAGGCCACTGTAAGGTCAAATGTTTAAAACTGTTTATAGACCATTACTAGCACACCTATATGTAGGCCCCAGAGTGCAATTTCCTTCACTGGATCTAGGGGGTCCAAATACCTTCCAGCATGGCAGTGCCCCTATGCATAATGTAACCTCCATAAATATATGATTTGTGAAAGAAAAGGTCAGTGTGCAAGAACTTGAGTGTCCTGCAAAAAGCCCTGACCTCAGCCTTCATGAACTCCTTTGGGATGAGACTGCATCCAAGACCTTCTTACCCAGCCTCACGACCTAACCTCGGTGAAGCTTTTGTGCCTAAATGAGCACAAATCCTCACAGCGGCACTCCAAAATCAAATCCAAAATCAGGGTTTGATTCCCGGGTACTCCGGTTTCATGCACAGTAGGCTAATTGGCTGTTCCAAATCACCTCTAGGTGTGAGTGTGAATGGTTGTATGTGTGATGGCCCTGTAATGGCCTGGCGAGCTGTTCATTGTGCACCACGCCTTCACCCAGAGTCGGCTGAAATGCCCCCCCACGACGCTAATTAGGAATAAGTGGCTTAGAAAATGAATGACTGAATGACTGTTATACACTTTTTGAAACATATTTTAATTCTGATGAATATATACTCTTGATCATAATTTATAAGGGCAAAGTGAAAAAGCTTTTATGCATGTAAAGAATTACCTTTATTTCCAACACAACATGGGCCAAGTGTCGTAAATCCAGACTGGTTCATACTGATCTTACTTTAGAGCTTCAGGATTGCAACACCATGCATTAGTTCCAAACCAGTGGTGTGGTAGGATGATGGTTATGTCAAGAAACAGTAATGCGCTGTTGGCATACCGTGATATAACTGTACATTAAACAGACGAGATTCTCCTCTTTAGATCAGTTTACTGACCTTTCTGGCAGTTTGTCAGAAAGTGAGGATGGTTCTGTCCCCGTAATCTTATCCTTCATTACACTGAGGAGATGGGAGCAATCTGTCTCCAAGGACTGCCTATAGGAGCCCAGATTTTCAGCACCTTGTTCTGAGCCTGAGAAGAATGCTCGATGAACAACAGAGCTGTCCTTTCTCTCACCCTGAGCCACTGCAGCATCAGTAGTCTTTGGTTTGATGGCAGGCTGCCTGGTCTGCACGCTTCACTCTTTGGCACCTTCATGAGTGAGTGGGGCAGCCAGTGTCAAACGCTTATTGTGTCAGATGAGCTTCATGAGTGATGAGAAGTGATTTTCACTGAAGACCGCAAGACTTTCATATTTACCAAAAGAACCTTTCCTGGTGTGATAGTTTTGCTTTTGTCAGTGGCCTTTCACTTTTTTAATAGATATTGATGCCTACCTACAGTGCAGAGAAGTTTAGACTCTTCTATAGGTATGTTTTGGGAGGGCATCCATATAGAATCAGGCAGAACACTGACAGTAACCACAACTCTCCATTTACTAAACTGTCTGAAACCCCAGCTCACATGGGAGACTCTAGTTGCCTAAAACTGGAGATTCTGTTGCTGTCGACTGAATATCCTGAAAAAAAACTTCATGTGCAGGGACAAGCAACTTGATATTCTCTTGCTCCAAAAGGTTTAGCAAGTTTATTTTTAAGCATTTTGAGATAAAGATACTGAGTTGCTGGCAAATGAAGTTCCTCATGTGTGGGCAAACTGGACAATCAAATCCTCAACCAGGTCAGTATAAACCAATCAGCACCAAGATACAAGTCATGTGAGTATCTAAAATAGCAACTTGTTACTAGGAGATATTGTCTAAAATGACAAACTAATGCATGTGCGGCAAAAACACACTTGTTTATATGATATTCATTTGCCAGATTATTTTAAGAGTAAAAGGGTGATGGCTTTAAGGAGATTGGCTGCATTGTTGGGTTGACAAGTAGGTAAACATACGATTCCATATGTTTCCTTTCTTTTAAAATCACTCATACAGCACACTGTCATTATTTATGCCTTACGCTTGGACAGTGCCATGTTTATTGATTCATTCTTTCATTTTCTAAGCCGATTATTCCTAATTAGGGTCGTGTCAGCTGATTCTGGGCGAGGGTGGAGTACACCCTGGACAGCTCGCCAGGCTATCGCAGGGCCAACATACACACAACCGTTCACACTCACACATTTTGGAACAGCCAATTAGCCTACTGTGCATGATTTTGGCCTGTGGGTGGAAACCGGAGTATCCAGAGGAAACCCACGCAAGCACAGGGGGAACATGCAAACTCCACAAAGAAACATCCAAACCCGGCAGTCGAACCTATTGCTTTATTGATGTAAGGTGGACATGCTAACCACTGCGCCACCATGCTGCCCCAGTGCCATGTTAATTTTAGTGACTGTCTCATGTGGCCTTAAAGCACTGAAAGTGCGGGCAAACGTGAAGTCTCAATTCAAGTCTCCTGTAACCACTGGCCTTGTGGAAGGCAGACAGTACTATACTATTTGAAGTACCGATCTTTCCATATCTTGACTTTCATTTGAAGCATGCTCCATTTTAAAAATAAAAAAAGCTATGAAAACAGAAGTAAGAACATCCATGAAACATGCTGCCTGCCCGTGTGTATGGTGGTAACCTTGTGAAGATGCATGGGCACAATCTTTGGTATTATGAAAAGTTGGCTTAGAGCTGCCTACCTCAGCACTCACGGCTATAAGTGGGGCAGCACACTGAGAGTCTGTGGGAAGTAGCAGAGCCATTTATCTGCACACCGCCTGGGCAAAACGGAAGCAGCAGCTGCACAGTGATGCTCTAAAGTGCTGATTTGGTATCAAACTCTCCAGGCTCATAAATGACTTGGAAAACAAATGTTTTATTTATGTTGAGCCCAATGTGTTAAAATAGAGCTGTTCATAATGGAAGCTAGTACTATATATGTTATATATTTACTGTATATACTCACCACTAGGAATATCTGCACCTTGTTCAGTGATGCAATTATCCAGTCACCCAATGCAAACCATTTACAGTCTTCTGAGATCCTCATCACAACAGTTTCTTTCATCACAGCATGCATACTGAAACACAATGATGCTTTATAAAAGCATCTCAGAATGCACAGCACATTAAACATTGAGGTGAATGTGCTACATCAGCAAAATACTACGTTGGGTTGGTGATGTCAAACTCCAGTCAGCGAAGAACAGGAATCTAGTATGGTGTGCACAGACTGACTGAAAGTGCACAGTGAAAACTTGAAAACAACCAAGCGAGCAATTGCACCCTATTTTCTTTTTGGTTCACAGTGCTATGCTAACTGAGATGCGGGTGTACGTGTTTCTAATAAAGTGGCTAGTGAGTATATGCAATGAGATCATACTGGTCTGTAACCTAAAATCACCTCAGTAATAAAACTAAATCCAGTCCAAAGTTATCGGAAGATATGATATCACTTTAATCTATAATAAAACTGCTGTGAGGTGCCATAAAGGAAATTAAATTTGTAGAGCTTTGATTATAAATATGCAGTTTGCCACAGAGCTAATGGCCCTCGAGTTGTTTTCAAGACTAATTAAGAAACATCCAATGTCTTTACATCTTACTGAGACCATACTTATCTTGTTTATTATTTGAGTTATGATATTCACTGCGCAACAATATACATAATGTGTATAAGAGTAGCCACTGATGAGTGTTTAAAATGCATTGCACAGTGATAGTGGAAATGAAAATCACTCCTATCTGCTGCAGTAACAAGGGGGTTATATGAGGTCATATCTGCAAAATCTTCATCCTTTGGATGCAATTAGCACCTAAACTGATGATCCTTCCAAGAGTTATGACCTTGTCTTATATAGCAAGTCGGTGTGTGTGTGTGTGTGTGTGTGTGTGTGTGTGTGTGTGTGTGTGTGTGTGTGCAATGTTTCCTTTTTTTTTACTACTTTTCCTTTTTATTACTTTTTACTTTTTGTTTCCTATTTATTTATTTTTCTTCTTTTTTTTTTTTATTTCATTTTTCCAATTTGGACTATTTTGTGTAGGTCTATTTAGAAAATAAATTAAGTTGTAAATAATAAATCACAGGTTGTAAGAGAACAAAATACCAAAAATGCCAGGGAAGGTATTAATACTTTTGCAAACCACTGTAAGTCACATTAAAGGTGAAAAAAATTTTTTTTACATTTTTAAATTAT
>JAQMYF010000001.1:13140075-13159125 GCA_030014195.1 Neosilurus mollespiculum
GTAGTTCCTGTTCTATACGGTTCTTTATTGACCTTTACAGTGTGTATGGGTTGGTCCACGTGTGTGCTAGATTTGTGGGTCTGCTTCTGCCCACAGCCCCAGAGGGTAAACACAGTTCCCTCATTAAACCCCTCCATCCTCCCCACTGTTGTTAAAATCACACACACACACACACACACACACACACAGCTGTCACCAAGATTTTTCACTGAAGCAGTGAAACATCCCTCAAGCTCGACACATCCACAGACATTGCAGCCCATGCAACTATAGTTAAACTACATGCACAACATGTTGTGGAGTCCAAGCCTGAAGTTTACATAGGGCCTGGTTTTTATTCAATTTATATATTTGGTGTGTTTTGACAGTATTTACTTAGGATGAAAATTGTTGTTAGAAACTGTGGCTAAAACCTGAGTAGTGGAGGAGAGAGAGAGGGGGGGGTGGGGGTGGGGGGGGGGGGGTTAAAGAGAACCAATAATGAAGGGATGAAAAAGTTGGTACAAAGATTTGGGGCTACTGTGATTTTACCAGTGATGCATGTTTGTGACAAAGGCTATTAATAGAGGCTTCTCCATTGATATTTCCAGTTGTGTGTACGTGCGTGTGTGTGTGTGTGTGTGTGTGTGTGTGTGTGTGTGTGTGTGTGTGTGTGTGTGCTGTGCACCATGTCCTGATCAGTGCATTGTCACTTTGAAACATGTGAAACACCACCAATCGATGCACAAGCTGAAACACAGCCAGTAGAGACTAATTGGTAGACTGGGAATAAATGACAGAAATGGGAAATGTTTGGTTCTCCTGCTCCAGTGAATATTAAATAATAGCATTTCTGCATTGCAAACATGCTTATATTATTCCTTTATGCATTGTTTTTCCTTTTGAGCTCTTTAACTTTTTATGCATTTTTTCCTCATGTGCTTACTGCCTCCCTCTTTTCCTCTTTGATTATTTTCAACGCAGCATGCAGCACTTGCAAGACTTTTTTTTCGGTCACGGCAATCACTTTGCAGAACATGCTCTCTCTTCCTCTCTTTTTCACTCTCTCTGTCTCTGTCTCTGTCTCTATCTCTGTCTCGCTCTCTCTCTCTCTCTCTCTCTCTCTCTCTCTCTCTCTCCCCCTTTCTCTCTCCCCTCTCTCTCTCTCTCTCTCTCTTGTTTTCTCTCATTCTTTCTCTCTGTCAGTAGCTTAAGCTCTTGTGAAGCCTCAACCCCCAACATCACTGTTTCAGTAATGTGAAGAGGCTCCTGTTGCTGTCCAGCCACTTGTCTGTACGTTGCTTCACATCCGCGCACTCGGCACAGCTTAGCGCTCCTCCTCTCAGTGTGTGAATTATTTATGTCCAGCTTTAGTGGAGAAAATTACACGAAGAAACTCATTGAGAAAATCAAACAGATGAGCGACAGCTGGAGATGCGGAGTATCTGCCAGGAGAAAAATTCTGAGTCTCTGAGCTCTTCCAACAGATAAACATCACCGTGTTGGAATAACAGTCCTCTGGAGCATTCACTCTCTTTGAGTCAGGAGAGTGTGTGCAAGTTTGAGAAGGGTAGACACCCAGGGTATGGGTTGATCCTCTTTTGACGAGTCTGAGGGATGTGGTGGGCTTGGTCAGCTGTGGTGCTAGAGGTACCCCTTTGTGGAAGAACCTTGCTGGAGGTAGCAGTGGCGGTGGTGGCGGCGGGTGCTGGAGAGCCGGAGAGCGGCGGTGGTGGCAGCTCAATGCGGTTCTGAGGATCATGGTCGTTTCGTTGGTGCTGAAGCTTCTGACCGAGCTGCTCCAGTGCTCTGCTCCCATGCCACTCTGCGAGCCTGGCACCACCAGCTGCCACTGCTGGGACCACAGCAATGCCCCGCAGCTGTCTTCCGAAGGGAGAGAGGTGTGTTATCTGTGTGTGTGTGTGTGTGTGTGTGTGTGTGTTTAAAGATGCTGCTATTTGAATCTCTTGCTTGCATATAATGTTTTAAATTTTGTTTTTTTAGAAGCATGGCACTTTGACATCTGTGAGTGATCATGATTTTTAACATTGATGCTATAAGATATCGAAGGAAAAGAATATTCATTTATTTATTTATTTTCTATTTGTTAAGTCTGAACTGGGTGTAACAAGCTTCATAGCTGAAGGCTCTTATTAAACCTTGTGCTATATTGCAGTTTTCTGCTGAGATCTTTGGCACTGCAGTTTAATATGGTTGCATGAATGTTTTACACACTCTGAAAATGAAATGCCCTTATTGTATCTGTTAGGGCTTTTCATTTAAGCTCCTGCTCTTTAGAAATATTTTCAGATTCCTCATCCACCCAACTCTGCACAGCTATATTCATACAGCACTTTTACACCGGACAGTGTGCTATGACACAGAATGATAACAAATCTGTGATTACACATTTTGTTATATTCCTTGCCAAGTGGCCCGCACTCTAAGTAAGCATGCTAAATTTAACTATACTTCATGCATGAAAAGTGACATTTGGGTAGAACTAGAAAGATTGGAGACCATTTACATAAATCGGCAAACATGAATTGTCTCACAGTGTGAAACAATGCAAGGGCTACCATCATTTATTCATTTGCTAAACAGCTTAATTCTACCAGGGTTGCCAGGAGGCTGGATCCAATCTCATCCGACTCTGGGCTAAGGAAGGCTACACTAGGAACAGCTGGTCTGTCCACTGTAGGGCCAACACAAAACTATTGACACTCACACCTGGGGGCAATTTGGAACAGCCAATTAGCCTAATGTGCATGTCTTTAGACTGTGGAAGGAAATCCACACAAGCATGGGGAGAAGATGCAAACTCCGCACAGAAATGCTTTGCCCAGGCCGGGACTCGAACCCAAGCCCTTCTTGCTGTGAGGCAGAGGTGCTAACCACTACACCACCGTGCCACCCCAAGTGACATCATGCAGTGGTTTCGGGGATTGAATCCCGTTTCTGTTTGGAGTTTGTATGTTCTCCATATGCTTTGCGGGGTTTCCTCTGGGTACTCTCACAATCCGATGACATTAACAGTAGGCTAAGTGTTGGCCCTGTGATGGATTGGCAAGTTGATCAGAGTGTACCCTGCAATTGCCCCGAAATTGTATTAGGATTAAGCAGTTCGGAAAACAAATGAATTAATAAATGAATTTCACATGGGACAAAAATAAGCCCCATCAGTGCTATATTGTAATGAAATGCTAACGTGTGTAAGAAAATGGCTATTATAAGTAATTACAAGTCTATGATAACATAAAAAGGATTCATACAGAGATACACCTGTGTCTGTTTACCTCAAACATCTGGAAAGTTATTGTACTCTTTGTGTCTCTGTCTTTTCTTGTTTTCTGCATTAGTGACCCATTCAGTGTAGTTGTAGTTGATTATTGCATGGGGCTGTTTGTGGATGTTTACAAAAGGAGAAGTCATGGAGGAGTCACACAGATTCTGCAGCTGTACGTAGATTCGTAAAGAGGTCTGTTTCCAAATAATGTCCAAATATTTAGTAAATAACGAAATTATGAAAGAGGCATTTGAATTTGATGGCTCCTGTTCAGTTGAAATAGAGTATAGAGACCTTGTGAGAGCACCTCTGTACCCTACTGAATCTCAGAGAAAGAAAAACCTGAAGGATGAGGATAAATGCAATACAGGGAGACATCTTGACTACCTCCATGACATTAAAAAAAAATAAATTCTATTGTGCACAACTGATTGTGCTAATTCCCCAGTCCAGGGTGGTATGGCCACCACAGCATGTGATGCTCCCTGTGTCAATTCCAGGCGCTCTGGAAAGGGCATGGTTGTCCCAAGTCTTCTGGAGACTGAGTCACTGAGACTGCTTGGCTTCCTATATGTGTGTAACATTTGTGCTGTGGGGCATAGAGCTAATCATGTATAACATTTCATAAATGCTTTTCTATACATTCTGGTATTTTTAATAGCAATACCTGTACACCTGCACACTTTTGCAATTACCAAACCAGTCAATCATGTGGCACAATGTAACATAATATAAAATTATTCAGATGCAGGTCAAGGAGGGCAGCACAGTGAGGTAGTTAGCATGTCTGACTCACAGAAACAAGACCCTGGGTGCGAGTCCCGGGCATGTTTTGATTTAACTGCAAGAGAAGTAAAAGAAAAGGTGCACTGACACAATTTTGTCTTAAAGCTGCCTGAGTTTTGGCAGTAGTTGAGTTGTACATATACCGTGTTTCCCCGATAATAAGACGCTGTCTTATTTTATTTTTTTTTCGGTTCAAAAAACCCCATAGGGCTTATTTTCGAGGTAGGTCTTATTTTAGTAAACATTAACAGCAATTTCATTAATCAGGTAAGTGAGTCCTCCACAATTGCTTTCTTGTACTCAACGGTGTAGCTCTTCCTTTTTGCACTCATGTCTGGGGTCAAAATAGACAGGATAATACCGGTAAATAAAGTGATGACCGTTATGCTCCTCCAGTCCTGCTTTTATCCCCATCATACCCCTCAATTCTGCTT
This sequence comes from Neosilurus mollespiculum, assembly GCA_030014195.1. NCBI lineage: Eukaryota > Metazoa > Chordata > Actinopteri > Siluriformes > Plotosidae > Neosilurus > Neosilurus mollespiculum. The sequence goes on from JAQMYF010000001.1 coordinate 13,144,561, forward strand.
TATAATACTTTGCTTACCGGGTTTTTAATTATTTTTTTCTTAACTTCCTCTTTTTCTGTCTCTCCTCCGCGGCGCTGCTGTAAATGGCGCTGGCGCGCGTGCATTCACATAAAATGAGGGGAGGGTGCGGACAAAATATTTAGCTAGGTCGGGGTAGGGCTTATTTTGGACCTTATTAGGTCTTATTATCGGGGAAATACGGTATTTTACACATTACATTCTGATCGACTCAGGAACTGCATTTCCCAGCATGCATTACGCACATCTGGGATGCATTATTGAGCGCAGTCAGAAAGAGGATAAGTAGCCTCCCTCTGCATCTGCCAATCTGCTCAATGTTGTGCCACGCCATCACAGGCTCTCGTTTTTGACTCCCGGTTCCGGTTCTGCTCTCTACTCTTCAGTATAGTTATGTTTGTTCCTGTGTTCCATTAGCCAGCTACAGTATGTTCCTGTTTCCTGTTCTCTTTTTGTTCTTGTTTGGTTGCCAGTTGAGCTAATTTGCTTATAAGTTAAATTGCTTATATAACTAATAAGTTGCTAATAAACTTCTCATCCATCATTTGCATCCAGGTCTATACGTTCGACTGTGTCAATTTTAATAAATTTAATGTATTTTCTTCAACCTGAATAAATTTAAGTGTAGTAAAGAAATAGTGATGGGAAGTGGTGGCCCGGCGGTAGGGTGCTAGCTTACTGATCCGAAGGTCAGGGGTTCAAGCCCCACTATCAGCGAGTTGTCACTGCTGTCCCCCAGTGCAGGTAACTGGGTATTTAAAGGCCAGCCATGTCTCTCACTGTCTTTAGTGAGAGGCATGTAAAAGAGCCATTGCTGTCGTTCATAAAGAGTAAGCCATTGGGTTGCCGTCAGCGTGTTTCTGCCCTGCGATGGCCTGGCGAACTGTCCAGGGTGTGCTCTGCCCTCGCCCAGAGTCGGCTGAGATAGGTGCCAGCCTCCCTGCGACCCTAATTAGGATTAAGGGGTTCAGAAAATGATTGAATGTATTAAAGGAATAATGAAAAAATGAAAGCCCAAAAAGAAGAAACGAGTAAAGAGAGTTTTTATTTTTATTTCTTTACTTTTCCCATTACATTACAACAATGCCAAACAGTAATTAATTTCTGCAACATTACATCACACAGGAAATGTCATCTACAAGTGCTTTGGACAGGAAGATCACAATAAATTATAACAACAGATATCAGGATCTCAGTCAGTATTCTGGGTGGCGCATGTGTATTTTATATTTATAGTTTATAGAATGTGTATTTTACAGTTGATCTATATCTTCCTTAAACCAAAATCAAAACTGTTGTGTTAAACAAATGAAGTCCAGCTGGCACGGATTTAGTTGTGCACCAATCCCAGGCGAGGTACCTGTAAGGCAAACCCGCATACCAAATTTAATCAAAATCCAAGCAAGCAATCTCAAGTTATTGTCCGGAAACCAAACTGTTCTGTTGAACAAATGAAGTCCAGCTGGCTCATTAATTAAGTGCTGATTTTGGCGTGCACCAATACCAGGTGAGGCACCTGTAAGACAAACCCGTATACCAAATTTCATCAAAATCCGAGCAAGCATTCTCAAGTTATTGTCGGGAAAACAATCTGTTGTGTTAAACAAATCAACACCTTGAGGCATCTAAGGTTGTTTAACATCTGCCGAACACTGCTTAGGATGTTTTATGAGTCTGTTGTGGCTAGCGCTATCCTCTATGCTGTTGCATGCTGGGGCAGCAGGCTGAGGTTTGCAGATGCCAACAGACTGAACAAACTGATCCGCAAGGCCAGTAACGTTGTGGGGATGGAGCTGGACTCTCTGACGGTAGTGTCAGAAAGGCAAATGTTGTCCAAAATAAAGACAATATTGGACAATACCCCCCTCCCGCTTCACAACCTGCTGATCAGTCACAGGAGCACGTTCACTGAGAGACTGATACCACCTAAATGTACCACTGAACGACACAGGAAATCATTCCTACCTGTGGCCATTAAACTGTACAACTCCTCAATATAACAACATCCACTGTTATACATTTACATTTTGCACTACATTTACATTCTACTGTTTTTTTTTTATAATTTTTTTTTTTTTGTAATTTTTCTAATTGAGACTTTTATCTTTATCTTTTTCTTTACTTGGTATGGAGCAACTGTGTGCACACAATTTCCTCCGGGATCAATAAAGTATTCTGATTCTGATTCTGATTCTGGAGTCCAGCTGGCTCAGTAATTAAGCACGAATTTTGGCGTGCACCAATCCCAGGCGAGGTACCTGTAAGACAAACCCACATACCAAATTTCTTCAAAATCCCAGCAAGCATTCCTAAGCTATCGTCCAGAAACCAAACTGTTACAGACGCTGGCCGGACGAACGGACGGACACCACCATTTCAGTAGCTCCCGTCACTATGTTTGGCGGGAGCTAATAATGCTGTTGGAACTTCCACTCTTCTGGGAAGGCTTTAACTAGATTTTAAAATATTACTGTGTGGATTCAGTTTTTTAGCCACAGCATTAGTGAGGTCAGATAGTAATTCCAGGCGAAGAGCCCTGGCCTCTCTGGTCTCTCTGTTCCAGTTTATCCCACAGGTTGGGGTTAATGCCATGGCTCTTTGCAGGCAACTCAGGTTCTTCCACTCCAGTCTTCACAAACCATGTCTTCAGTTTGTGCACAGGGGCATTCTTACGCTGGAATATGTTTTTGCCAATCCGTTTAGTTCCAGTGACTGAAACTGCAATGCTACAGCATACGAGGCAATTTAGATAATTGTGCGCGTCCTAATTTGTGGCAACAGTTTCCACATACCTTTAGTTATATAGAGTAAGTTAAGAATTCCAAAGCAGATGTCAATTAGGGTCTGTCTATATTTTGTGTTTCTGCTGTGCTTCTCTCTTTAATATGCATTAATCAGGAAATAAGTTCTTTTAATGTAATGTGTAAGTGCCTGTGCATTAATTTTTTCAGTTTCAAGTTTTTCTCCCCCTTGTTGACCTTTGAAAATTGAGAAAAAACCCAAATTGATTTTGTTTTTGTGAAAGTAGTTTTTGTATAAAACTGTAATGTCAGCTTCTCACTTTAAATGACATTTACCATTTTCTCAGACTCCTGTTGATGCTCTTTATACCTGGCAGTGAAAATGCCCCAAGAGATCTTTTCCTTGGCTAGGGATGACTTTAAATGTCATCCTCAGCCAAGGAAAAAAATTAATGGCTGTGTGTTAAAGTGGACCTCAGATAATGCTGACCTGATTGTTGCTTGGAGATTTCCACATGGCCAGGCCTCAGTAAAGAGGGAATCCATGTGTTCTTAGGGCATGTGTGTTTATTAGACCGCAGCCTTCTGCCGCAGAGCTGGCTGTCTCAGTCCCCATGGAAATTGTGGTGATACATAAATGCATGCAAATACATACAGTAAGTTTTTAGTACTATTAATAGTAATAGTGAAACCTTATGCAATATACACATGAATCCCCTGGTCTCTCTTAAGTTCATTCAGACATATGTGTGGTGGCATGCGGAAATAATACATTCGAAAAAAGATTCCATTCCAAAAAATAAATGGACAGTAGGAAATGTATTCTCACTAACTAGTCTCCATTTCATCACATGAGATTAAAGTCTACAAATGGTGTGTGCCACGGGAAAGTTGCACATCCGCCATTACGAAGAGGGAGCTTTATAATCCGAATCAGTCCTAGCGTTTGTTTGGCCATCCCTGCTAAAACAATAAAGAATAAGTAACTTTAACCACCAGGCAATGTCTTGAGACAAGATTTTTTTTATAAGTTCTGGCTTTACAACTTAGAAAAATAGCTTCAAGGAAGTCAAATGTTCACTGGACTATCATTGGAAGGGCAATGCTTTCGCCGGATCACCCCTTTAAAACCAGAAAGATTTGGGAGAAAAGGCACGAGCACAAATAGATGTAGAGTGAGGTGTTTTCTTCATGGTAGAGCCTTAAAAAAACTGCTTGTATGCAACTCTGTGTTGTCCAACCGTTTACTCTCGCTTGAGTTACGGTGAAGAGAGAGGAGAGATTTTCATGTTCTTTGTCTTGTCGAAGCAAAGCTAGTGCCTTTATGATGGTGTCACACAAAAGTGAGCTAACCCATTTTCCATAGTGTTAAGTAGTAAAGCAAAATGTTTGTCCATGATCCTGTTCGCTGATTCGAAATAAGCTAATGTGCATTTGCATACTTTTGCGCATGCTCAGATTATTAGCTAATGAAGAATAGCCAGTCCCTAGTGTGCATGTCCAGCTGGTGACACATTCCCTTATAATGTCTGTTTACTAGGTCATTTAAGCACTTTTTATTTTTTTCAGTTGTGTCTACTATCACCTATACAAAGCCTGATTTGATGATGGCTTGATAGTATCTCTATATAATATAGGATATAGGATATATAGGATCTCTTATAAGAGAAAGAAAGCCTTTATTTGTCACATACTGTATGTATACTCTACATTATAGTGCTTTTTTTTTCACATATTCCAAGCTGGAGTAAGGGCAATGCTATTTTCTCCATATCCATTTGTACATGAGGGTCTGCTAAGATTGAGGTCATGTAAATTTGGGTATGTGCAAGGCTATGTTCATCCAGATGCCCTCAAAATTTTTGTGACTCTGTAACCAGGGCACAAGTGCACATGTGCTGCAGGCCCATCACTAACCGTATCTGTACAATTGATCTTTTAAACACTATAAGCCTAATCAAATGAGCAATAATTAGTCGAGGGAAATCTAGGAAAATAATTTGTAAAGGGAAATGCAGATCGACTATTCATGTATGGAACTTCTTCCCAGCAGAATAGAAAATGGTATAATAAGACCTATATGTGTCCATGGATGTCCATGATGCATGTCCGCAACAGAGTATAACTCAGGCTTAAGCATTCAGTGTACAGTGCACATGGGGCAGATAGGGTTATGGCCAAAGGATACAACATTGGCAGCTTGACAATGAGGCTTGAACTTCCAACTTTCCGATCAGTAAAGAATAGACAAAAGCACTGTGCCACTATTGAGTATGCCAGAAGATGCTTTGTCAACTGTTTCCTTATATTTTTAGACAAGGATTTGGCTTTATTCCTAGTTTCTCAGTTTACAGCCAACACGCTTCCTTTAAATAAAAACTTTTTAGCGCTCAGTGAGTGTCACCCTGTATAAGAAAAAGCTTAGGAGTTGTGCTGTACAGTACATTGCATGGAGTGATGACTGTGCAAAGAACAAAGAGCATAACAAATGTAAAGTAGTAGGAGAGCAATCTCTGTCTGCCACTGGAAGCTACAAAAGCACATAAAAAAAGAAGCAGTAACACTGACAAATAAATGGATTTAATTTTGTGAAATGAAAGTAAAAGTGGTTGGGGAACAGAATCGGCCGCGATGTACACGTTAAGCCTTTCATGCGAATGCAACATTACTGTCAAAGGAATTTAAAAATGGAGCACTTTGAAATTAAACCATGCTTTTTAAATCTTCATTAAACATGGTCATAAAATATTGGGAAAGCGCCTTCTTATAGATTTTGCTTGGAAATCCATGCTTCGTGGTTTGCCTCTTAATTTTTGCTGCATGTTTTCAATGTATCATAAAATGTATTTTATTTTAATTAAAAAAAAATTTTTGTCACTTACTACAATAAGTTTGTCACTTATAAGCTTCCATCAGTGTGTAGAAATTAAGTGCCAAAAGAAGATCAGACACACATGCCGAAAGCTGTCTCTAAGGGGCTATGGTCTGCCCTGCAAGTTAATTCATTAATTGCCTAACATTATTTAACAGACTTGTGTCTTTTCTGTTGCCTGTACTGTCATTTATACTCAAAACCGTCTCTGTGACTTTGTGAGAGAGAGAGAGAGAGTAAAACATTTTTTAAATCCGACAGTAATGTTGCTTTTCCATTAGTAGGTTGTGTTATAGATTGTGAGGTTGGGGAGGTTGTCTTTTGAAGTTGAATATTTAACAGTGAGTATATGTGTTTTTACTTTTGTGTGTATCCTGATATCAGTTATAACTTTCCTTTGGCCCTATTTCTGCTTGACATACATACACAAAATTACAATTTATATATTTTAATTATTTATTTTTGGGGAGATTTTAAAAGACAAGTAAATTGAATGCACTGATGACATTTTGAAAACTCTGCTGTGAATTTTGTATGAAATAAATTTGATATTTTGTGTATTGATTCAAGCCTCACGCCTAAATTATATATCATGGTATCAAAGCCAAAATAACCAGCTATCCCGACCTTGTATATTATGGACAGATCCTAGGCTTCGGTCCCAGACATTGTTTACAGTAGAAATAGATGCCTCTGAAATTTTTATGCGTCCCATTACTGTGAAATTGATCTCTGGGGAAACTTTGGCTCTCTTGCACAATATGTACATCTGTGCACCCGGGGCCCATGAAATATTGAGTCTGTTGATAGTGGCTCTGAATTAAGAGCTGAATTAAATAGTTATAGTCTGCACACTGGCCGGATTATGTACCTAGGATAGATTTTGCAATGATGCTTGGCACTGCAGAATGCAAAGAGCTCTAGAAAGGAGCGTTGTGTTTGTTTGGTTTGTTCTGGGGTCATATTTGTCCAGACAATTATTACTTTTATAGTTAATTAATTAATTATTCATTTTCTAAGTCACTTAATACTGATTATGGTTGCGTGGGGCTGGCACCCAACTCAGCCAACTCTGGGCTGAGACTCAGAATGTCCACGTTCTCTTGCTGCCTGGGTATTGACGAAAGCATTCATGACACTGGAGGGATTTTTAAGGTGTTTTCAGACTTTTGGTCTAGGACAAACTTTTGTAATTCTTTCTGGGTGTTGCTCTGTTTGGCATTTTCAAGACCATCAAAGTCCTTTTCTCCTCCTTTAACTCTTCAAAATAGTTGAATTCACTCCCTGAATGTTTGTTGTTGAATTGTGTTGTCAAAATTGTCAAGCTATTAGCAGTAAATATAATGCTTTTTGTTTTCTTTTCTTTTTTTCTTTCTTTTTTTTTCAAATAAGGGGCAGGAAGGGAAAAAAAAACTAGAAAAGATGGACTTTGTTGGAAGTTCATGCTTTGGTCAAGTGCTGGTGGGCCAGAAAACAAGGTTACGGCTCACTCAAGAGCCCGTCAGATTATGTGTACTGAAGTTGCTATATAATGAAGTATACATATTCCTTCCCCCATTCAGAAAGGCATAAATCACTGTAAGTGCAAGTTATTGACTCGATGGTGCACATTTTATTTTGCTGTCAGGTATATCATAACCCATAAAGGCTCTACTCATCATGGTAAAGCCCTCCTAGGGACAGAGCATTTATTGTGCATTTCTGTATATGAAATCAGGACGTCTTATACGCTGGAGTCAGCTAGAGCTAGAGCTACATCTGCTTTATAAGGGGTATGACTTACTGTTAGTCTCTTGTTGGTCATGTTCTTAATTGTTACTTTTTTTTTTTTTTTTTCATTTTTGGTTTTCTCTAATTTTAACATGCTGTGTGGCTCTGTGCCAAATCATTCAGAAAGTGTGTAATGGAAATGGCCCAGGAGGAAGAGAGTTTATTATCAGGTGAACCTTATTCTGAATGTACTCTTTGTAAATACATATATAAGTTATTTCCAGCTTAAAACAGGAAGCTCTCTAATGGGAACGCAAGTTTGGCCCATTTGTTGTTTTTGTGGGTAATAAAAAGAGACTGAAATTAAAAATGTGTAATTAGTTGAAAATCTTATAAAATATATAAAAGTTTAAAATAAGAAGATTCTAATTTATGAGAGATGATCAAAGGCTCGGGTACAGCCGAGTAGAAGGCGTTGTGTAAGAGACCTTGTGATTTTTACCCTCTTTACTCACAGTACTGTCAGTGTGCACTGCTTTTGGACAGAGAAAGTGTTTGTCATTACAAGCTGCTCTGCCATCAAACTCTGATAATGGAGGTTGTCACTCCCTGGGCTCTGTCTATGTTTGATGTGCAGCATTTTTTGGCACATCTAGAAATGGCTAGAAATAGCAGAAATCAAATCTATAATTCATGTCTGCAGTCCTCTTGTAGTGTAAGACTGAGAAGCCTTTTTTGCAGATTAAAAAAACCATAAAGCATCAGACCTGGTCATTTAATCCATTATACAGGATGTTCTTTGAAGCTGATGTCTTAGAGAAGATCTAACATGGCTGTTCAGCAGTGTACTTTCGGATCATTACGTTAAAAGGTAATATCAACGATGGAAATGCACTTCAGATTATTTTTTACATTGTTTTACATTAGCATTTTAAATGAAATAAGAAATGCTTTTAGCAAACTGGTGGATGGTTCTCACAGTGGCATAAAGTGTCCATGGTACCATTCTGAGCTTGGGTCACTGTCTGTTTCTGATCTCCACATATCCATGGGGTTCCTCTGGGCATTACTTTTTCACAAGACACAAAGACTTTCCAGTAGACTGGCTATGCAAAAATTCTCCTAGTTGTGAATGAGTGTGTGTAAGTGAGTGTGCATTGTGGGATTCACTGGTGTCCAATACAGGGTCTTTTCCTGCTTCACACAAGGTTGGAAGCCTGAGCAGGATACTGGAGAATGAACAAATGAACAAATGAACAAAAAAGCAGATGGGTGGGTGAGTGAATGGATGTAAGGGTGGATGGTTGAATAAATGGACGGATGAATGGATGAATAAATTGATGGATGAACAGATGAATAAAAGGATGGATGGATGGATGAATAAAGGGATGGATGGATGGATGAATAACTGGATGGATGAGTGGATGAATAAAGGGATATATGGATGGATGAATAAAGGGACGGATGGATGGATGAATAACTGGATGGATGAGTAGATGAATAAAGGGATGGTTGGATGAATGAATAAATGGATGAATAAACGGATACAGTATATGGATGGATAGATGGATAAATGGATGGATGGATGGGTAAATGGATGGATGGATGAATGAATGAACAAAAGTATGTATGGATGGATGGATGAATAACTGGATGGATGAGTGGATGAATAAAGGAATGGATGGATGGATGGATGAATGGATGAATAAAAGTAGATATGGATGGATGAATGAATAAATGGATTGATGAATGGATGAATAAAGGGATGGATGGGTGGGTGGAGGAATTAATGGTTGAATAAAGGGATACAGTATATGGATGGATGAATGGATGGATGGATGGGTAAATTTATGGATGGATAAATAAATGGATGAATGGATGGCTAAATACATGGATAGGTGGATGGATGGATGAATGACAGTATATGTGGATGGATGAATAGATGAATAAAGACATGGATGGATGGATGGATGGATGGATGAATGAGTGGATAAATAAAGGGATGTATGGATGGATGGATGGATGGATGGATGGGAGGATGGATGAATGGAAGAATAATAAAGCAATAAAAATACAGTTGAGTCTTAGCTTAGCAATTTTATTTAGAGGCTCTTTTAGCACGTACCACAGTGTGGTGATAGGTGCTCTGTCTGTGTAAATTTCCAGTCATATCTCAGTAGATCCAAGGTTGGAACAAGGGCAACTGGGGAAAAAAGGGCAACCTTTCATCCAAGAAGTTTCTCCAGTTCTGCCCATGTTTTAGCCTTAGTGCTCTATTCTCGCAGCAAGAAGGTCCTGGGCTTGAACCCTGTGGCCATCTGGGGGCCTTTCTGTTTGGAGTTTTTATGTTTTCCCCATGTTTGTGTTGACTTCAACAGGGTGTACTGGTTTCCTCCTACAGTCGACAGATATGCATGCTAGGTCAACTGGCTACTCGAGATTTCTCATAGGTGTGAATATTGTTGTTTGTTTATTTGTTAGCCCTGTGATACATTGTCCAGAGTGTACCATGCATCTCACCTGAAGTCAACCGGGACTGATTCCAGCTTCCCTTGTGATCTTGATGGATAAGTGCTGTAGATAATGGATGGATTTTTGAAGCTCACTGAGGAATCCTTTTTACACAAAGAGCTAAAAAATAATCTGCTGTGTCTTTGACGAAGAGGTTCACACAAGTGCATGGCTTTAAACCAAACACTTTGCTGGTCTGGGACTCTGGGAAATGAGATGTGATGAACAGTGAGGGCTGAGACAAGCATCCTGGCTCTGGTACATGAAGGGGGAGTGACATTAGGTTACTGCTCTCATGTCTGAAACCGGAGAATGTAGATGGACTAAAAAGCTGTCAAAGCATTTTAAAGCTATTGTGTTCATGCTATCTGGATGGAATTGAAGCCTTTTGGTCTTGAGATTTGATTTTTTTTTTCCTTTTAATCCTTCTCTATATGAAATATATAAAGAAGAATGGAAAACCTCCAGCTGAGGTCTATCACAATTACAACATGGGGTCTAAAACATTACTAGCATTATTTGAGAATTTCTGAGGATTTTGTGGGTGTAATTTCACAGTATGCTAATTTGGCATTTATTAATATAGAAACACTATATCGAATAAATCCATCCAAAAGTATAATTTGTGCATTTCACTCACACATTAGAAGATGGGCTATATTGTAATGAAAGCCAGTGTGCTTTTGTGGAGTGGCATTTAACAGTGCAGCTGTGTTGAGAAACGCAAGCAGTGAATTAGTCAGATGGAATTTTAGTTCTGGGTTTAGTGCTCAGTTCCTCCCCTGCATCATGCTTCAGCTCCAGCAGCTCCACCATTAGCCAAATGTGTCAGCGATGCCATGAATTCACTCTCACACTTGACCATACTTGACCCCCAGCACCTATTTTCTGGTTATGCCTTGTGGGGGATCAAATTTAAAAGATCTTTTAAAATTACATAATTTCTTCAGCTGTAAAGGATCATAAATTCCCTTTTAGTATTTTGTGTTTTGATCAATATACCAGGCACCACTTTTACAATAAAGGGGTGTTTTAAGGGTTATTCTGATGCATAATAGTACTTGTTTTTTATATGTGGTTTATTAGAAGCCAAGAAAAACATTTTAATGTAAAAAAAAAATGCATCTTTATATTGTATTATTATAATAATAATAATCTTTTATCATCTCATTACTGAACTGTTTTATCCTTTATTAGGGTTGCGAGGAGGGTGGAGCCTGTCTCAGCCGACTCTGGGCAAAAGCTATATATACCATGAACAGCTCGCTAGACCACCGCCTGGCAACACACATTTTCCAATTAGTCTAATGTGCATGTTTTTGGACTGTGGGAGGAAACCGGTATACCCGGAGGAAACCCACACAAGCACAGGGAGGGCATGCAAACTGCCACTAACACTTCTTGTGCCTGTTTGGAAACCTTACTTCAAATTAAGACTGACTTCTTGCTGTGAGGCGAAAGTGCTAACCACTACGCCACTCTGCCGCCCCAAAATAATAATTCACTCATGTGAAACAACATTATTTTACAAACCATCTTTTGTGCATGAATGAAGAAAGATTTTATTGCTGAGGTTTACTTACTTTTATTTTCTTTGCTATTAGTACATAATTTTGATTTTTTTTTTTTTAGTTCATGCCTTAAGATTTGGTGTGCCACATATATATGGTATACATGCTGACTGTATTTGGTTGCAGGGTCCTATATGAAGTAGCGCATGACTGACATGTAGGTTTCTACAGTGTTTAAATGCACCACGATGCTGTATTTCTAAAAGACCTTTTCTGCGTAGTTGAAACACCTTTTTATTATTTCTGGCCACATTCAGTCTTTGGAGTAAAAGTGCAGGCAGTGTGTTGCTCGTGGCACCTGTTTGGCCTTTTCATGGGTAATCCAGCACCTGTCATCACAGCTGCTGTGTGGAAAAGAAGAAAAGTCAAAAGCTTTGGACTGGCGGACATTTCTGCCTCTATGAGTCACTTTTATATAAAGATCGTAGTCATGATGTTTTCTTGGCTCAGTTAGGGTTGTGAAATAACTATTTAAAAATCATGCTGTGAGTCGGCATGAGGTAAACACCTGGTGACCTCTTGAAGAAATTACTTGTTTAATCTGCCCCACTGCAAAACCACAAAGGTCACTTCCTTTTAAAAATAAAGGCTGTACATCTATATACGGTTTAATGGATTTAATGGCAAGGTTAATGGATAGGATAATGGAAGAGCTAATCTGACTACAGAAATTATAACAGCTTAATTCAGACATGCTGAACGAGCATGTTGGGGGTAGAGATAGACATTTCATACATACTTACAATTCCAATATCTTATTGGAATAATAATTAAATATTTAAACTCCCACTCACACTCCTTGAGCCTGTTTGGAACCCTTATGCGTGAAAACTCAAAACTGATATGGCTAATAGAATCATTTTAGTTTGTACAGTCATGAAAAAAAAATTTATGGTTTCTTTGTTTAATCATAATAATTAATCGTCTATTATTTATTATAGCGGCAGTGGTCTAAAGTGCTGTGTGGCAGCTGAAATATAAGAGACAGATAGTGATGATATGCTGATGAATGGTTCTATGCCTACATTTTTAGAAAACTGCATCCAGAAAATAAACAGCTTTCAGCTAATTCACAGACAGTGTGTCTTGATGACACAGCACTCATAACACTCACACCCTGCCGGCAGTCACGCTTCTCCTCACACTTTTCTGCAACAGCGCTAGGCTTTCAAGTGGTGCTTACTACTGAATAGTACTGAGAAATGACTAATTTACTCTTCGATTTTTAACTCTTTTTCTTAAAACAAAATGTTAATGATAAAGGATGCGTCCCCAATTCTTGTAGAAAACAGCAAGGGATATGTTCTTGTATTGATGTTGAACTAAGCATTTAGTGAAAAATAAAATCATATTGTATTTGTTATATGTTCCCATATGGCTGCATAGAGAGTGAAATTAAATGCCTGTAGTGAGGAAATCTGCATACATTCAGTTATCAGCCGTAATTATATAAATGCTATTATGAAGTTACACAACAGTTGCGGATACAGGGTAGAGTTTATGCGAAATCAAAGGGTTTTTCAATGATATGTGATGGGGCAGCTGTAGCCTAATGGTAAGAGAAGCCCTTCCCTTCCTCCATCTTCATGGCTGAAGTGCCCTTGAGCAAGGCACCTAACCCCCAACTGCTCTCTGGGCACCCCCAATGTGTGTGGCAGCCCACTGCTCTGTGTGTGTGTGCTCACTGTTTACGTGTGTGTATGTGCTCACTTTGGATGGGTTAAATGCAAAGGCAATAATTTCCCTTGCGGGATTAATACAATATAGCAAAAAATTAATAATAATTTTAAAAATGTAAAAAAAAAAATTAAAAAAGAAAATTAAAAAACATCACCTGACACAATGCCACAATGCCTAGTAAGTAGTTTGATTTTAAATATCAAATTATAAGTGATGTGTTTCATTTAGTACCTTGTGATTTTATTAAATTGAGCACACAATTAACTCTCAGAGCAGAAAATAAAAATATAATACAAAATAATGAATGTGCTAAATCAAGTGATGGAGTTGATCGCTCTGGATTAGAGTGTCTGCAAAATCCTGTAAATGTAAATTTAAACGATAATTATAAATGAGGCTATTTTTGCAGCAAAATTTGTAATATATTACACTACTGTTCGGTACAAATCTGTAAGAATAGGGCTATAGGAATCACAGCCGTGTAGATATTTAGTGTAACTTCACCATTGCAAGTGTGATATTGCTTTCATACAACAGTTCTACGAACAAGAACTGAATATAATTAAATGACATTTCAGACATAATGTGGGCAAATGCTTTGTTATTTTTGCTACTTGAGTGGAATTACATCCCGAAGAAGCTGCATTCACTTTATTGTTCATCAGATAGCTGATCAGCTAGTTCAAATTGGTTAGTTCATTCCTGTTAAAGGTGCTTCCAGTATAATTAATGTTCTTCATTTACATCTGCATCTGATGACTTTTCATATTTAAAATCAAAAGTTATATTCCTGGAAAGTATTGTTTGTCATGTCCTCTGCTGATGTCACCCAGAGTTTTAAACGTAAAAGTGGTATTTTACTTTTGTGGACACAGACGAGTGGAGTGAATCACAAATGTCCCAGTTAGATACAAGAAAGCACTCTTGGAGCATTGCACAACCAATCAAATAAGTGGACCAGAACTAATGGCTGAATGTATAATGTGTTATGTTTGACAGTGAAAACAGTGAAAACAGTGTGTACATCAAATATTTGCATTGTTTGAACCTTTTTTTGTTTCACTTTATTGGCAAGTTCTAATAATTAATTATGGTGGCCTTATACTATTCGAAAACCCAAGTTTCCATCATCTCTACTCAGGTAACACTGGGCACAATTGATTTTGATAATCTGAATGGGAAGCTTGAAAAATTTACTGTAGCAACCGCATTAAGTGATTCTGAATACTTGTAAATTACACGCTGTGAATATACAAAAAATGTTGGACTTAATTTGTAGACAAAGAGAATGATGAAGTTGAGTGTGGAAGGGATCATCAAAAAGATGTAGCTTATAGAAAAAAATAATATGTGGACAATATGAATTCAATTCAATTCAATTCATTTCAGTTTTATTTGTATAGCGCTTTTTATAATTGACATTGTCACAAAGCAGCTTTACATAGTAAAATTAAATTAGGGA
>JAQMYF010000001.1:13182944-13194500 GCA_030014195.1 Neosilurus mollespiculum
AGAGAGAGAGAGAGAGAGAGAGAGAGAGAGACAGAGAGAGAGAGAGAGAGAGAGAGAGAGAGAGAGAGAGAGAGATGTGATGTTAATAATAATTAATCGAATTGCGTACAGTTCAGCAATTGACATGCACTGTATAGCACATTAAATAAGATTAAAAGCTCCATCAAGATGAGGACTGCTGCATAAGATTCTTCAGGTACCAGAACATTTTGCTCTGGGAACTATCATGCTGCATGCTACTCGCAAGCATCCATATACGATAACACTATCTGGAAAAAAAAGGGCACTATGGTGAGTGGGGCCCTGCGATGGCCTGGCGAGCTGTCCAAGGTATACTCTGCCCTCCCCGCAACCCTAATTAGGATTAAGCGGTTCACAAAATGAATGAATGAATGAATGAATGAATGAATGAATGGTGAGTGGGTTATTACTATTACTGTTTAAAATGTAAATTGGTTTTTATAGATATTAAATAATGCCATAATTTTCCACGAGGTTCTTTTATGACGAATGTGATAACACAGAGGCTAAATCAAAGTTGCTGATTGTCAACAACAATCTACTACACCGTTTTCTAATATCTTAAAATGAATATAATAACATGGGACGACAAGTGAGGAAAACATGTCGGAGATTGCAGACCATATTGTCTTTCATTCAGCACACAGCTTAGAAAGAAGCCAAGTACAGCAAGGCTCAGTTTTACTCATTGGCTAAAAAACAGGTCTGAGTGATTAAAGGTACACTGTGTAAAATTTCGGAGGATCTATTAGCAGAAATGAAGTGTGTTATCAGTAAATAGGTTTTCATTATTCTATAGAATGGTGGCGTGCTGGTTAGTATATCCGCCTTACAGCAAGAAGGCCCTTGGTTCGAGTCCTGTGTGAAGTTTCCATGTTCTCCCCGTGCTTACGTGGGTTTCCTCCGGGTATTCCGGTTTCCTTCCACAGTCGAAGGACATGCACATTAGGCTAACTGGCTGTTCTAAATTGTCTGTAGGTGTGAATGTAAGTGTGGGTGGTTGTGTGTGTTGATCCCGATGGTCTGGTAAGCTGCTCAGGGTGTGCCCTGCCTTCACCTAGTGTCGGCTGAGATGGGCTCAAACCTCCCTGCGACCCTAATTGGGTTAAGTGGTACAGTAAATGAGTGAGTGAGTAATCTGTAATTGTTTAAAAGTTGTTGAGTTTCATCTACAAGAGGAGCAGCTCCCCTTTCATGCAGACTGGAATCTTGCATCGCCATGTTTCTACAGTTGCCCAGATCCATACATGCTTCGAAGGGGAGGGGTCAGGAATGAAACTTCAGTTGGTTGCAATCTGGAACCTCACCACTAGTTGCTGCTTGACACTGCTAAATCTTACACACTGTACCTTATCTTGTATTAGCATGAATTGTTTTTTTGAAATGCTGCTCCCTATATATTTAACTATAGCTGACCCCATGTGCTTTATGCATGGAGCTTCAGCTAATGCTGCACTTTAGACAACAACCTAGACATCAACTGCATTGGCACTGATTTTTTATTTTTTTCCCCAACAATGTGCTTTTACTGTGCATTAAAGTTTCTGTCAAATTCTTAGTGTATTTTACAGGGAGAGTGCTATTAGAAAAGCTCACATACATCAGATAAGCTTGCTTTCTTGGCAAGAAATGGTTATCTAGCCTTCATCGGATTATTCTCTGGGTAATGCAAGCTCTTTAAAAATGTTTGGATATACAGACAACGCAGCATATACACCACAAAATGTATTCACATTGTGAAGCATTTACCACCATGATATCAACATAACCTTTATCAGTGTGTGGCACCATCATGTGTTCTAGTGAAAGCTTGTGGCCTCCTCTATTATGTAACCACAATCCTTGTGTTTCCTTATTTGTTTAGTGTGCTGCTGTGCACTTTACAGATCCCCCTACCTTGCAAGATGTAAATGATTAGAGATTTTTTTCACATATCTACTTCTCCAATAACTGCTCTGTATGTATATATTTTTTAGTCTTGGCTTTAATTTATTTTGGTAATGTATTTACACTGGATTGCTCTTTTTCTCCTTTTCATGTACTGTACATAGGAGAGTCTTGTAAAGGAATCGATTCTTGGCACTCATATAGCCGGCACTATGCAGAATCTGTCATTTCCTTGGCATGCTTTGAAATGCAGAAAAAAAAAACTGTAGATGAAGATACATATGTTTGATTTAAAAAAAAACAACCTAAATAACTATGTTAATAATATTAATATTCATAATGATTATTATAATGGAAAAATGACACTGATGGTGATTATATAAGACAAATTTTCCTTTTGTGCACATTTTGTTTGCATGCTGCACTCAAAGGACAGAGGTACAAAGACAGCTGACTTGCTGTTGAATTTTGAATGTGTAGACAGATGCACTGTACTTCCAGGTCACTTGCCAGAGTGATTTCGTTTACTTCCAACCTAAGGAAGAATGGACATTGAAATGAAATTGAGAACTACTGTAACAATGTTAGTTGAAAGATTTTGACATTATACAATTACACAATTACAAACAGAGAATATTAGGGGGCATCCATATAGTCTCTTATCCATATCAGATCACTCCAGAAAGCTAAGCTACAGGTCCTGATTGTGTGAAGCATAAATGGTTGAATTTATAAAAAGTTCTTTCAATAAACCAAATGAAATTGAAAACCCAGACTGTTTTTCTAACATTAAATGTAGGAAATCTTCACTACTTCAAGATTTCAATATTCCTAAAATGGTTGTACTGTACATGTACATGATACAAATGGAATGCTATCTTCAATGGTGTTGGGAAAATGAAAATATCCAATTTTCTCAATGGAAATAATGTTTGAAAACCTGACAGTGTCATATTTACCAGTGAGTTATATGCAGCAGTAATGCACTGAGCCTTACTGAATAGTTCCAAATCAACTTGACAGTCAGAGTTAACTGCTGCAGAGGAAGCTAAAATATGCAACTAAGGCTTGCCACCATTTAAAACAGGCCACAAAGATCATTTATCCTGCCATAAATTCTGCATTAGGTACTAGACAGGATTTTCAAGAGGATATAGATGACTGGTACAATAAAATGTTTGGGGGGGGCGGGTTACACGGCCCTGATCCATTACTGTATAGAATTATTAAAGACCATTCTTAAAGGTACACTACAGAGGATTCATTTGATTACAACCAACTGAATGCCCCTCAACTACCCCTCAATTTCCAAGAGTTTATTAAAGCATACAGTTTGTTGCTGAGCAAAGAAAATACACAAAATGTACTCAGTTCAGCTTGCAACACTCAAGTGAAAGATATGATAGCAACAGTTTAAAAATAAATAAATAAATAAATAACAGAATCACTGTGATGGTAAAAGGATCACTCCTCCTAAAATACATTCATAAGCAATTCAAAGTTTAACATGTGAAATGCCTATCTGGGTCATTCAGTGTCAAGTCAGACAGCATTTCAGAAATGTGTTGCTATACTGTATCAGATTTTGTTCAAACTTTATGTATTAGTTCTTAAGCATTAAAAAGTTAAGTTATGTTTAAAGGAAATTTCATATTATTTCACCTTAGGGATTTTTCTTTATTTTACCACAAATAAAGTGAGTTTTAACTGAGAAGCCTTCTTGAACCTGCAGTAACTTCAGAAATATCAATCCCTCAGCCATGACATTTGATGAGCACAAATCAGCCAAACAGCCTCCCATCTAAATAACTCAAAATCTCAGGCAAAGGCCAGAATTTAAAAAATGCCTTTAAAATGACATTTTAAAAATTATTTTCACCTCCAACAAACAAACAAACTTATATACCCTTGTATACCCAAGACAAATTAGTATGACATCATCAAATAACTAAGTCTAAAGAGAACCATTAAGCAGTAGCTCGTTTCTATGAAACTGATTACATCACAGTGTATGAAATCAGCAACCTACAGACAAAATAAAACATGTTTAAAAGTAAGCATGGAGAAATGACAAAGTGACAAAAATATATTTTAGAAATATGCTTTGGTTATGTTATACCGTTACACTAACCAATACGGCATACCGAGTATATTGAGTAAGGCAAAATAAGCAATATATGGTATTAAATTCAAACATGACAACAACATGGAAGCAACCTGAATTCTGTCACAACATAGCCTTAAATAGCATTGCGTTTTGAATATTTTGTCATATTTAATGGCATATTGTTGAAGTCCTAACCTTTGCTTGAGCTATTGAATAATTTGGATATGCCGGGAGGCACTCTGACTATATTCTTACCAAATGTCATGGCTGTGGGATTAATATTAAGAGTGTTATAGTACATGTAAATCTCTGTAAAATATGAGTGACCGAGATTACAGTATTCCATCCATCCATCCATTATCTATTTTACTTATTTATCAGGGTCATGGGGAATCTGGAGCCAATCACAACTGACTTCGTCCGAGAGGCGGAGTACACCCTGAACAGGTTGCCGTCAATCACAGGGCTAACACACACAAACACCTTCATAGTTAACCTCTTTGGACTGTGGAAGGGAACCATGACACCTGTAGGAGACCCACACAAGCATGAGGAGAACATGCAAGCTCCACACAGAAAGGCTTCACGTGGCAGCAATAACCACTGTACCGCCATGCCACCCCAGACTGGAACTGACTGTTGTATAAATTGTAGGTTTTTATGGTGGCGAGTATTCAGTACTTTGCTCTTTCTACAGCTTTTACATGAAGACACTTGCCCAGATAAAGATCCTGGGATTATAATAATCATTAAACACTATCAGCATGGAAGCAGGGAGGTACTTAGTGGTTTGCGCGTCTGCCTCACAGTAAGAAGGTCCTGGGTTCAAGTCCCGGCCTTGAGTGTTTCTGTGTGGAGTTTGCATGTTCTGTCTGTGTTTGCCTGGGTTTTCTCCGGGTACTCTAGTTTCCTCCCACAGTCCAAAGACATGCACGTTAGGCTAATTGGCTGTTCCAAATTGCCACTAACTGTGAGTAAAAGTCTGAATGGTTGTGTGTGTGTCGGCCATGCGATGGTCTGGCGAGCTGTTCAGGGTGTACCCTGTCTTCGCCCAGTGTTGACTGGGTAGATGTAAGTAGTTTGGGAATTGAGTGAGTGAATGAATGAGCATGGAAGCAGTAGGGACACCACTATAGCCACCAGATGGAGATATTACATCACTATTGGTGAAAAACAACAATCCTTTCCACCGTCATGAATAGTATTGCACAATTTTCTTCTACTGTTTTGCTCTTATCTGGTATATCTTAATTTATATTAAATATTAATTTACGTTATGGCTGCTTTGCAACACACTGCAATTTATATATCTTATATCCAACTAAATTTTAATGACTGAAATATGCATTATTTACATTAAGCAGCATGTAAATATGTGTAATCTTCCACTGACACTAGCTAATCATAGTGTTGCATAGTAGTGGATCCAAATATCTGATGATGTTGGGGATCTTTACAAACGTTACACTCGGTTCCAGTCTGGCACACGTGGTGAGCAGGTGAGGTGTTTAATGCTGGCTCACTATAACACTATACTGTACATTATATTAAATCAGGGATCAGAATGGAGTGAGTCCGGATCTCAATAATACCACTTTTGGCTCCTTGTGGATGAACCTTAACCTTTGTTTTGTAATTGTCCAACTCTGAACACCCTTTGGATGCAGGCAGATGCCATATTTTCTTTACCTATGTCCTTAACTGTACTTGTGGATTGCCTTATTTAAAAACCCAGTCTACTTATGCAAAGAATGTAATAACTTAAACCTCTTTAAAAACCCACAATTAATTCAAACCATATTTTAGGCTTCAATATTACTCTGTCTCAGCCCAAATAGCTGCAAGTTAGGAGCAGTGGTGAATAGCTCTGGGTTTCTGTTCACTGTCAAGCTGTAAGGCCCTTAACCCTTGGTGCTTCAAGTGTACTGTTTTATGGCTGACCCTGTGCTCTGACCCTGGCTTCCTAACAAGCTGAGATGAAAGGAATTTCACTGTGTACTGAATTCCAAAAGAAAATTGGGACAGTGTGTTAAATGAAAATAAAAACTAAATTCACTGATTTGCAAATCTCATAAACCCACATTTTATTCATCACAGAGCACAGAATCAGTATCACATGTTGGATGAAAGACATTTTAATATCTTTTGAAAAGTATTAGCTCATTTTGAATTCAGTGGCAGCAACACATTGCAAAATGTTGGGAAGGGGGTAACAAAAGGCATGACTGGGTATAAAAAGAGCAGTTGGGTAGGAACACCACTTTGCAAAAAAACTGCGTTTACAATTTATGGAACAATTTCAGAATAATGCTCATCAACATGAAATTGTGAAGACTTTAAATCCCATCATCTACAGTACATACTGCCATCAAAAGGCTTGGAGAATCTGGAAAAATCCCTGTGTGCAAGGGACAAGGCAGAAAATCAACATCGGATGCCTGTTATCTTTGGGCCTTCATGTGGCACTGCGTCAAAAACAGGTACGATTTTGTCATGGAACTGCATGGGCTCAGGAACACTTCTAGAAATCTTTGTCTGTCAACATACTTTGCAGAAATGCAAGCTTGAGAACGGAGCCTGACAAGCCGGATGGTCTTGAATAAGGGTCAGAAGTGAATCAAACCCAGGACTTTTTTTATGTGAGGCAAACATACTAACCACATTGCATTTAGTTTTATTTCACACAGTCTCCCAACTTTTTTTTTGGAATTAAGACTGTAATGTGTGTGATACAGATGATCTCTTTCTTTCAAAGGATTCTACATACTCTTATTCACTGACAAATGAGTTCTCTGTATGGTAAAATTTAGGTTTTCAGTGATCGTGTAATTCCTTGCAGTTCGTATGAGAATGAAAAAGAAGTGCGACTCACCTTACAGGGAATTGATGCCATCTCCTCAGTAACATAAGCCGTCTACATTTTCAGTGGGTGGAGTTAGACTCAAAGCTGGGGATAAAGCTACAACTTAACCCTGTAAATCTATGATCATTAACCCTGTTTCTACAATCTTGAAGGTTTTATTTGCAACCGAAATCTAAACTGCCTAATTTAGTTGAACCAAAACTTCTTAAGGCAATGATTCTATGGTCGGGTGAAAATCATTAGGGATGGAGCCTTTAGCAGGTCCACAGGGAGGTTGACTTGGATAAGTGTGTCTCCCAAATGCTGTAAATGTAAGAAAAGACTTATAACCAATTGTCCTAATATTAGGATATTTATATAGGTATGTCTACAAAATATTTATGAAAAAACTGTGATGGACAGTAGGGTCTCACAAGGATAATCACAACGTAGCACGTTTTTATATATGCCTATGTTGATAGAAAGACATGTCCCCTGGATTTCTGGACTCTGTGCAGGTGCAGTCTTAGTCGGCTTGCTTCCAAAGTCTTTTAAATGCAAATTTTTAGTCCACACCTGGACCGTGGGTAGTCAGTTCCTCTCTTTCCTTAACTGTGCAGTCTGGCACCATTCATATACTATATGGATTAGAATAAACAGCAATTTATTAAAATAATGTTGTAAACATATAAATTATGTAAAAATGATTTGTCACAGGGACAAGTCTCTCCTCAGTGCAGGACATCTACCACAGGGGAGACTGTAGATAGTGTAGCAGTGTCATCATCTCTCCTGCACACACTTCACACTCATTACAGCCAGAACACATTTAGACAAACAAGAGCCATCCTCCACCGCTTCCCCCTCCATCTATTCCTTATTCACACTGACACACTGGATGTACTGTATAAAATACGGCAGTGTGTACTTTACAGGATGTACCTGACTACACACCCCATCAACACCTAATTTGCACATTGCTTTAAGTTGCACATCACCTCAACTTGTGAGTCAAAGAGTACATTTCCTGTATTACCTGTAGGATGCAAGATGTAGCTCTTTCTCTATATATCTGTGCATTAAGGGTGCCCTATAGATGTCTGTAACCACAAGAAACACAAGAAAAACTAAATAAAGGAGATATTTCTGGTTTACTTTTTTATTTTAAAGCAGGACAATGATGACGCCACCTGCTCCAAGTCACTGTGACAAACTCTGAGTTAACATTCAAGGTGAATGTCACTGAATAGGCCCTGAGATGGGACTTCGGGGGGACTATTCAATTCAACAAGATCCAGTGGGCCTGAGGTCCATGATTGTTTGAGTGTGTATAAAAAGCAGGTGAGCTCCTAGTAGTGCAGGCAGGTGCAGAGCCTAAGAGCTGTCTAGCGGTGTCTCCTTGAAGGTAAAGTAAACCCAAAAGCTTGTATCTTTACACATCAAAACACACTATTTTTATCACAAGCTTCTTCGTGAAGAACTAGAAAAAAAAAATGGGTGTGACATTGTACTGCAACATGCTGGGTCTCACATGACTCATGTGAATGCGAAGTAAATCGTATATGAATAAGTGGCAATATACACCATTCATTCCTACAGAAGTGTCGATGTTTGTTTGATGTATGTAATCTAATATTTATATACTGTTAGTTTTGCCATGATCGGCAAATGGCAGCCTTTTCAAACTGGCTATCAAACAGATTTTAGCAGATTACAACTTAAAAAACGTAAGTAAAAACCACATGATAATGAAAATGTACGTGTGTACATGAGTAACAGGAGAGTTAAGAAAGCTTAAAACTTTTTTCAGATTTTCGGCAGAATTATGTGGAAGCATAATGAAAAGCAAGGTAAACGAGATTTTTAGAGTTTATATTTACATATTTTAGCCATTACAGAGACTGCTCAGATGAGCTGTGCACTTTGAGCCAAGGTATTAAGAGCTACAGAGTGTTTTGAGCATACTCATTAGAAGTAAGCACATACAGGGACACATGAGAAAACCAGGTCAAAGGTGTGTTCTCACACTAATTCATAATTTTAATACACACTACCAGGAAATAAAACAAAAACAAATTAAAATGAGACATTTATAGTTTATAGTTACATATTTTGATTAGGACTGGAAAGGTGAGCTATGCGCTTTGCGCTGAGTTATTAGCTGCGGCGCTAGTTCAGTGTCTTGACAGATTTTATATTTCCATACTGATATCTTGATCCAGTGTTGAACAATTTGTGGCAGAATATATAAACAGTGTGGGTATTTTATTGGACGGCACAGTGGCATAGTGGTTAGCACATCTGCCTCACAGCGAGGTGGTCACGGGGTCAAGTCCTGGGGTCCCCGTGCTGGCGTGGGTTTCGACCGGGTACTCTGGTTTCCTTCCACAGTCCAAGGACATGCACATTAGGTCAGCTGACTGTTCCAAAGGTTCCTGGAAGTGAGTGTGAATGGTTGTGTGCGAGTGTTGCCCTGTGATGGTCTGGCAAGCTGTTTAGAGTGTACATTGGCAGTTTGGGATGCTGGCTGAGCCTCTCTGCAACCCTAATAGTAAAACTAAGCATTTCAACAAATAAGTGAGTGAATTTATTTATTTATTTATTTTTATTATGGGGCAGTGGTGGCCCGGTGGTAGGGTGCTGGACTACTGATCCCAAAGTTTGGGGGTTCAAGCCCCACTATCAATTGGTTGTCACTGCTGTCCCCCGGTGCAGCTTACTTGGTTATCAAATGCTGGCCCTGTCTGTCACTGTCCGTGGTGAGAGGCATGTAAAAGAACCATTGCTGATTTTCGTCAAGAGTAGCCGTCAGCGTGTTCCTGCCCTGCGATGGCCTGGCGAGCTGTCCAGGGTGTACTCTGCCCTCGCCAAGAGTCGGCTGAGATGGGCGCCAGCCTCCCTGCGACCCTGATTAGGATTAAGTGGTTCGGAAAATGAACGATTTACTTTTTTAAATATCTGTGCCCTGTTTTTACTGCATAGGATTTTATTTTACTGTACAAAGGAGCTTTATGTATATTTTGTTTCATGCAAATCAGATCCACGCAGTCAAGTTTAAATAAAAACACGGACTTTTTAATAGAAAAAATAAGCAAAAAAAAAAATAATAATATAAATAAAAATAAAAATCAAAACCCAGGCCTTTTGCCTTTAGGGATTTCCAGAGCACAGGCCGTAAGGGCCATAATTTCTGCTTTGGATTCAGATAGGTGTTAGAGACTGTCAAAAATCACATTTTTACGGGTGCGATTGGACGAGAAAGGTGTCAGTTATCGCTTTTAGGACACGATTGGCTGACTTTGTTTGAGGGGCGGGGCGTGTTGGAGTTGGGGTAGGGAGAGAGTGGTGCTGCTGAGACGGAGGGCGGATCATCGCGACTGCTAAAGATACTACAGACGCCCGAGGAACTGTCAGAGGAAGGGGAAAAACTACGTACAACACGGTGAGTGTAACAATAAACACAGTGTTTCACTAACGACGTGGGTTATTAGAGGGGTTGAAGGCTTTTCTTGTTTGTTTCGGAGTAGAAACGGTTTGTTTTGGTGTGTTTACAGTTGACTTTGGATGGGACGTGTGTGTGTGCGCGCGCGCGGGCGCGTGTGTGTGGCTACAGAATGTAGAGAAGCTGCAGCTAAAGCTAGCAAGTGCTTCTCAGTGACTGACCCGGCCCACAAGTCGTGTGTGTAGAGTTCTGCAGGGGGCTGTGCTGTGATTTTAGTGATGATAATCTTCTCCTGACGCCTCCAGGTCGCGTGTTCTGTAGTGTTCGGGGAGTGTCCACGACGTTCTGCTCCAACTTCAACGGTTTTCATCCGTTAAAGTGATCCGGTCCAGACGAGATCTGAGTTATCGCGATAACACGAGCGTGGCCGGTTGTTCTCGTCCAACTTCCCAAACACGACAACTCTCACTGGCATGTGGAAGGAGTGCCTGGGTGTTTCTGGGCCTCGGTTTCAGATTCATGCTGCACATAATCACCGCACTGGTGATGATTGTGTTACATCAGACCTCAGACCTCAGACCAGTCTCGTTTCTCTTCCCAGCAGGATTTCGGATCAGTCTCTACCCTTTCCGCCTGCTTACTTAGGAGCGTTAAGGGTTTGAGTGTTCAGGGAGGCATGGTGGCACCGTACACCTGGACAGCGTGCCACTGATCACGGTTTCGGATCCCTGTCAGTACTAAGGTTTTAACCGCACACGTGCCCCCGTCCACACGTCAGTGTAAATGGATACCAGTAAAAGTACTGGGAAGGAAACCTGCGATGGACTGACGTCCCATCCAGGAGGAGTTGCTTCTTCTGTAGTCACTTTGCGCGACGGAAACCGGGGATAAGCGCCGGCCTGATGAGCAAGTAGGCCCGGGGTGTAAAAAAGCCCAGCAGACGGTGGCGTAGTGGTTAGCAAGGAGGTTCTGGGTTCAAGGCTGTATATGGAGTTTGCATGCTCGGCCTGTGCTTGAGTGGGTTTCCTCCAGGTACTCTGGTTTCGTCCCACAGGCAGTCCAAAGGCATGCGCATTAGGGATCTAACAACAGCTCACGATTCAATTCGTTTCTGATTCTTGGGGTGACGATTCGATTCATAATCGATTCTTGATTCAAACCGATGTTTGATTCATAACTTTTACAAACAAAGGGAGCCAATTTCACGAGTAACTACATTCTTCTATAAGCTAGGAACAACTCTTCTATAAGAAAGAA
>JAQMYF010000001.1:13232292-13242658 GCA_030014195.1 Neosilurus mollespiculum
TATATATATATATATATATATATATATATATATATATATATATCTCCTATATGTCCTCTCTAATACGTCCCAACGAATCGGCTCGAGATCCTAGCACAAAATGGTGTAGCTCCCTCTAAAGACAGTGTAAGAGATCTGAGATGCGTGTTGTCTTTTGTGTACAGCAGCTTGAGCAGCAAGTACACTGCCACCGGAATGACCATTTATATTGTTAGAAATGATAATATATTTTTAGAATATTATAACTTTGTGAGATGGTAAGAGGCTCGCTGCCTGTAGGAAAACGAGGATTTTTTTTCTTTTGAAAGCGAAAGTGAAAACAGGTGCACAGGACTCCGGCAGCCGGACATACCGCCGGATTGTTTGGATCAGTAAATGTACGAATGGAAAGTTAACCATGCCCCAGATGATTTTGGCACTTGTGCCAGGCGCAGTCTTGCAGCAACTTTCACTTGCATTTGGTAAATTTCACCGGTGTTGCGCAGTCGCTAGTAAAGGAATTTCGATCCCTGCGGATGCCGTTCCTGATGCACCCTGCTCATTTACCTGGACTTGGCAACATCACACTGGCTTGTGACGCTCCAATGTCTGCATTAGAAATCTAATGACTATAGATTTACAGGATCTCAAATACTTCTTTGTGCATTAGTTTATTGACTTATCCAGCAGTCTGTGTTTTGCTGCATCTGAGAAAGTCTGTGGTAGCTTTTGTACTAACGACTACAATATACCTGACCTAATGTGTTTGTTTGATTGGCTTGCTGTGATGTCTTTCTGTTTACACACACTGGCACATTGTTGTAAAGCTGCAGACTAAAAAGGATTTAACTCCATCAATGTACTTGTCACAGGCAAAGAACACATACAATGACTAATGCCAGCCGCAACACAACACTAGTAACTCCACTTCAAATCAAACACTGCAGTGAAAAGCCATCATTTCCTCCCTTTTTGAAACACAATGGTTTCTGGTATGCCAGACCAATTTTTATTGGTTAGCTATGGGGCAAAGAAAACAGGCAACAGTTAAATGCATGATAATATCGGCTTAGCTGGAGATGTCCAAACTTGTTGAAACTGAGCAAGATTAAGTCTCGCTCAAAGATGTCTTCTAAAGATCCTGAAAGCACAACATGATGTCACCTTGTCAAGAAAAAAAAGTCGTTAGCCAGACTAGAGTTATGTTTTATGTGCATTATTAAAGCAGAGACGTTGCCCAGACATGTGCTGACTTAATGACCCGGGCAAAAACTGAGAGGTGCTACAGTAGCTCCTTAATCTGTTATCATAGAAAAGATAGTTAATTAAATAATCTTTTGTTTCTTTAGATAGTTAACTTGCTCATTATGACACCCATCACAGCAAAGTGGGTATTAAGTCGGAAATGATAAATTTTTCGTTATTGGTTCCATTTTGTAGCTGATATCCTAAACTTCAAAATGATAACAAATTCTCTAACATATTTGTCTAGTTTTGGAAAAACTAACCAAAACCTTCCAGGAATTTTCAGCCTTTTAAGAATGTGACTTGGGAGAAATTAGATTTTCAAGTTCAGTAAATAATTTCTGACTTCATACCCACTTTACTGTGGTAGGTCCCATATTTAAAGTACAGATTTAGAGATAGATTGAAAGTAAGTACATTGGTTGCTTTTATTGCAATTCATTTAATATTAAGCTCTTGTTCTGCTCCTTTTTTAAACTCTGAATTCAGCATGATGAGAGCTACTCTCTTTAAAGGAACTATTAAAGGTTATTTTGCCTTGCGAAATACTCGTATTAATCATATTGTGAATTTTTAGCCATGCATACTTGTAACCACTTGTCGCAATATTTCTACAGCATTTGCAACCTGAAATTCCATCTTTTTATTTAAATGTTTTTATTTAATTTCAATTTTTTTTCACTTTGATTTTCTTCGTAATTAAGTCATAACCAGTTTCCACCTATCAAGGAGTACTTCCTTATCATGCGTCACCTATCAAGAGAGGGCAACGGCAAGCACACGCTTCCTGTGCGATGCATTTATTTATCTATTTATTTATTTAATTAATTTTAAAAAATGTATTTTTAAAAAAAATTGCTGCTCATGCATATACACTTGGAGGATAGCACTAGGCCTGTACGAGTAACACACATAATCACGATCATTTTCCGGACTGAGATTAATTGCCGTAATTACGTGTGCTAATTTACTTAAGAACAATGATGCTACGAGTGTCCTGGGTCCGCTGCAGCTCACTTTGTCTCCGCTTTTGCTTGTATACTTTTGTTGTTATCAGTCCTGTTTGTTTAGGAAGTGTGTATATATATTTTTTCTTATTTATTGCAGGTTTTAAATGTTTTAAGGGAATAAATGTTCACTGATATTTGGAAGCGTGTACTTGCATTATGTGGCTTATCATTATAACTGTGGCCGATTTATTATTTTTTTTTATTTATTTCGTTTTTTTGGACAAAAAGAATCTTTTACTTGTAAGAGTTTCTAGTTGTACACACATTCATTCATTCATTTTCTAAACTGTTTAATCCTAATTAGGGTCGCAGGGCGACTGTGGGAGAATGTGGGGAACACCCTGAACAGCTTGCCAGACCATTGCAGGGTCAACACTCATAAAACCATTCACACTCATACGGAATCGCCAAACAGCTTACTGTGCGTGTTTTTGGACCGAGGGAGGAAACCGGAGTTCCCGGAGGAAGCCCACGCAAACATGGGGAGAACATACTATTCCACACAGAAACGCCCCAAGCCCAGGAATCGAACCAGGGACCTTCTTGCTATGAGACGAACGTGCTAACCATTGCGCCACCGTGCCGCCGTCATACACACATTGTATAACAAAAAAGTTATTGTGGCAGGCTTAGATAGTACTATCCGCCCCCCTCATATGCATGAGCTCACAGATGCCCATTATTGGCTAGTGTTGTGTGAGTGACGGGGAAGAGAACATATGCCCAGAGCGCTTGGTCAATTAGCTCTCGTGGGCTTCTGGCTGCGGATAGCTGTTAGCACCATCCGATGCTTTTACCTGCAAACTTTCAGGGATGCCTCCCTTTTAATCCTGCACTTTCTGTGTCCGGTTTATATTTGAAAAAGTGAAGGCCATTTGTGTCAGATTTTTATTGAATTACTACAGCAGCGGGTGCAAATGTTAGAGAATTATTAACGTCACAAGCAGTCCTGTGTTAATGCTGTTATGCTGCAACACATCCATGTTTCACTTTCACTTACCATGGAATCTTTATAAATAGGGCTTTTGCCATAACATACACCTAGTTCATATCATCAGAATCAGAATCATAGTACTTTATTGATCCCGCAGGAAAATTTGTTTTGTTTTTTTTTTTTTCAAAGAAAAAAGCGTGCGGCGTGTAGCTGCCGTGCTGCAGTTCCAACCATCCATGAAAGTAAAAGTTCCTCAGCGATAACAAGTACAAAAGCTCTCTCAACCCACATCTTGAGAGGGCAGCTACTTATGGACCATAAAACAATAAAAACAAGAAAAAAAAAGTACGGGAGCGACTGAAAAGGCGGCACGCCTGTTCACACATGTGCACTACATTCTGACATTTGTTATAACCTTTTACAGGTTTAGAGGATCTCCTGTATTGTAATTATCCTGCAGTTATCTAATTGCCTGTACAGTCTCTCTTTACCTTTGTTTGGAAGTAGGATACAGAGTTGTATAAACCTTCGAGAGTGGTAGAGAGCCATATAATCCTTCTGGAAGTGTTTCAGTAAATCATTTAGGTGTTGCGTAATACAAGCGAAATCTTAAGCAAAGGTTTTTGTAAATCATCTGCAGGAGAGGAGGCTTTAAGTATAACTTCAGGGGTCACGAGTGGGTTACTGAGTGATTTGTTTAGCATGATAATGAACTAATCCATGTCCAACTGCCCTGTTATTCACCAAAATGATTTCACTGTGATTATTAATTGGAGGAACACAGAGACTGAAACACCCCGAATTGGGTTAGAGGAGTTAAATTATATAACCACGATGACCTCCTCTCCGAGTTAATGCTAATGTTGCCTGTTTTACACTCAAGGGATTTCCAGCTACTTTTGCATACTGGTGGTCTGCTGCCTGTTTTCCTTTCTTCATCATAAGGAAAAAAGTTTCATTTGAGGTCATCTTTTCCACATGTTCAGAACATAAAACTTCACTTTTTTTGTGCACGTTTGACTAAAATTAGCATCCACAGATCATTTGCTCATGGACTGACTATAGTCTCTGATTAGTGTTTAGCTATTTAGCATTGAAAGTATTAAGCTTTGTAGAAGCTGATATTTGATCACACAACAGTGCTGAAGACACTGATCTCAAAAAAAAAAAGTCTGGATTGGCCACGCTTATGGTTACAAGTGGCAAAAACTGAAGCCTGCTCAGCACCATCTTGGTGAGACCCCTTCACTGTTGAAAGTTAGATGTACTCGAATGGCAAAAAAGATTACATCTGAGATGTATATTTCATTAAAAAAAAAAACTTTTTTTTGTCAAAAAAAAACAAACAAACAAAATATTTCAGCTATGAAGAACTGTTTTTTAAATTTTTTTTAATGATTTTTTAAAGAATAATTGCAAGTATTAGTACAGTTACAGGAGAAGCTTTATGAATTTAAGACTTTCTGGTCTTTAGCAGTGAAAGCTGTATTACTCTGTATTGAGGTCTTGTAGAAGATGGCTGCTCTATGGCTTGACAGTTCCAATCATAATCTGTGATCTAATCTTTTTTTTTTTTTTGAGAAAAGAGGTTGAAATTTATCAAATGTTTATGTCGAACGACTCTGTATGTCGTAATAAAATAAATTTCATTCCTGATTACACGTTAAGATCCCATGCAAAGACAAGCTGCAAGATGTCTCAGTACACCTTGGCACGGATTCTAGCAGGAACTGTAATGGATGAGATTGTGTATGTAAAGTCAGGAGGGTACAGAAGTACACACGCATCCCACGCATAAGAAGATTCAGTGCATAGAAATTTGTGAATACACACAATTATGAGTACACACAGTAGATAAGCGAGATCTCAAATTACTGTACTTACTATCTAATACATAGTTTCGAGTGGCCTGTAGTACGCTCGGGATGAGGATGTGGTCGTCATAGAAGAGATCGGGTTGGAGTGTGTCTTAATTTGCAGTGAGGTTGGTCCTCCTGAGAGGCCGACTAGACTGGAAACATGAGTCACGAGTCAGAACAGGGGTTTACACTGTCGGTTTGTATATTTCTAATAGCGTACTTTGATGTAGCACACTATGCGCACTACGTTCTTAGTTGTGTACTGTGCCGATTTCAACAGGGTAATGTCTCAAAGCCAGCACTGCATGGCGTGCGCTTGCAGGAAACGGCATCGTTTCATTTACGGGAAATTATAGTCTGACCACCTGGTAAAATATTTGCTCTCTTCTTTTTTAAAAAATGAAAAAATTTTCCTCACTTGTGTGCGTACCTTGCATCTTCAGCCACCATTTTTAAAAAGGTTTAAAGCCCCGCCCCAATCATACACCACCAAGACTGTGACCGCTTGAGGTTAAGAAGTATGCACCATTGCACACACAGCATTCGCATGTACAAAGGGCAAGGTCTAATATTTCCGTAAGGAACCGCTGATGTCAAACGTGATTGTCATCGACCCCCCCAATTTTGGTCATATTCAATTTCCACCATTCAAGTATTGCCTTCCTTATCACATGACTACTACCAACCAGGGAGGGGTGTAAGCACGCACATCCCTGCTCCGTGGCATGCAGTGCTACCACCCGCCTCTTTTCAAACTGCTGCGCCTGTGTATTTGAGGGCGTCTTATCAAGCGCTGAGGGCAAGCGATATCCACCCCCTCTTACAAATGAGCTCACAGATGCCCAAAATTGGCAGGTGATCGCTGAGAGTGACAGGGAAGTGACTGTATGCCATCCCTCCCTCCCGTGAGAGCTCGGCCATTTAGCTCCCATGGACTCCCGGTCACGAATGGCGGTGGCATCAACCTGGATTCGAACTTGCGATCTCCGGGTTGATAGTCGCGCACCTTGTAGAGCGTGATCTTTTTAAATCGCTAGTAACACTAATTCACCTCAGCTACCCTTTAAGTTTCTTAGTCAAGCACAAAATTTACTCCGCCCATATTTTTATGACCGACCGCCTCTAAATTGCTCACGGGTAGGCGTCGGTTCTCTTGCCCCGATCCACTATGTGAGATCTGGAATGCATAAGTATGCAAATAGGAATTAGGACAGCACTATTTTTTTTATTTGCATACGTGTATACCTGACTTTTTTTTTGTTTTGTTTTGTTTTTTTTGTTTCCACAATAGCAACAGTTGCTTGTCCATTTACTTGTAGAAATACTGTGTGTTAGCTGTTGCATTGCTCCCGAGTGTATTAGTTGAGTGAACCGGTGCCACACTTGGGTAGATTGACTTGCTTAGGTGTGTAATAGCAGGTTCTGAGAGAAAAGCAGGTCTTCTGACCATCTAGCTTCATCTGTGTTGATTGATTTAAACATGGTTTAGCCTTTCTTAGTAGTGTTTGTTTACTGAGGTCATAGAGTTTAAGTTTAGATGTGCTGAGATAATAGTGGGGCTGAATACAAGGCTTAGACTTTTCAAAAATAGGCCAGTTATCATCTTATTTGAAAAAGAAAGAATAGTGATGGCTAAGAAGGTGAGAATGTTTGTAAAAGCCTGTCCTGTCCCGCGCAACCTAACATGAGGGAAGGTTCTATGATGTTGATTTTTTATTTTTTTCCCCCCTGCCAATACTGCCCTCTAGTGGCTCCATCTTTTAGAAAAGGCTGTTGGTGTGCTTGGGCTGTGGGATGCTATGTGCATCCAGACTTGCTCCCAAAAGATCAGCTGCAGCGCTGAATTTTAGAAGAAAAGATTAGGATTATTTCTAAGGATTTCTTCACTTCCATAAGCAAATGAAGCATAAAATGTTTTTGGCTGGATTGGATTTTGTCGCTTTTTCTAACGCACACTGTGTTCTCCAGCAGAGAGATGGCAGACCTGACGCTGAGCGATGCTCTGACTGACAGTGCGCCCCCACCTGTACAGGAGAACAAAATCGAGAGGGACTTTGTGGCCACACTGGAGGCGGAGACCTTTGAGGACAAGGTCGGTGAGACAGTGGGCAAAACCGACTACATCCCACTGCTAGATGACGATGAAAAGGGTGAGTTACAGATACATACTAGAAATCTGTACAAATATTCATACTTTATGCATGTATGCATATAATCATCAGGGTACCTTGGTATTGTTGCTTTAGATAGTAAGGTCAAGGATCAACAACATTACCCGGCAATAAAATGAAGTCAGCCGATAACCTGAATGTACTGAATGACCAGGTTATTCTTCAGTGGACTTTTCTATCCTGTCGGCACAGATCTAAAACTAGGGCTCAAATATTGAGAGTGGTTCAGGGAGCACTGGCGCCACAGTCCTGACCTTAACCCTGTTGAAAGTCTTTGGGATGTGCTGGAGAAGACTTTATGGAGTGGTTCAGTTTTCTTGTAAACAATTCAAGGTGCTGGTAAAAAAAAAAAAAGAAAGAAAGAAACCTAATTCTGAATAGAAAAAAATGTGATGATTTGGCTTAAGTTTGGTGAAACAACATGATGGCAGTTACATTCTGTTATCAAGGCTGAAGGCGGTGCCACAATATATTAAATATATGGGATAAAATATGCAGAACATTTAGACTGGCAGTTTACATGAGAACATTACATGAGCGTAAGAAACTTCAGCTGGAGCTGTTACTTATCGTTTGGATATGAGTGGAATTTATTCATCATTTTATTGGTATATGACCCTTTGCTCTGAGGTTTAAGTGTAGATTAGGGCTCGTTTGTTTGGGTTTTTCATTTTTTGTTTATTTTTAATTTTTTATTATTATTTTTTTTTACAAAAATGATTTAATACTTATATTAATTGTTTATTGTTCATATATTACCTCCCCTCTTTAGAGATAACCCTGCAGCTGGTAACATTTGAGCCTTCAGGCATGACCTCTTTGTAGAAAGTTTCACATTCTTATAGTATTTGACTCTCAGTATAATGATGCACATTTGCAACGTCCTTAACAAAAAAGATGGTTTTATAAAAAATGTGCAATTCTTTTTTTTCAAGGATATTTTCATGGCAGTGTAACAGGTTTGATATTTCATCCCTGTGATTATATCACTTTCTGGAATGTGACTTTAGCGCTGAGCTCATTGTTCCTCTGTCAGCCTGACACTGAGAACATTAAATAGGAAGCTTCCTTCTTTTGATAACAGCCTCACTTTTTTTTTTTTTCTTTGAAGATCTCTTTCCATTGAATCCCCCTTTTTTGCTTTTGTTGTGACATCTACTCTTCTGGAAAGGCTTTCCACTCAGTTTAGAGTTTGACTCATTCAACCGCACCAGTGGTGGGAGAAGAGGCTTGGGGTGCGGCCACCATTCTAGTTCCAATGGTTTCCAGTGGAGTTGGTGTCAGGGCTTTGTGAAGAACACTCAGATTCTTCCACTTCAGCCTTGAAAAACCAAATCTTCATGGGGCTCAAATTCTCCACAGGTTTATTCTCTGTGGTGGAGCTGGATTATGGAGTATGGATTATGTTCGCCTTGTCTGTCCATACGAATTTCCTTGTGGGCAATCTCTCTTCTAAATCGCTTAGTGGATTTTAAAGAAACTATTAGTAATTGCTCACTACTAAAGGACCATGAACTGGTGCAGGTTTTAAGGGCATAGGTCAAGGTCATATGAGGTCGTCTTAGAAAAGTCTTGTGTACATTCTGCAGGCTGAATGCTTGTATGGACTTGGACCAAACTTTTACCAGGTACTCATTACTAAATGCCCATGAACTAGTACAGGTTTTGAGGGCAAAGGTCAAAGAAGATCAGGCTCACAGTTCAAGCACACACTATTTATATATGTATATGTGTGTATGCTATTTTTACAGTTGTGCACTGAAGGTGAGATGGATGTCACATGATATTTCTAGAGGGGGGAATATTTCTGTTTGCAACATCCACTGAGCATGAGTTGTTTTAGTATATACTACATAGTCACCTAAGCAAAAAATAAAAAGCCCACTAAAAAAAGATTTTTATGATTTATTATTATTTTAATCACGATGGATGCACATGTGCAGAGTCTGATAGCTTCCCTTTAAACCCGTGTTGGAATTCTGGTAATATTATGTAGAAACTGAGATGTTTGTAGTTTATTTTGCACATTTTAACCACAGACTGGTCAGCTGAGGCAATATGGCGTGTTTTAGCATCGAGTTTGAAAAACTACCTACTACATTGACTCAGCTGAGAAAAATGGCCCTGTGAAGGTGTGTTTGCACACTAATTTAAGGTTTTTATATATTCAATAAGGAAATACAAGAAAAAACACAAGATATTTGTGATTTTATTTTTTATTTTAAAGCATGATGATGATGATGAAGCTGTCTGCTCAAGTGCCCCTAAAAACTCTTTCGTCATTTTGATTCAAGCATTAATTCCCTCATCATAATGATTTATGATCCCGAGATAGTGGACCAATCAGGTCGTGCCATTCCTGTGTAGTATATACAAATAGTATATAACTCTTAGTACTGCGTGTTTCAGTTCTCTTACCCAGTCGGGTTTATTGGTGGGGTTCTTGTGTAGAAAGCTGCACGTTCTACAGTACGCTCATTCCTCTAGCTGAGCTATATACACTACATTATCACATTTATTTTTTTTTTGTGCACCTCGATTATTCACTTTAGGAGACAAATGAATATCCTAAACAAGGCAGTATGAAAGTGGTGTAAAGCAGATGATGTAAGTAGAAAAACAAGGATTTTCTTGTGTGTACGCAAATAAAAAAACGAGTATCATCAGGTTACAAGACACACCCATCCCTGCGGTCAAACTGCCGGAAAGATGGCCAGATGCTTCAGCTTGTAGTCTTCCATTTCATTATGACACAGTTTTAACCTAGAACTTGCCATGTACTTCACCGTGGACAGCTTCACTTATTTTAGCAACTCAGCCGCAGTGATATTTGCTTCTCTTCACATGATATCCTCTAAAGCATCGCTGATATCATCTGGCATGTACACGTAAGCCGTGTACACTCCAAGGCTGTGATGTATTTGTTTGCTGCATTAGGTTTTCTGTTAATAATAGTAATGAGGAGAGCAATGATGCTTCATGTCAGGCACTTTGTAGATCTTTGTGAAATAGCCTCATCTAAGCACGATATCCAGGCTCAGGATTGTTTAGCGACGTCATTGTTCATTCTAAAGCTGCAGTGGTTGAGCAGGGTGTATGTGTGTGTGTGTGTGTGTGTGTGTGTGTGTGTGTGTGTGTGTGTGTGTGTGTGTGTGTGTGTGTGTGTGT
>JAQMYF010000001.1:13250641-13261999 GCA_030014195.1 Neosilurus mollespiculum
CTCTCTCTATCTCTCTCTCTCTCTCTCTCTCTCTCTCTCTCTCTCTTTCTCACACAAGAATAAAACAGAACTGAGGTTTATTAGGAAAGAAATTGGTCCACAAAAAGACTAGCAGACTTGCGCATGATCAAAATACCGCTCAAGCAAGCAGACAGAAGAACAGGTAACAGTTCGCAAAGCAAATAGAAAACAGAATAACTGGAAGCTGAGGTGGTGAGATTTTCTCTCTCTCTCTCTCTCTCTCTGTCTCTCTCTTTGTCTGTCTCTCTCTCTCTACTTAATCATCCCTCCATTCTGTGTTTAAAAAAAAAAAAACAAAAACAGGGAACACTAGTCTAAACACTAAAACAGAGAAAGCATATGTGTACAGTGAATTCCATGGATTGTGGACCACCAGTTTAAAATACAGACAACCTCTTTATTGTCAACAAGCTTTTGTGTTTTCTGTTTACACACTGCTTTTAATCACTCTCGCACAAGATGTGTTTAAAGGACACAAGTCGTTTATACTTGTAGTATCTAGGACAGAGAATTCAGCATGTACTGTAAGAGGCTTGTCTTTGGTTGGCGCCTGTGAGCCTCTCTGCTTTGCTCTGCATGCTTTTGTTTGTTAGAGAAGAGGATCTGCATGGCTATGCATGCTGCATGAGAAGAAGCATGGGGAACTGAAGGGAAGGGAGAGATTGGATTGATTGACATCTGATCCTGTTGTGATCAAAAACTAACCAGCACTTGTATTCTTTTCCCATTGCCTCTCTCACTGGACCCTTTCCATTAAACCTTTTCTGCCATTTTTTAAATTTCTATATTTACCCTGTTCTTTTATCCTTTGTTCATCTCTACACACCTGCCTTGGTTGCTCATTTATCACTGTCATCCTCGTACTGCTTTCTGCTCCATTTTTGTTCCCGACGCCACTTCTCTGCTTTCCTCCACCCCTCATCATGTGCTCCAGAGGATTAGTTTTGCTGCCACCACCTCTACTGCTGCTGTCAATGGCTTACAACTGCCTCTGCCTCCACCTCCCAGCCCAGCACCTGCTTTCCTGTCTTCACTACCCGCTGCCACCTCACCATGTGACTACGCTGCAAGTGCACCAGAGAGAGACCTTTTAGGAAGACTGTTGGATTACCACTGCTTCTTTCCTCTTACTAGACTACCATGGTGGACTTGCACACTTCAGGATGAGTCATAGGACATTGCCATGAAGAGATCTGGCATCAAACTAAACACGTTCGATTGGCCTCATTTATCAAACTGAATACATTTAAACAAGTAAAGTGGTATTAATAAAATGCCAGAACAAAAGTTAATTCAGGAAAAAGTAAAACTCGAAAAGAGCATTCGTTTAAAAATATATTTATTTATTGAATTGTTTTTTTTTTTGGTGAATTATGAAGGTGAACCGTGATTTATTGGTTTCCAATCCTATAATTGGCCTTAATTGTAGGTTATGCGGTTAAATTGAAATTCCTTATTTAAATTAGAACTTTGTGTACACAGCACATTTGATAATGATACCTGTGTGCCTATTAAATTTTTTGTATTGCGGTTCAGTATAGCAAATCTAAAAATGTGCCAGCTTGATTGTTTATTTATTTATTTATGTATTTAGTGCAATTTTACAAACTTGAACCATACATATAAAAAAAAAAAAAAGAAAGTTTGAGCGTTTCTACACAAAGTTAGCACATAATTTGCTCCTACCACACTGGATGCTGTACTGCTCTCCAATCTGTGAATACTTTAGAGTACGCCATCTGTAGGGCAATAGTGGAACCGCAAAGTTTCACTACCTTCAATTTAGAAAATTCAAATTCAATTTTATTTATCATGTACAAAATCATACACAGTACAATATGTAGTGAAAAGCTTGTTACTACTGTCCTAAAAATTGAAGAATAGAAAGTATCAATATCAAGAAGAAAAGAACAATAACTATAACTATTTAAAGGACTTTATCGTTAGTCAATATAAATATAAAATGTAAAAAAAAAAAAGTGTGTGTGTGTGTGTGTGTGTGTGTATATATATATAAAATAAAAATACATTTCTTTCATAAAAATTAATAAAATCACTTCACAAAAGAATTTCAGTGCGTAACTGAATAGATTTTCCCCTGTCTGTATTTAGGAGGCACTGATAAGTCTTCATTTTGTTATTAGAGCTTTCTTTGTGCTTTGTCCTTCATGGGGCTCAGTGTGATCTATGAAAATATTTGAACACAACTTTACTAAAAGATTGGTAAATGAGGCTCAATATGTAAGACAATCTTCAATATTCCCAACTTAAATTGATTCTCCACCATACGGAATTATACGCCATGCGTGTTATAAGTGAAAAAATAAAAACCTTAAAAAATGTCTAGTCACTAAAGTGGCTGTAAATGCAACATGGTTTTGAACTCTCGTGTGTCTTTAGGATGGACAGAAGTCATGTGAAATAGGATCTTTCAGGACTTTGTAGCTAAGGGTAAAATCTGATATTTCTGGCAGTGACAGGCTACTGTCTCTTACACTCACACACACACACTCATACACACACACGACTACTGTCGCATTATGTCCTCCTTTGCCCAGGCCGCAGGATCCTTCTCACCCACACTATTTCAAAATCGGGTTGTTTGAGTGCAGTCTAGTATAGATTCTGTCCTACCGTTTAACTAGTTATCCCTCCCCCAAACCTTTATACACTCCTTTACTTTCATATACTGCAAACATGTAGCACAATGTCAAGAAATCCTTTCCTTTTACCTCATATGTACTTGTCATTCATTGCCTACAATGTAAAGTATAAATCAGTATAATGATATAAATCATTAAAATCATAAAACACCTTTCTGTATCTCTACCTGGCTTTTCCCTCTTCTTTCCAATCTTCATATGAAGCTGTAACTACTTTATAGCAACACAGAATAGTTTTAATCTGATTGCACTAACACACTTATCCGTGCCTTGGTCAGCTCCCTGTCTCTGCAGCTTTTGCATAAACAGCTGCTTGTCTAACACTGCAGTCTGGTGCCTTTAGGTTTATTATGCTGTTTTCTATTTCAATGTACCACGGTTCTCTGACTCTTCTGCTGTGCATGTGGTTATTAGAGGCTTGATTCCTGATTGTCTTTCTCTCATGTGCATTTTGTGCTTAATTGTGTGATGCAACTCTTGTCCTTATTCTAGCAAGCAGCTTGCCTATTAACACTGCAATCACAATTACAGTCATCATTTATTTATCTATCTTTGTTTGTTTATTTATTTATTTTTACATAGTAAAACCAGTCTCTTGCTTTAAAAAATGCTCTATCAGCAAAATCATGTGAACCATACCACATGATACCATGTGACAGTATGCCAATGATTGAAGTAAATTATACTTTACTTACAGTTGGATAGAAGTGTTTTGCCCATCCAAGGTACCTAATGTAGCTTCTAATGCACTTTGAAACTGGCCACTGTGTAAACCAAGGAAACATAAACAGTGAAATAAAATGATCCACAGTGTCCCCGAGTGCTTTAATATGCTGCGTTCGGTCAAGTCCACTCACCTGCTCTACAGTCCTTCCAGGAATTTGCGATGTCACAATCGCATCAAATCATGAGAACTCAACCGATCTTCGCAGATTCTTAGAACCTGCAATTTTAATCAGTCACTTCTTTCTTTCCAACTTTCACACAAATTTGGCCAATCATTGTATTGTGCCGGTTTCACCCGTTATAACAGTGATGCACACAAACGTCACGTGTACCTCACCATACATCATTTCCTTGTTTTTGCTTATGAAGACATTAAGTTGCTGTGCTGTGGTCCCAACTGTCCATGAAAGTAAAAGTTCCGCATCAATAAAAAGTGCAAAAACTCTTTCAACCCACAGTTTTATTGTTTTATTTTAATGGTAGTTTTATTTTATCACTGTGAAGAGAGATGTCAGCTTCAACATTAGGGATTGATTGAGTCATGTGTCGTGATTCTTGAATAACTAAATCTGAGGTCATGAAATGTTGTTTCCTGAATGTACCCCATGCAGATTGTGCAGTCTAAACTAGTCAGAAAAATTGTAATATTGACATTTATGGAATCGCAATGCTTACAGAATCGAGTCACCACCTCGTTATCATGATCTCATACTGGGTGATCCCTGCTGACTCCCATTCCTAACATGTGCTCGTCCAAAAATAGCAAAGTTGGTGTCCGTGGTCTGGTGTTATTAAACACAAAAACAAACCCTAAAACAGAATGAGACATAAACCAGGGCAAATTAAACCAAACAATTGTAGACGGAAGTAGTAGAAGTTCACAGTTTTTATTTTTTTAAATATGGTTATGGATGTGTGGTGTATACATGTCTACCAGTGTAATGTGCTCT
This sequence comes from Neosilurus mollespiculum, assembly GCA_030014195.1. Lineage (NCBI taxonomy): Eukaryota > Metazoa > Chordata > Actinopteri > Siluriformes > Plotosidae > Neosilurus > Neosilurus mollespiculum. Next base: position 13,255,002 of record JAQMYF010000001.1, read on the forward strand.
TGGTGTTTGAAATGTATCAGCCCTTATTCTCTAATGAGTATTCTGTGAAGTGAATACTATAGTGTGAGTGAGTGGACATTGGAAATGCAGTCCTAGTATGTAGCTTCCTCAGTAGTGGAATCAACAACTACCGATAAACTGGTAAATAAGTTGTGGCAACGTTTGTCAGATTATTTTTCAAGCTTTTAAAAATATTTAAACTAGCGTTTCCTATGTACTGTGTTAGAAGTTCCTTCACTCCACACTTTGATGTTTTTCCAGCTGTGAATGAGTGAGGAAAGTGCGAGATTGTGCAGTGTGGGAACAGCTTTGATATGGAAACATCTGTTCAACTGATAATGCTTAATGTTCTTCACAGAACATGCTTTGAGCAATATGTGTCAGACTTTGCTTCTTAAAGTTTTATTAATTTGTTTTTATGATTAAATAAAAACAATAATTTGATGTTTTGAATCCACTTGACAGCTGGCTTCTGTACATTTGAGTAAATTTGACTTAAAGCTCACAGCAGTCCACCTGGCTTTCCTGCTATTTTAGTATCTAAGCCACTTTTAATCAAGACTTTCATACAAATCATTCTGAGCACAGAAATCTAAAAGCAGTTTAGCTCTGTTTTAAACCTGCTGTACTATTCCTCACTGCCCTCCACTTTATTTTAAGATTAAATCTAAATATACCAACGTTACACTCACCCTGCCTCGTGGTGTCTCCTTGAAAGTTTAAAGCATTTGAGGCGACTGCACTCTCCATCTCTTTTTCTGAAGGTGCGTTTTCATATATCTCCATGGCAGCTTGTGCTGAATTTGGAAACGGCTTAAGGATTAACACAGTCAGTGTTCTTTTGATTCTTTTTCTCACACATTTCAGACTTTCTGCAGGCTCACCAGAGTTGGCGTTTCACGTAAGCTTCAGTAAGTTTTTCACTGCTACTGTTCAGCATCTTTTACAAATCCTCTAAGACTAACGCCAGTTACTTTATAAAACTGGCTGTTATATTTATGGTAGTAAGCGACACACCTTTATTTTCTGGTGTCTTTTTTTTTTTTTTTTTTAAGGTAGCTAAAAGCAACAGTCAGACCAGCAATAAAACTCATCAGCGGCAAAGTCTATACACACTGAAGGAGAAGGACAAAGGGATGAGAAACACCTATTTATTTTAGTGTTGTTGGTCTGCTAAGAAAAAAGAAGCCACTTTAATAGCAGTTATACTAGACTTTTGCCTTGCACTTTTTTTAAACCCTGCTTGCACTTATCTAAAAAAGATATTAAAAAGATGCCAGCTATTTTGAGCTATGTTGTAAAGAGATTGGACTTACCAGGGACCACCTGATATGGCATCACAGTACACGGCTTTTTTGTTGCAATTATAAGAACATGAACCATGTAAAAGAAAGTTTCTGTTATTTTTACATACAGTTAGCAAATAATTAGCTCCTGCTACACGGGATGCTGTGCTACTTTCCAGTGTGTGAATATTTCACAGTCTGCCACCTGTTGGATGATATAGGAATAGCAAAAACTCATGTCAATTTCAAACATATGAATTAAAAATCAGTGAAAAAATACATTTCGGAGCCAGCATGGCAAGCAACTCACAAAAGAATTGCGATATAAAGGAAATAGATTTTCCCCTATTCTCTAATGCTGTGTTGTTCTCCTCAGCATAACCACCTGTGTTTGGTTGCTCACAATTCTCTTTACGCACTTCTGGGAGAAGTCATTCTCTGATTTTGATGGATCATTAAACCACTCTCGTGTCCTTAAATAATTATTAAAGACACATTTTATATTTTCAATCTTGACATTTGCGCACTGTTCCACTTGCGAGTGTTCTGACTCTTAAATTTCTGACTCACGACCTACCCTCCGTTTTCTCCTCCTCATGTTGATGGTGTGAATGTGGCTGCTCCAGTAAGGAAGCAGGCAGCAAAGTGAGGTGTTGCAGCTCTGTTCATGAGGGAGCTGCAAGTGGGTCAGCCTCTCCTACTTTTATTCTACTTTAAGCCCATGCTGGACAGTCCTACAGCAGATGTCCCCTGTATAGGAGAATCAATCAGGTGGCAGCAGTGCAATAATTCCCACAGATATAGGTCAAGATCTTTACATGGAGCCATAGGTGATGAAAAATGTGAAGACCATGGCATGGTATTTCAGAAACTGCTTATCTCCTGGGATTTTTACTCACAGTATCTATTTATAAGTAGATGTATTTTAAGAAGTAATATTGAAAGTTGTCACAGAAGTCAACAATTCTGAGGATGGAAATTGGGTGGACTTGTTTAGAAAGGTAAGAGGAAAAAGGCCAGCGTGGTGCAAATACCCAATCAAACACCCACCAGGTTTGTCCCTGATTTTTACCTCAGTTGTAGTCAAGTCCCACATGTCAAAAGGGCTGTTGCAAGATCACCATCAACCAAGGTGGGTGAAGCCAAGCACAGGTTTTTTCCAAGGCACATGATGCCAGAAAGTGTGCATGCATAATTAGGTCTGTACCATACATGGAAGAAAGCTCCACACACTTGGAGATGGTTAAATTAAAGAAAAAACATATGCATGCCATCCCTCCCTCAGTGAGAGCTTGGTCAGTTTGACCAAGGATAGCCACGTGAATCACCCAGGGCTTGAACTCACAAACTCTTAAGTGGTAGTGGCCCAGCTTGAACGCCTGGGAGATGGTCCTGCCTCTACGCCACTCAAGAACCATCAAACAACCACTCTTTACTGCTCTGGTGAACAAAATAGCATCTCAGAATGTGCAATTTTCCATTTCATTTTCATGATAAGGACAAATTTGTATTAAATGAGCCGCAGACAGATTTTAAAGTCCTACTGTGATTCTCTCATTCTCTCGCGCGCTCTCTCTCTCTCTCTCTCTCTTTCTGTGTGTGTGTAGCCACAATATGCAAAACACACATTTCCATTCAGTCGCAAACAAATAAGGATTTGTTCAGAAAGATCAAGCAGCTGCTGAGAGAAAGAGTGAAACACAACAATAAATCTGTTTTCCTGAAAGTGTTGCTTCAGTAATATGTTTATGCTGAGAGGCAAAAGAAGCATTCTGTTATTGTAGCGATAAATTAAAGTAGAATTTAAACCACATTTTTTTGACTTTTTAAACTTTGTTTTATCTGCAGTACAAATATTCTGTTTCATTTCAACGTCAGAGTCGTCTGTTCTGCTATTCGCTGCCCTGCAAAAACCTATAAAGATTGCCAAAATGACACAAATTGGCTTAAGAACAGTCCAGTGTTTCATTAAAACCTGGATCAATAGTGCTGAATCAGCAAGTCTGCACAAGGCATATGTGATTGGAGATCATGTAAATGCTTGAAGTTGGATCATATAAAAATGGACTGTCTGTGGCAGAAAACCACATTCTAATTGAGGAGGAAAAAACACTTTTTGATCAGAAGAATTCAAATAAAAGCTTCAGTTTTATAGGAAGCATAATGATTAGACTCTGAAGCAATGAGGATAAGGTCATGTGATCCACAGAGTCCAGATTTACCCTACTCCGCTGGGATTGATATGTCAGGGTAAGAAGGGCAGTGCATTAAGGGATGCACAAATCAAGCGCACAAGCCTCTGGAGGCAGTGTTAGGATCTGAGGTTGCTTTATCTGGTCAGGTCGAGGCTCAGCAACAATATGGGGCAGTAAAATGAAGTCAGCTGGTGACCTGAATGTACTGAATGACCAGATTGTTTTTCTTTCCTGATGGCATGCAAAACAGAGTCCTGACCTTAACCCCAGTGGAAGTGGTTGGGATGTGCTGGAGAAGACTCTCCTGTCATTAATACAAGATCTCGGCTAAAAAAAAATAGTAAATCAACTTTGGACCGAAATAAAAGTTGTAACATTGCATAAGTTTGCCGAAACAATGCTATGACATGCAAGCTGTAATCGAAGCTGAATTTGTGTGCACCATTGCCTCAAAGTATTTACTTTCTATGCACCTTTTAAAACCACTGCATTGTGGGTACATTTTGTCTTTAACTAATGTTAAAAGCTTGGTGAAGCTGTGTAGATCGAGATTCGACTCTGATACGCCTGGCCTAGTTTGAAGTTGGCTTGTCTCAGCATGTCAGCTGGAAAACTAATGAATGCGGGTCAGACAGAGGACATATCCTCTTCCTCCTCTTACCCCTTCCTTCTCCTTTCACTTGTGATTTATTCAGATTCTTCAGTCATGTTTACTTTCAGACTTTACCGCATAACTGGGTTGTTTCCTTGATGTGGTGCCTCAAGATGCAGTGTAATGTAGTGCTATGTGCACTATCTAGCATTGTGAAAGTGTTAAAACCTAGGGATTGAAGGTCAACTCCTAGACTGATCGTCTGTGTACTCATTGCTCACCACCCAAATATGTCATTGGGCATTGACAGCTTGGCAGGGTAGCTTTTGCGGAGTGCGGCGTGTCCTCAACCACTGAGTGTCGATGGTAAAAATAGGCAGAGTCTGAGTCCCAGGAGGGTTTGAGAGAATCACAGTTAACAAACAGCAGCAGCAGCAGCAGCAGCAACAAACTGGGTCAGGCATAACCAAACACTGTAGTACAAGATGGAAAGAGAAGGAGGCTGTGCTCACTGCTAAAACTCCAGACAGCAGCATCATACTGTTGTCATCTTTCTCTGCCAAATTCTATGCCCTCTTGTATGTCACTCTTTCTAGTTGTTTGGAACACCCAGCCTTTCTGCACCCTACCCCTTTTTAAAAAATGCACTCAGTTGTAAATATCTGCTGTTTATTTGTCATGAATTTGTTGGTTGACCGAAGTCCATGAGGGCACAGAGTCTCTCTCTCGGTAAAGTTCAAACAGGGACAACCTCATGCTTTTTATTTGACTTTCATTTTAGCCCTAAGGTCAGCAAATAGCTTTATGTAAAAGAAACTACAAGTCTTTATCACTTCTTGACCTTGTATCCTACTGTTTGACATCATTCATTTTCAATGTGTCTGCTACTCCTACACAGTTCTAACATTTCCCTCCCTTGTAATCCACACCTCATTCATGAAACCTGACCAGTTGCAGTTATAAATGATAGAGTTAAACAGTTATTCATAAGAGCATTTCAAGCAGGTAATCAGTAATAATGAAAGGATAGATGCACTCAGATACCGAGTCCCTGAAGGTAGCAGGGCAGGAGCTACAGGAATGGGTTCCATTCATCCATATGACTTGTTACTATGATAACTTTGGATGGAAATGATATAGGATCTCCACATTTGGTGTATGGGTTCCCCTCAGAGGCAAATAGGGTGGGATTGTATATGGGTCACTTTGACCTTGTTTCAAGGTCACAAGGCCATCTTTTCTCTATTGGGCTTCTCAAGGCTTGTTAGTATGATAACTTTGAAAGAAAATTACATAGGCTCACCAAATTTGGTGGATGGGTTCCCCTCAGAATGGTCTCAGTTGGGATTGCATATGGATGCCCTTGACTATGTTCCAAGGTCACAGCAGTCAAGTTAGTGAACCTTTCTATAAGCTTCTCAAGGACTGTTAGTGCAATAACGTTGAAAGGAAATGACATAGGATCACCAAATTTAGTGGGTGGGTTCTCCTCAGAAAGGTCTTTGATGGGATTGTATATGGGTCACCTTGACCTTGTCCCAGGGTCACTTAATGAGTTTTCTATTTACACAATATTTTGACTTTCCAGTTTTAAGAAATATTCTCAAATGGTCCTGCTGGTGGGAGCGTTTGGTTCCCTGTGGTCTATTATCCACACTGGATTGAGGTTCAGTTGAGCAAAGCACACAGATTTGGCTTCATACTAATCTTGACTATCTGATTCTATACTAGAATATATTCGTCCAGGTGCACGACCAACTGTCAAGTTACTATAAGGGCACTGCTGTTGATGATTGCAACTATATGGGTTTTACAGGAGAGGAAATTTTTTAATTTAAACAAATTATTAAAATATGACAGTCCTTTTGTTAACTTGTACAATATACCCATCAGCCATGACATTAACATGCTTGCTGCTTGTGCATATCAACACCTTGGTAGGTTATGACACTCCCTTCACCTAGCAGACATCAGAGTTGTGGGTTAAGCCTCATTTATAAACTGTTTGCGTAACTATTTTTATTATTATTACTATTATTGTTACTATTTTATTAATATTCTATTCATTTATTTGATCTGGATTTAGGGGAGCTGCAACGGAAGGATTAATGTGTAGGTTTGGGTGTGTTTTAAAGTTGCATTTTTGTGATCACGTGTAAAATGTGTTGTACATCTGTCGTGTAGAAAATACAACATGGGATGAAAAATATATGAAAAAGTTCAAATGACAAAGGTCTACAGCGGCATTTTCTGTTGCCCAAAGGCTAAGTTTTATATGACACACCCACAACTGTCCAAGGAATTTGTCCAGTTGTCTTTTGTTGAGCTGTTGTATACTTCTAGTTTGCTTTGGTTGTTGCTTCCAGCCTGGTGGTCATGTCTCCATATGCTTTGTAGAAATGCATTTGGCACTAATGCCACATTATTTGTGAACTCCTCACATGAAGAGCTGGTCGTCTAATATACTGCTGCGATTAGCCGACTGTCATATCCTGGTAGTAAGCAGCTCTTTTACATGGATTAAATTGCCTGCATATGCCTGACTGCAATCATTTTAGTACTTTCTATCCGTCATCCTTTGAGGGATGACTTTTACACTTGGCTCTACCAGATTGCTGGTAAACATTCTGGCTTAGTCACTTCTCCCTAGAATTTGAAATTAAATCTTCGGAATGATTTTAGGCATCTCTGCTTGGGTTTAGAAGGGGTTCAAGATATTTTGCAATGAACTATTTTATTTAAAGAATACCAAGTAGGTAGTGTTGCCTCTTCACGCCTTGGATGTCGGTGATCCTGATCCTGCTGATCCTTCTGCTCTGTGAGTCCTGTGGTCTGTCCTGGTGTGTTTTGATGCTGGCTGGAGTTCTCATCTTGGAAGCCCCTCGCTCCTGCTGATGAAGATCCATATGGACCTTGATCTGCACT
>JAQMYF010000001.1:13278911-13290150 GCA_030014195.1 Neosilurus mollespiculum
TGTGTGTATATATATATATAGACACACACACACACACACACTCAAACAGGCCTCTGAATATTAAAAGGAAAACAGAGAACGGCTTTGAATTCTAACAGGTGGACAGGTCATATTTTTATATTAGTGAATTAAGAATGATCATGCTATTACACTATATGCATAAGGCATGTAGATACCAGATTAACAGCAAAAGTATGTATGCCTCGTGTATTCTGTGACGCAAATGAACAGACGACAGATGACTGTGATCTGGATGGATTTCTTCATGACTAAGGATGAAAATTAAAGCAAATCAGAGTACAATATCTGTGAAAATATTAAGAGAATGTACTGCAGCACAAAACAAGTAGCCACATAATACTCATAACGACTTCAGTGAAGCAGGGATGTATAAACCAACAAAAATAAAATGTTTAGTACTTGATATCAAAATATATCATGGAATCTATATGGAGCAACACTCCATTCTCAGTGTATATTTATTAGATATAGTGGTTGCCTCTACTTAAAACTATTAACTGTAAAGAATAAAATAGTTATAGTTACAGTTGGGTTATATTAGTAGCGCGTAGCTCCTATAAATAGTTTAGCGCATCGCAGCCCCAGTAGGCACAGATCTATGATTAATGAGCAGAGAGGATAAAGATAAGGTCTACATTCGCAGTGCTTATCTGTCTTCATTTCCCTTTGCACTCTGCAAACTCACAGGCTGGAGAGTCATTATTTTCCTTTTTATATCCCTCTTGGGTATCTAAAGCAGGAAACCAAAATTCCCCGGATAACTAATGTAACCATCTGATGCACTAAATTTTAAGTAGATAACATGTTAAAGAATGGGCCTTGTAGCCTAAGCACATAGACATGCATGTTCATTTTCATGGCCACTAAAGAGAACGAAATAAAATGCTTTATGACGTCTTTAACTGATTAATACTGTGTAGGTGGCTCGTTTCAGGATTGGTTTTAGCAAGTACCAAAACTATGCACTTATCCCTGTATTCAGTTTACAGATATTAGTATCAATGCATCTTTAATTGAGTATGTAGATACTACTTTTTTTTTTTTTAAATCCTAAAATATACCACCATTTTTTTTATATGACTACATCCCTAAACAAGGTGGCACCTTGGCTTGTCTGAGCTTGGCATATTAAAGAAGTTTGTTCTATGCCTTGTTCTATGTTTGTTTTATAGTTAGTGTACGGTTTATATTTCTTGATGTTAAGATGTGAATGAGGTCTGTTTGCTGAGTCCATCGGCGGTGTGTGTTTGTGTGTGTGAGGGGATGTGGCAGGATGACAGAGCTGTCTCTGCTGCCTGTGTAATTTTCAGCTCTTTCTTTGCCGGGGAGGATCTGTGTCACTTGGGGTGCTATTTATCTGCAGGAGAAGGCTGGATACCAGTGTGACTTTCAACATACAAATAAATAAGATATAATATTTCGAATTGTGATTTAGGATCTCAGGCTAATATTTTGTGTGTGTGTGTGTACGTACATGTATGTCTTTTTGTATATGTATGGATTTCATTTGTATAATTGCCATATAAATGAGATTTATTTTATTCCTGGTTATTATTATGATGATTTGAGCTGATCATGGACCATCATGAAAATAACATTGGAAGAATTTTTAAAAACCATTACAGAAAAGCATTCATTTTTCTTTTTGTGCATTCGCGTTTCCAAATAATCATAGCATTAAATCACATTTTATGTCTGTATCCAAAATATTGTGTAAAATCTTCATCGAATTTCAATAGAATTGGAATAGAAAAATGTTATGACCTTTATTAGAAAATGTGGGTGAAAATACGTACGTGGAAACACTGCTGCTGTTGGTCTGTTTCCAGTCTACACTATCAGCTAATCTCTTACCAAGTAAGGCTATGAGAATCCCAGAATATTTACTTTGATACTGGTACCAACTGGACTCCAGACATGTGTTTGAGTGAGAAATCTTTCCTTTATCGCATGGGCAATAACATTACTTATAACAGAATCTTGGTTGCCCGAGAACTACAAACTACAATATTATAGCTCCAGCCGAGTTAAAAGCCCATAACTGGCTATTAAACTTTAAAAGATTAAATTAGGAAATATGTCTTGTTTGCTAACTGCCATAGGTTTGCTGCTAGCTAAGATAAATAGAAACAATTATTTATTTAAAATTCAGTTTTATTACTAAAAGGTTAATTTACATGTCTCATATCCACGATACAAGAGCGGTGGTGAATAAAGGTGCAGGAAGTTAATCATCGGGCTATATGTTCGATGTACAGTTTGCATATACTTTTTTTTTTCAACAGGAGGATTTTACAATTTGAGGTTTATTTGTCCTCCCTGTTCAATCCTGATAGACAGAATCTGCATGGTGGAAATTAACACTAGTCCACTGGCTCGTGGCGAGTCAAAAATCTGTGGGGCGAGTGAAATTAGCTAGCAAGTCATCCTGCTGGCGACCTGACAAATCCAATAGCCAAAGTAGATATAGTGTTCCTGACCAGTAAATATGAAGGAGGACTAGTAGCTTCATAATTTCCCTAGTCCTGATAGCCAATAGCTTAGTTTTGCTAAATTCCATCCTTGTCTGCGATTTGACGTCACTAATTAACAATTATTTGTTTATTCATTCACGTGGTGAATGACGTTGCCTAGTCCCTGAGACAAAATGTTTGAAGCGTTTGAGAATGTAATACACAGAAACATAAGCAAAAGCGAATGTAATACACAGAAACATAAGCAAAAGCGAATGTAATACATAGAAACATAAGCAAAATGAGCACACTAATATAAGATTTGTATGGTTTATTTAAAAAAATTACAGGCACATGAGCTCTGACAGCATGTGCAAGTGCAGTGTCTCTTTAGCTCATTTTAAGAATTTTAGTATATCCTACATTTAACCATTAATGGAGGCTGTTTCGCCTGCCCGTTCAGAAATGTAAGTAAATTGTGCTTCATAAATGTGTTTTAGTATACATGAAATGGAAACACAAGAAAAATAAACTAAAACAAGATTTATATGGTTTGTTTTCTGTCATTTTAATTAAACATTATTTACTTGCGATAATGTTTTTAAATCCCTGTGTAGTATACTGTGTACTTCCTCATATGATGGACACCTGGGTTCTGTTTTTGTCTTCTTGGTGTAGAGATGATTTATTTAGTGTAAGAGGAGAACAACAAAATTGGATGAGGGGAAAAAAAAATCTCTTCACTTCATTTTACTTACACAGCCATGATGTTCAGGTTTTACCTGAATTGGTGGTGATTATTGTTTAAATTTAGTATTTAATAATTAATGAATTTGTTTTATATGTTTAGTATAACTACAGCAAATAAAGTATATGATGGTGATTATCTAACTGAATCTCTTTAATATTGGCTTGGGGGAATTTATGATAATGGCTCCACTACAGTGATGATTCTCAGTTGTGGAAATGTTCAGCAGAAGTATTTTTAATGTCAGACTAAATGACTGTGTGCTTGCACCCTCCTCTGCATTTTAGTCATCACCCAGGCATCTGTGTCAATTTCTTTGACGCAAATAGAATGCTTCAGTATAAACAAGAGCAGTCTGTATGCTTCTATTACTGTGGATAAATTGAAGTATGGTGATATTTGTGAATGTAAGCTACTTAACGGTCTTGTCATTTTTTTAACCATTGTGCACCAGTATAGTGATTGAAGATTATTATATTGTAAAGGATTGAGTTCATTGAGTTCATACCTGAGAAGGTCAGCTCCTTGTGTTATGCATTGGCAAGCAGAGTTTTTTGGATAAGAGGTGTGGCTTAGCTAGTTGCTATGGTAACTGAAGAACAGCTGATGTTTCCTTGGTAATGGGGACAGATGCTGAAGAACTAGGCTTGGGGTAAGCTAAGCTCCAGTTTGCCCTTGTGAAGTTAACACATGCATGGCTGAGGACTATTTAGTAATGTGTCATAACACATCAATGCACAAGAAATTATATCATATGTTATACTATTGTAGGGTCCCAGCCTACCTGTAATAGTATCCCCTTAATCATAATTAATAATCTATAAATGCAGCCCTTCTGCAATGCTGGCTTTAATGTCATGGTGTCTGGTTGATGATAGGGGCTGTAGTCACTTTTCTTTTTGCAAAGAAAGATTTCATTAACGAAATATATAGTTATAGTGCGAAGGAGTATCAGTGTGTTAATTATGCAGATATGCAAATCAGCCAGCCTTAGGCTTGTTTCTATAACAGACGCTAGAATTTGATGGCTCCAAATCCGTGGGTGGTATAAGGAGAAAGGAGGAACAGTCTGTGCTACGAAAAGGATTTTACTCTACTTCTTGACGCAGTTGTAAGAAAAAAAAAAAGATTTATAAACATCCAGTTTCTATGCTAATGCATGAGAGGAAGTTCAGTGTAACCAGTCGGCTTACCAGCATGGTTTACTTCTGTGCAAAACCAACACTACCTGCAACATCACCAGTGACACTATAATTTATTTTATTTTTTTTAAGTAATTTTTATTTAACCAGTATTAAATGTCACGGGTCCTCTGATAAAAAAGCCTAAGTCAGTGGGTTCATCTGCAGAATGACTGGAGATGTTAATGATGGATTAGATGCCACAGAGTAGTTGAAGCGTTGTCTGACCAAACAAAAAAACAAAAAGGTGGGGGGACGGGGGGACGGCAACAGCAGGCATTCGTTTGCACCAAATTCTGTCCAGCCACATTTATTTTCACTGTCTGCTGCCTCCTGTTGTTGTCGGCATAAGATTGTCTGTATTCATTTGCTGTGTCCCCAGATCAATATGTCTGAGCACAAGATCAGCCCTCCGCACACTCGCTCCCCTACTTGCAGCCACCACCATGACAAGATTCATGTTGTCATGGCAACAGGAGGCAGTTGCTTTGGAGACTTAATGAAACAGGGCGACCGAGGAAATAATGGCAGCTCACTGGAGAGTTTATGGTGGGTGGGTTATGGAGCTAAACATAGAATCATAGCAGCCAGTACAGACCCTTGAGGCTCTTGTTGTGTCTTTAGTTTTTTTTCTTTTTTCTGTGACCACCTGCATTCTTATATTCACTATGACTAATGACATTGGCTGGCTGTACTAATGACTGCCCACAGCTTTAAGGATTAAGTGGGATTTATTTATTAGGCTGAACGTTTGTTTTTGTGAATATGCTCCTCTTTAAGCAAATAGTCACTCTTCAAGTCCAAGAGTCTTGTGCATGTTGTGGTCATAGACAAACTGCAGACACAGCCAAGTTAAAACAGCCTCTTAATTGTATATTCTGGCTCCTCTGCATTGCACTGCCCTCTTGAACAGGTTTAGCTCTTATAGTACGTCATCACACGATATAGGACTGTGTTTTTCTGTGTACTGTTCCTAGCCTGTTATTAAAAATTCATTGATCAGCTTCAAGAATAATGGTTTAAGAAGAGGCTAAAATAGATAGCATTTTTTTGTGCACTATTCCCTTTGTGTGTTTGTCTTTTTTGCTGTTGTTTTTATCGGTTCATTGTTGTCATGCTTTTTGTGGAGGGTATGAATTTTATGGCTGGCAGGCATTTCCAGTTCTGTCTGACTCACCTTCCCTGGGGATTCTAGTGGTAGCCTCCATACGTGACAAAAGCAGAACCAACAGACTTCAGTTTGCCTTTTTCACAGTCTGTCTGTCTGTCTTTACTTTACTTTATTTATTTGTTTGTTTGTTTGTTTATTTATTTATTTTCCGCTTTATTTGGCATACCTCCATCTTTGTTCATCCCCTTCCCCACACCTCTGACTGCAGTGTGTGCTACTCCTGAGAAACTGTTTCTCAATCAGAGCACACTAAAATGTCACTGATATTATTGGCATCAAGGATTCTGACCCTGACAGCATATGACTTTGAAGGACTAGTGTGCAAAGCCCCCTGCTGGTAGCCTGAGAATGTGCAAGTGCAGTTAAAATGCTGAAATGAAGGGTTTACTAAGATGTGTGAAGCAACAAACTATTAATCCGTAGGGGTCAAATCGAGACCGACATTGTGTGTTCATCAATGCTGTGAATGAATGCATTAGTAGACTGTTACTGTAAAGATGTCTTTTAGGCTGTAACTGGTGCAAATGGCTCTTCTGAGTAGTCTCGCGTATTAATCCTTTGAGGGAATGGCAAGAGTTTTAAGAGGTTCATAAGCAAAGATTATCTTAAGCTAGACCTTTTTCAGAATTTGTAAGAGGAAGTAGAACAGGAGGGGATGGATAGGCATAAAGCCGCCAGCGTGGAGGAAATGAGTGAGGCAAAAAGGATGGGCTATCCAGAAGAGGTGGGAGCTTATATTTTCAAGCAGCCAATAAGCTGCTACACAAAGCATCATGTGAGGAGAGCCAGGGAAATGGCCATCAAATGGGGAGGGTGGATGAGTGTCTGAGAGCAAGAGAGAGAGCGTGCCGCTTCACTCTCACAGATTCTTGGCGAATTGTGGATCACAGATACAGGGAGAGAGGTAGCGGCTCGTACTCTCATCCTTTGACAGCTAGACCAAAGCCAGAAGGGATAAATTTTAACAAATATATTGTAATACTGAAGAAAAAGAAGGGGATTTAAAAGGAAGACAAAGACATATTTCTACATATTTTAGTACTTGACAGCAATAGCTTGAGGAGGAAAAGCATGTCCTCTCTCTCCAACCAACAGCCAGGATCTCCATTCTCGGAGTACAGTGAGCTATGCAAAGGTTCTTCGATGTCCACACCCCCTGCAGCACAAGGTTGGGATTGGCAACATGGTGACATTGGCACTCCAAGGAGCTTTGCTGGTACCCCACGAGCCCTGGGTCTGACTGATGAAGATAAGCTGTGTTTATTTGACCCTCCAGCAGTAGTGGGGAAGGAGTCAGAATTGCAGGTGCCTGGACGAAGTGTAATTCCTGGGAGTATGTCACTAAGCAGTGTAGGGGAGAGTCTAGAGAGCCCTATCTCTTCATCTCCCTCACCTGCATCCCCTGGGAAATTTACAGCATCTTTCGAATCTGTAGGCAAGAGTGTGATGTTGCCCCCTTCACAACCGTCTGGATCACCTTCACAGAATACTGATGCCCTGTACCCTGTTGAATCTCTGAAACCAGCCAGTGTAGCAGAATTGAACCCATCACCACATGGCCTCAATCCAGAGATAAGCCCAAAAATAGGCTCTCCCCAAGCGCCTCCTAACTACTGTGTTATAGGGGTCATTAATGATAATTACCTTGAAGGTGGAGATGAAGGTGTAGGGGGAAGACCAGCAGCGGAGGGGTCATCAAATGAGAGTGAGGAGGAGAGTGAGGTTCTTGAGCCTTGTTTCATGGGTCGAGCTGAGCAGCAGAGGAAAGCTATGAGAAGAGCTATGTCTGAGTGTTCTCATTTGTCTGTGCCAGCCAGCATACAGCTGCCGGACAAGTACCCTGGTGGAGGAGTGCTGAATGAGCTGACCTCACCATTAGGAGGACCCCGTCGGCCTCACACTGGGGGCATGAAACGCTCACTCACTGTGGCAGATGATCAGCCACCAACACCTCCACCAACCCTCTATGCTACTGGAACTCGTAACAACTTGATTCATGAAACTGGGACGACCCTTCATCTCACCCCATTTCCACCACTCAAGAGTAGAGGAAGCTTTCCACTCTCACCCATGGAAGATGTTCCGGAAGGTTCAATTGTAGACAAGGACCAAGGTGTGCTGTTGCCAGTGCCTGTCACAAACCGAATACTCAATGGCAGCAGTGTTGGTACTGAAGGCGGCGTCACTTTGTTCCCTGTGCTCGACGGTAGGTGCTGCAAACCATAAAAAAAAAAAAAAAAAGCTGTATATTTATGCTTGTTATAACAATATTTGTAAAAAGATAAGAATACCTAAAATTTCGGGTCAGTCATCTTTATTGGAGGGAGGGCAAATGTTGCCCAAAATGAATTGTAAAGTATATGAGATCAGTGTGTCTTTCAGTGAGCAACTAAAGGATGGATATACAGGTGGTTATAAAAATATTTAACATACTTTTTTATTTATTCAGATTGCTATGTGTGTGTTTGTGTCTTTATAAGTGAAAGTCAAAGCATATAGGAGCACCAAAGATAAAGGGCACTGAACGTCTAGACAGGGATAGTAGGTCACTTTGACTGCAACCTTAGCCTCCGAAATGGCATGCAAAGGAAAATCGACTATTAAAATTGTGCAGTGTCCTCAAAGAACTGGTATTGTAATTACATTAATCCATGTGTATGGACTTTTGCCATGTGTGCAGCAACGGTCAAAGGTTCTAATGCAAGTAATTGTCTAAATGTTGGTTTGTGTCATGTAGTAAGCAATTTGGCAAAGTTAAGCTTTTCTTTAAGCATAGTATGTGCTAGTTGTTGAAGCAGGAATTGGGGGGGTGTCTGTTCTGGCTTACAGGGCAAATTTGATGAAGTAGATTATGACGTCATTTCCAATCACATTTCAGTATGGCTTATGATAATAAAGGGATTTGCTTTGACCCTCAGTGGGCCCTTATTAATGCAGATAGTCTGGCTGTTGAGACCACTTTATCTAAAATGTTTGAAGATCAGAAGATTGCTAGTTATTTCTTTGCAGTACTCTATCCACCAGAACTTTGGATCATTTTCAACCACATGCCTCATGGCTGTCTCAGTCCAAGCACCACATAATATACTCTTAATGTAATGATCTTGATTGCTTTGTACTAAATATTTTACCTGCGTGTGTATCTAGTGTAACAGTTGCAGTGGTTGACCACAAACCATGAATTTAAAAAATAGATTCAGTTACAGAATGTTAAATTGATGTTTGCTTTGCTTGCTGCCAAGCGAAAGTTAGAAGGTTAGTATATAGTGCACATATAAACTTTTTTCTTTATTATCCAAATTCAGGTGAATTATTTTATTTCCAAATTGACTCTCGTTTGGAAAATGCAATGCCATTTTTTACACTACCGATATTTTTCCTAAACACTTGCTTATCCGATGCATAGGTAGCCAGTCTTTGTTTTTATTCATTGTTATGAAGAACTAAACATTGCATGCACATAACTGAGTGCAACGGAGCAAAGCACATTTATTACCAATTCATCCTGCCTATTGAAGTTTCTTAAATGTTCCACATAAAAATTAAGAACGTATTATGCAAGTGGTAATTTTCACAAATTGTAGTTCATTAATATTGGTACTACTGTAAGTGGAGCACCCTTTTAGTAGTTTGAGCCCCATGATTATGCAAATGTATGTAAAATTTGGTTATTTATCAGGAAAAAGCTCTGCACAGTATTTCTCCTATCCATTTTTGTTGTTGTTTGAGGATGCTCAACTTATTTAATTTTTTTTTTTAAGATTACTTCAGCCATAATGTTATTGACAAGTGAAGTAAATATTAATGATTCGTGTGTGTGTGTGTGTGTGTGTGTGTGTACACATACAGAGAGCGAGGTAGAGAGATTCACACACATACATATACTTCACAACAAGGGTCCACAATGGCTTTTTTTTTTTTTTTTGACCAAACACATGAATTTCATAACACACACCTAATACTGTCTTGGGAATTTGGCCAGTTTTCAGTTCTGGGCCTGTTTTATGCTTGTGACGTGATTTATGCGCCAGGGTCTTTAGAGAACTTAAGTTATCTGCCCCTAATGTCCTAATAGCCAAATAGCACACAGCACGCCTCCAGAAATCTTGTGTAGTTCATGCATCGATAGGTCACAGCTGTTTTACCATCACAAAGGGGACCTACACATTGAGCTGGTGGTTTAAATATTATGGCTGTTCATTTCAAAATATGCTTAAACCAAGTAATGTGGAAAAATATGCATTGTAGAAGTATTTTGTCACTACCTGCCACAGGTAAGTAGAATAGGACTGTGTGTGTTATCTAGGATGCATATTCTACATTAAAATGGTTTAACTTATGTGTACAGGTAAAACTGAGAAAATCCAGACAGAGGTGGAAAAAATAGAAAATTCTGAGAAGTCTGATGTTTTCAGCAAAGTGTACAAGACGGACAAGGCTGAGAGGCCTGATAACACTGACCAGGTGGCTAAAGTTGAAGAGAGCCATGTGAAAGACCAAAAAGAAGACAAGAATAGTAGTGACAAACAAGATACCTTCAACAAAGTGGACAGAGTACAAGACACTGATATAAAAGACACAAAGGAAATCAGGGAAAGTATTGAAAAGCAAGATGCATTTGATAAGACAGAAAAAGTTGAAGAAACAGATATAAAAGATAAAAAGGAAAACATGGATAGTAGTGATAAGCAAGATACACAGAAAGTAGAAAAAGTTGAAGATGCACCAGCAGCTGATAAATCACAGAAACCAAACAAAACTGAGGAACCTGAAAAGATACCTGTACCTGAAAAAATAGATCCAAGTAATAAGGTTGAAAATGTTGAGCAAGTTGAAAAAATTCCAGATCTAAAAGCTAATGAACGAAAGCTTGATATGTCTCCAGAGATGGGCAAGGAGGTGAAAGTGGAAACAGCAGAGAAGGTAGAATTGAAAGCGGAAATGCCCAAAGTTGATAAAGACAAAACAGAAAAGGACAAACGTGAGGAAGAAAAGCTTGATCAGAAGCAAAATGATGACTTGGAGAGCGACAATGCTGATAAACACAAACTCGAACAGAAACCTGATGAGAAAACAGAAAAGGACAAATCTGAGAAAGACAAGCTGGATCAGAAGCAAGACAAAGCTGAAAATGAGGTTGTCCAGTCAGGCAAAGATGTAGGTCAAGAAGCGAATGCTGTGGAAGAGACCAAACTGTCCGGGAAACTGGAAAAACGGGAGAAAACAGAAAAACCTGGAACTGAGGTGAAAAAAGACCCATCTGCCAAAGTGGAGAAAGAAAACAAAACTGAAAAGGCCAAAAAAGTAGCACCTAAGACCGTGGCAGCTAATGGTGCCAGATCTGCACCAGGAAAAGACCTGCCCAGTCCAGACAAGAAAACCAAGGTATGTCACTTCCTTTTTTCAGTCATCCAGATTGTTCACTGGTCACGCTGCTTTTGCTGCTGCTAATGCTAATTTTTGTTTACGGTTTTTAACATGCACCTGTGCAAGCGCACACACCTGCACGCATACAGTAAAATCACGTACCGAAGCATGACTAAGATACCTTGTTTGTTATTGCTTTCAGGGTTCCACTCTGTGTGTATATCGTGTGTGTGTGTGTGTGTGTGTGTGTGTGTGTGTGTGTGTGTGGGTGGGTTTCTCAGCGGAGAAAAAAATGTCA
>JAQMYF010000001.1:13292999-13320840 GCA_030014195.1 Neosilurus mollespiculum
TTTCAATTAATGTAAAACGGATGATTCGAACCTACAACCTCTCGATCATGAGCCCAGCACCATAACCATTAAGCCCCAATCTTAAATTAATAGCTGTCTAAACACTAAGAGCTGGTCAAACTGGTGGCTTTGCCAGTGGTATTTATTGCTTTCTTATTGCTTGACTCATTGGTCAGCTCTTTAGCTATTTTCTTGTCTGCCATGTTTGTATTTTTTGTAGTGATGATTCCAAGCATTTTTTGTCCACTAGTTCTTATCAGCTTGACCTGTTGGTCTTTTAGTAGCTGGTAGATGATCAGGCCAAGCTGGGGTTTTTCAGCAAGAAAAGTATTCATCTCTTAATAGTGAAGTCCCAAGCATAATCATGGAATATGATGGTTGTCCCATGTCTGTTTGGTGTCCACATGCCCACCACTGGAAACCCAGTAAGGCTGCTATGTAGCTGAGTATACCATCTCTCAGACCTTCGAAGAATAAAAACATACTCTAA
The DNA here is from genome assembly GCA_030014195.1 of Neosilurus mollespiculum. NCBI lineage: Eukaryota > Metazoa > Chordata > Actinopteri > Siluriformes > Plotosidae > Neosilurus > Neosilurus mollespiculum. The sequence continues at coordinate 13,293,490 of JAQMYF010000001.1, forward strand.
CTCGGGTAGGCAAACAAACTCGCAGACAAATGTTCCCAGAGCTAACACCAAAATCACAGGATTAAGAGAACATGAACTCGTTAAATGGATAATTAAACTAATAAGTGATACTGAGAGAAAAGGTAGTGAAAGCAAACCCCATTTTGCTCCAGATCATAGTCGGAAAATGGGCTGAAGAAGCAAAAATGTTGGGACTTGTTGATATTGAGGAGCTGTAGGCTTTATTAATCAACTTCTGCAACTTCTGTTAAAACTTCACTGCTGCAATTTCTCTCTCTGCTTGACACATTATGCTAGCCTGCGCTGAACTCAAACACACACCACTGTAACAGCTTCATCTCTCTCTGGCTTTACTGCATATTGAACGTGTGCACAAGCTGTTGCATCCCTTAAAGTATGCCATGCTACTCTTTTAACCAGGTTCGGGCACGTATCAATAGAGATATCTATTGGGTGCTCTTTTGGCCTCTTTTTTTCTGATTTTGGGCAGTGCCTCAATCCTTGTGCACGCAAATAAAATATTTGCCCAGTGTACGACACTTTTATGGTTGTTTTCTTCACAAAACTGTAAGCCGTACGAAAGTCTTAGACTGCAGGTAGGTAGTCTAACATGTCCAGGGCTCAACTGTGTTATACCATTGTGAGAATGCCAGATAGAAGCACACAGCTCATTGATGTAGTACACAGCAACAAACTTGTTGGCAACATTTTTAAATATTTTCTAGCATTTGTTGCCATCTGTCAGCTAAAATATTTTAAGAAATGTAGATATTTGTTTATCGAATAAATATTATAAAATGTATTTTTTAAAACGCCTATGGACCAAATGTAACTAAAACACGTGCACTGTGGAACCCTAGCAACAACCACAAATCAGAAAAAGTTGGGATGGTCTGGAAAATGCAAAAAAAAAAAAAAAAAGAAGAAAGCATCAGCATTTTCTGATCAACTTCATTTAATTTGTTAATATATGTACATTCTTTTTTTGTGTTTCAGGCCTGAGACACAAAAAAGTTAGACACAAGTTAGCTCAGGAAAATAGAGAGCTAGCAGTGAGATATAACGTATAAACAAAGGGTTACATCCACAAATACCAGTTAAAACTTTACTGTGTAAAGTGGGAGCTTTATTAACTGTATTCAGAAGCGCCAAGAGCTTTCCTGGGCTAAGAGGCATCTGGGGTGGACTGTCTCACAGTGCAGATGCTTCAGGATTCAAGTTGGTTTTATTTTTAAAGAAATTTACACCATGTGCTTCGGACCAACGAGAAAAAGGACTGTCCAGATTGTTACCAGCAACAGGTCTATAAGCAAGGGTCTGTTTGGGTATGAGGTTGTAACAGAGGAATAGGATGGGGTTGCTGAACTGGCCTGCCTGTCTGCAGTCCTGATTTGTCCACAACAGAGAATGTGAATTCTGAAATGAAAAATGTGATGACCTACATCGTTACAATTTGGTAAATGCTTTACCGTCCCTACATTTTTTTGAAAAGTTTCACAAGCGTCATAGTCAAATAAGTGTTTATTTTGAAAAAAGAAATAGAAGAAAAGGTAAAGCATCAAATAATGCAAAATTAATAAAGATTATATACAAATCATTGTTTTTAAAATAACATCCCAACTTTTTCTGATATGGGCTTGTATTACCATTCCACTACAGGGTACAACAGGTATCTTTAACATTCCTCCAGCTGCTTTTGTCCTGCTGCAGTCATTTATCCTCTTATGTTTTTGTTACTCCTTTGCTTTCCATTTTTTGGGTTTGCCATCCATCCATGCAGCCTGTTACCACAACAACCAAACCAAGCATGGCCAAGCCCCGGCCAAACACGGGGTCCAATGCTACAACTGCTCCTAAGCGCTCAACCCCAGCCCCTACCTCCACAACTACCACCTCCACTGCCCTCAGCAAAAAAGCACCTGTGCCCAAGGCACCCATACCCACGGCTGGCACCAAGCGTCCTGCTGTGGCTGCCAGCCGTCTGTCTACAACCACAGTGTCCAGTGAAGTCAAGCCTAAGGTACGTCCCTAAGTTTGCCTTATGCTCTTATTAAATCAGAAAGTAGCTTCTTTAAAGTCAAAAGCGCTTCTACCGTACTTCAAGATCTCGTGTCCCTTTCTCTTGCATGATTCACCTGTTTGTGGTTCATTAGCAGTGCATTTATTAATTTTTATCCATAACACGTCTGCTGAAATTACTGTCATAGTCCATACATGTATAACAGCACATATGTATAATAAAATTCAGTACATGCAATGTCCCCATTATTTTATTTTATGCCTCCCTGCCAACGATAGCCAGGCTTATGTTTTCGGGTTGTCTGGGCCGTTCTTGTGAACGCAATATCTCAAGAAATTGTTAAGAGATTTGCTTAAAATTTTGCACAAATGCTCATCTCGACTCAAGAATCAACTGATAAGATTTTGAAAGTCAAAGGTCAAGGTGACTGCAGTATCATGTTTGCCATTCTTATGAACACAATATTTCAAGATTGCTTTGAGGGATTCCCCCTCCCCCCCCATAAAGTCCACTCTGACAGAAGGATGAGATTTTAGAGGTTCAAGGTCACTGTAGCCTTACTGCCCTGAGGCATATAACTGCCAGGAGGTAGTTCTAGATATTCTTGTTCCTTATCTGAGTATTCTTGTAAATAATTATGAAAACATTTTCTGAACATTTGTTACATGAAACTAGAGGTGAATCTGCATTGGGAAATTTAGTTTAAGTAAGGTGTTGTTGTCCCTGTACTTACTAAAGCTCTATATTAAGGGCATAGATATTTCGAAAGTGTAGTGGTCATTCTCTTTGGAGCAAAGTTGAACTGCTTCTGATAAAACACTGAGAAATGCAGGGCCTGAATTTCTTATTTCCTGTTTAAAGCTTCTGAAAAAACCCTCAGACTATTAATAATAAATTTCATACTCTGTCTTAGCTGCACTTTTTTTTTTCCTTTTTTCATTTTGCTCAGACGGCCACAGACTCATCAGTGCCAAAGTCCCATGCTGCTTCATCCCGATCCACAGCCTCCAAGAATGGTACATCTACCACAGCAGTGAGCAAAACCACGTCAAGTGCTCCCACAGCACGGCGCTCTGGTGAGTCTAACACACACACTAAACTACTGGAGTTCAAAACTAAAATTCAAAGCCTCTTTCTAATTGCTAAAAGAATACACTACAAGTTTGTCATGTGGCATTTTGCCTAGAATAATGACACTAAGAACTGTAAACCTTGAATGCACTAGAAAAAAATACTGACACATGGCATGCAATTGTTATACGCAGCTACAAAGACTGAGAACAAAACAGGGGAGGAGAAGAAACCAAGTACTCTGAAGTCCACAGGTACCGCATCTTACTCCAGCATCCAACTCTCGTGTTTTTTAGCAAGGCAAAAGCAAACAGGAAGGCACAGACTTTTACATAAATTAAGGCTTTTCCGTGATATGCAGTATTTATTTCTGTGGTCCAAACATTAAACTTTCACTGAGTTATGAGTTCTGGGACCCTTACTGTGTTATAGCAGCATTCTGCAATCCTTTTAGCCTTCAGAACAGCTTGATATTAGCTGGTTGTTCAGGAGTATAATACTGGCAGAATCAGTCACTACCTATTAGACTTTTTACCAGAAATGTGTAATTGACCATATTCACATAGAGACCACTGAGGTCATTCCCAGGCCAAATGCTAATGTTAATTGTCAGCTGTGGTGCCTAATGGGTTATTAATGGCTTATTAAATTTTTCATTATCTACATTCTCAGTCTCTGATCTGTCTGAAAGTAGCTTCCAATCCTGCGGCTTAAGATATTCTTTACAGTTTAACTGTTGAGCTACGGTATGTTTTGCTTATGTCCTTGGCCTGTTGTCTGTTATTCCCCCTTTCCTAATATTTCCCGTCTTTTATTTTCTTCATCCTCATAGACTCTACCAAGCCCAAACCTACAACCGCCAGATCATCGACTGTTACTAGTAGTACCACAACCCGCCCTCGTACCACTAGACCTACCACCAGCACTAACAGTACAACCAGCGCAGTGCCAGAGAGGAAGCCTCCTGTGCCTCGTGCCCCACGAGCAAGTTCTACTACCACAACAGCTAGCACCACCACCAGAACCAGTAGCCGCCCAGCAACAGCTGCAACAGCTACACCCCCTGATGTTAAAAATGTCCGCTCCAAAGTTGGCTCCACAGACAATATCAAACACCAGCCCGGAGGAGGCAAGGTGAGGGCATACTCTTTAAAATGCACACCTTATTTTTCTGACTTTGCCACACAGTTTGGCCTTGAGCCTGATCTGGCTTTGAAGTACAAAGGACCAAGGCTGAGTGATAAGAATGCAGAGAGATATTTGTGATTCTGTTTAATTGTGACCCTTATAGTCTTTTTTTTTTTTTTTTTTTTTTAAAGCCAATTTATGCTTTTCTTGATCCAATCATTCATATTTCATTTGTCACACGTTTAATGGCATATTTAGGTTTATGCCAAAGGAATGCTCTGCTGCATGGCCTCAAGTTCTTCACCTTATTTGTATTACTTTGTTGCATCTATTTTTTTCCCCTAGTGATAATTGTTCTTATTTTATATTTTTCACCAAAAACATAGTAGTTAGGACCTGAAAATAATCACAGTTTATTTTATCCATTTTCTCCATCTGTAACACCATTGCTCTGAACACTAATACTTTTCCTGGCTGAGATTACTCCTCGGAGTTTACGAAACAAAGCTTGTCACCACTAGCCTTTAATACCTGCCAAGCATTTAAATTCAGTATAGTGCACAATTCCTTATGATATCAGCACGACTCTTAAAATCTGGACTTTGTTCACAGCACATTGATCAGACGATAAGGAAGGAGTTTTTAAAGCCTGACGTACTTACTTTTTTCGTCTTGACATTTTCTTTTCATACTGTAAATGTTGTTGCTTTACACTGACCTGTTTTTACTGTTTAGAAGTTCAGCTTCAAATGTCTTATTGTGGTGGTGTGAGTGACTCACCTGTAGGGGATTTGGGGTTGTCTCCCCAGGTCACAGTTTCTCAAAGCAAGACGGATGCTCTGGCTCAGGGCTCCCTCTCCAAAGAGACCAGCCAGGGCAAAGTGAGTTCACTCCATCTTCCATATTTCCTATACCCCAATCTTCCCACCAGCCTGCTGCATCATCTTCCTGTTTCACCGTTTTGTTCTCCAGGAGTCGTTTTTTCTTTTATGGTGTCCACTTCATATCACATAACTATTTCGCATGCTTCTGTCTTCTGTCACAGCCATTAAAAACAGCTGCTTTAGTTATAGTTGTTTTAACGAGAGATTCATATATTTTAATATTATGTCTCTGCTAAAGGAAGATCTCTATAAAATGCTCTTCAGAATGAATCTTGATATATTGGGAAATAGTCTATATAACATTGTATATGTATGGTGGTCATGGAAACCCAGTAGATAGCACTGTGGCAGATTTCATGTAAAAACAATAATTGGAATTTTGGCCAAAATTGTCTGCTTAAAGGACACCTAGCCACGTCAGCTGTAAGAAACTGTGAATATATTTCACCATATATATATATATATATATATATTGTGTGTGTGTGTGTACTAACTACAATTCTGATGATGCCCACTAGGTTTCTATTTTGTTCTAAGGTTACTGCATGGAATTCATATGGTAAAGGAAATCAGTCGCCATAACTTTGCAGAAGCGCTGAACACATCAAACGACGCCTTAGTCGACTGCAGCACACACTTAGCAGAGCAAAGTACCTACATGGATCTCTCGAAGTCAGACAGAAATCAAGAATTGAACATGCATTATGCCCTAATATGAAATAGGTTAGGCCTGCTTCCATATAGGGTAAAGGACTCTGGCACGTCTTTCGATTTTGCCTTATAGGGAAAGACTCGTATGCTTAATTCGACACTTGAGGTAACATTTTCATTCAAGATATTAATTGAATTCACAGAATTTTTTAATTATGCGACCAATTTCCTTTCATTCCAAAAGTACTGTGTTTTAAATCATAACTAAGGTTCTAACACTGTGTGGGTGTGTATAAATGCTTGTTGAGTGTCTTAATTGTTGCGATTGAAGAACTAAATATTAACACATTATTCAATAGTTTAAAGCTAAGCTAAACAAAACCTTGTAATTTTTCAAAAATATATCTACATGTAGTCTGGTAGGGTTTCTAATCAGTTTCTTTAGGGTTATGTTTGGAGACAGGCTCTGCTGCTTAATGAGACCCCCCTAGTACCGAGCTGTTAGTTGTGCTTAACAGTACCAAGTCACCTGTTTCAAATGGTTTCTGTGTAGATAATATACTGTATGCTTGGTAATTACATAGAGACCGCAAGATACACCCAGCCGATATATTTTATTACTGCAGAATTTCCTTAAATGAGTGGTTCTTTATTTAAAGTTGAAATTAAAATGGTCTTTGATTTGAGGTTTATATGCTCACAAAAAATGTACATGGCATTTTACATATCTGTGAAAGGCAGTTTTTAGAAAAGTGTTTTGCACTATTCATTCAAATCTTGCAAAGTCACTGGTGCACTGATCTCAATTCTGTGGACCCATGCGTGAACCTGATTTATAAAAATTAGAGAATTAAATCTGAATACAATAATCTCTTCACAGAAATGTCAAAACTATTGTTATCAGGTTCATATATGAGGCCACAGAATTGTTTCCCAAAATAGTCAATTATAGTTAGATCTGCTTGTGGTGAGTAGGACTGTGTTACCCTATATACATTTGCTGTCTGTTAACCTCAGTATGTTAAGCAAGTTTCATTGATTTATTCTGACACGAGATTTGCATAGTAAATAGTAAATCATTTAAATGTATTTATAAAAATGTGTATGTAACTGATAAAATGAAGCAAATGATTAGCTGGAGTTAGAATAAATTGAGGCATGCAGTTAGAATCATTTAGGAAAACAAATCTACTATTCGTCACTGGATTATAATTGGTGAGTCACTACTAAAGAGGAACTCTTTTCCTGATTGTTTTTCCTTCTGCCCTGTATAAATTAAAACTGAGCAAATTAGATAACACTGTTTCACAGCATAAGTAGTCCAAATGCTTTTGTCTACTTATGGTCAGATATATCCTGTCCAGTCTCATTGTGACATTGTGACAGTGTCATTCATTTTAGGTGACTTGTATCATTGTGCTCTGTATTTAATTGTGGACATTCTAAAGCATTTCGTGTCATCTCTATTGCCACAGTACTTATTTAGAGTATAAAGGGTAACGGTCTGCGTGCCCTCTTGTTCCTGGTGTTACATTAAACACAGCATGGCATGTACACTCTAGTTAGCTGTAGTAGCTAGCCTGAGGAATACATTCATCAACTTGTGTAGCACTTCGCATTGAATCCTTTTAAGATCGTAGATGCTTCAGCTTTCCCTCTTTTCCTGTCTTTCTCTTACCTGGTGACCCCTTATATCCCTCTGCCCCTGTGCCCGCCATGCTGTGTTGTAGGTTCAGATAGTCTCCAAAAAGGTGGACTACAGCCATGTTACGTCTCGCTTGGGTTCCAAGGACAATATCAAGCATGTCCCTGGTGGTGGGAATGTAAGTACTGTCTTTGCATGTGGTGAAGCTGTATTCAGCAAATTAGTGCTGCTCTTCCAGTGAGATTGGCTGTAGCTTTCTTCTCTTTCAGCGCATTACGCTCTACTCTCCTTAATACAGACTGATGTTGAAATTATCAGTGGGTATAGAGATATCGGCACATTTTAAAATTGAATTAAGCTTAAACCAAGCCTTGGTAATTATGATTACTTTTCATGTCTTGTACATCTTTTGTACTTTTTAGGAAGTGGCATGTCAGTCTGTGATGATTTAACTGCACTGCATGTGGATTTTTCACTTAGTAAACAACTGTACAAGTGGCTAATGGTCGGTTCTCGTGTCTCTCTAGTACAGAACAGTTCCTGTGTATGCTGCTTTTAAAGAACTTAGTTTTTGTGCTTGCAGGTCCAGATTCTCAGTAAGAAGGTTGATGTGAGTAAAGTGACTTCAAAGTGTGGTTCAAGAGTAAATATCAAGCATAAGCCAGGTAAGGATTTGGACCTGGTTCGGTGTTATTAAAAAGTTCTTGGTTGGAGCCAGATACTTGTTTATAGTGATCCCAAGTTGTCATGGATGTTAATTTTTTTTGTAGGAGGTGGAGATATAAAGATTGAGTCGCATAAAATGAACTTCAAAGACAAAGCTCAGTCTAAGGTGGGCTCCTTGGACAATGTCAGCCATGCACCAGGAGGGGGTAATGTTAAGGTAAGGTTGTGAGCAAGTGAGATTACTGCAATATAGCTGTAAATTACTCATTCCCATGTAGCATGATAATTTTTTAATTAGATGTTCCAACATAAACATCTGTTAACATTCTGCATCTGTGCTGTATGCAAATGAGATCAGAGTTTAAAATTCTGCATGACTGGACAATAAAATAAAAACACCAGATGAAATAATTATTCAGAGTTACACAGGGAGGCAACACGGGTTAAATTAAAGTGACACAGGGAGGCAACACAGGGGTTAAATTAGTTCATTCATTTATTTTCATTCTACTTTTCCTGATATGGGTCACAATGGCAACAATTCCTCTATCTCCAGCTACATATTCCAGCTTATCCTGAGGGCTCCTCCAGATGTTTCTAAGCCAGTTGTGAGATATAATCTCTCTGATAGGTCCTGAGTCTACCTTTGTGGTTTCCAACTAGTGGAATGTCCCTGATGCAGCTTTAGCAGTAGTTTGCCAGAAGGCATTCTTGTAAGATTCCCATACTGATTCATTAGGCTTCTGTCAGTTCAGGCAGCACCATCGCACAAGGAACCAGAATGTTTGTTTCTTGGGAGTTACATGAAACATGACTTCTGTGACTGCTTCATACTGCTCCCATGCCTAGACTATAATTTATGCAACTGCTATTGCCAGAATCCTTTGACTGTCCAATAAAGTTCAACTTGAAAGCATTTTCTCATTACTGGGAACCACCATTACATTAGATTTGGTTCATTAACCCAGAAGGCTGAATACTCTGAATTTCTATTTTGTGCATAAGCACAAACAGTCAAGAGTTTTCCCTTGAGCTAAGAAAGGATAGATGCAGCTCTCCTGTCCAATGGGGATTACATGCTCCTCAACCTGGGACTGGTGACTATCCCCACACATTTCTGAGGAATCCTGTGGGAACTCTGGAGTAGGTAAGACCACTGTGATTGATAAGTTTGGTACTATAATAAGCACAACTGGGTCTAGTCTATGCTTTTCCATCTCGGGTGTTAATTCGGCCTATTTCCACACCTTCAAAGTTACATTCCTCATTCGCAAATTTCTTTTTCTTAAGGCTCTGGTTCTTGCCGCCCAACCAGCATAACACCTGATGCTAATCTTTGATTTTGCATGTTGTGGGCCCCCAAGATGGGTGTACATCACCATGCTGTGTTGTTCCCAGCTGATCAATGTGGGTGGCTTGGATACCAACTTCACATAATTTCATAAGCTATATCACAGTGGTTAGCACTGTGTCCTCACACCAAGAAAGTTTTGTGTTTGACACTGCCATCCCACATAAGCTTTTCTGTGTAGAGTTTTCATGTTCTCCTGATGCTTGTGTGGGCTTCCTTCCACAGTCCACAGACATGAAGATTAGGTCATCTGGCTCCTCTAAATTGCCCATAGGTGTAACTGAGAATGTGTATGGCTGTTTCTGTGTGTTAGCGCCAGGATAGACGTAACCTCTCCAGGGTTTTTGCCACTGTTCCCTGAGTAATATCTGGGATTGGTTGAGCTCCCCTCAACCATCACTGCACAAGCAGTATAGACAATGAATAAATGAATGTATGGGAAAAGTAGCTCTTTAACAGTTTAGATTTTGTAAAAGCAACAAAATCAGTGCCTGAATTGACGTGTTGGCCACAAGAGCCATTTTTGTGACAGTGTTTTATAAATATGAAAAAGCTCTATATACATGAAACTTATGGTTATTTGTTTCAGAGACGTGTGTCAAGTGTAAGTGCTGTTACATTGTCTTTCAAGATTTTTATCACGATGCATTGACATTTATTCTCTTTAACAGTTTATTATTTGAAGTCACATCCATGATGTGTAAAGTTTGATGTTTCATTCATTTTCTTTTTAAACATTTCTTATGTTTTACTACACCAGTACTCATTTTAAGTGCATTCTGGTGTTTTTGTTTAATAAATAATTAAATAACCTTAAAAAATTCTCATTTTCTAATAAGTTCCAAAGATGGACATGGGCATTTTCTACCGTCTGTTCCAGAGAACCTGAGAAACAAAACAAAAACATTTATTTTTGTTTGTAGAAGAAAGGATGAGTCTCAAGAAGTACTTTTCTTTTCAGCAGGTCTTATATAATTTACTTTATTGTGGTCAGTTTTATGCTCTGTTTGATTCAACACACGTGATTCAACACAAAGGCTGATAATAAGGCCTTAATGAATTGAGTCAAGTGTGATGGGACAGGAAAAACTACAAAATAGCACCCTTACAAAACTTAGTTTCTGTGTCAAGCTTTTACTTATCAAAGGTGGGTTTTTAAAAAAGCCTCCAACTGGCATCTTATTTATTGGTCGTGATGTCACCTTACCCCTCAGCCTATGGTCACCCATCTGTGCATGAATATCTCCATGGCTGTACTCATCATTTGTACATCTTCATCCTCACAAACTCATTTTTATAATATTCAGAGACCATACATAAGTAAACAGACATGCAAAATTTCTGAATGGATATTAGCTGATCGAAGAAGAGGCTTGCGTCTTGCTGATCGGCCACAATAGCCCATTTGACGAAGCCTTGGAGCGAAGGCATGTTTCTGATTGTCCAGGTCGACCTGGTCGTGGATCTGTGGCGGTCTTACCTTCACTGTTTTTGCCGTTGACAGAAAAATATTAAAATTGTCGGCTGTTTCTTGCTGGCTGATGATTTTTTTCTGACTGACCCACAATTTGACCTCTATGAAAAACTGACAGTTCTTGAGCTCCGGGAGTGCGAGGCATGCTTGCATAACTTTAGCACAACTATGTGCACCTTTATACAGCAGTCTGACTAGTGTTCCTTAAGTTGAAGTCATTAAATTGTCAAGAGAGGTGGAATTGTGGGTCAGTCAAAGGTGGTGGCATCAGCTAGCGACAAATAGCCGACAATTTGAATATTCCTCTGTCAACAGTAAAAAGTTCAACAGTGAAGGTTAGACCACCACAGATTCATGACCAGGTCGACCTGGACCATCAGAAAGATGCCTTCACTTCGTGAAGAGAGCAGCGGAGAAAAATCCCCGTTCCAAGGCTGCAGACATTAGAGAACACATCCAAACCTGCTCACAAACTGTTACGCACATCAAATGGGCTATTAAAATTCAAATTCAAATTTATTTGTCACATACAAATTATACACAGTACAATATGCAGTGAAATGCTTATGGCCGAGCAGCAAGACGCAAGCCTCTTCTTCGACCAGCAAATATTCATTCTGAAATTTTGGGTGTCTATTGATTTATGTCCAGTCTCTGTACAGTAATATTACTGGGAGAAACATAAACAACAGTTACAACTACTAGCATAGAAATGGTGAATTATTACTGGAGTGCCTTTTTTGTAATCATTTAGAGCACTTTATATATAATCATTTGAAAAAGTACATCCCATTAATTTTTTCCCAACATGTTTGAACAAACAAAAAGCTTACCCTCTTTTAGTACAGTCTCCACAGGTAAAAATGATACAAAACCACAAGGACAGTTAGCTTTTTCAATCATTCAAACAAAAATGTCAGTAGATGTGTAATAGTCTTTTGTGAAGGGACTGCACCTTTGGACTTCAGAAGATAGTATTGCCCCCTTTAGAAATAACTTGCTGTATGTGTTTTGCATAATGGCCAGTTTCAGACGTTGGGTTGCTGATAATTTAGACCACTCTTCCATACAAAATTACTTTAATTGTAAGATCTCTGATGCGATCCCTTTTCAAACCCTCACTGAAATCTGACCTTTGACAAGGTCATTTCATAACTGCATTTCTTATTTGTGAGAAGAATTCTTTGGTGGATTTGCTAGTGTGCTTAGGGTCATTATTCTGTTGGAAGGTCCACCTCTGGTTTAACTTCAGCTTTCACACTGTGTTCAAGCATTGTTTGATATGATACAAATTTCATGATTGAATCAATAATTGCAAACTGCCCAGTTCCTGAGGCAGCGAATTAACCCCAAACCATAACATTTCCACCACCATACTTTATAGTTAGCATGAGGATTGTCTTCTGTTCACATGTGAACAGTGACTGTCAAGTCAGACAACTTGTCAAACAAGTCTATCTGATTTGTCTGTCCAGACCACATTATTCCCAAAGGCCTTGGCTTGTCTTGCTTTGTTATTGGACACTCCTGGAAATTGGTAGACATTTGAAATCTATGCCACATGTAGATGATTTTCAATACAATCCAATTATTCTAAATGAATTTCAAGATTTTTTTTCCTTGGTAGATTCATAGGCATTCATAATGGAGCATCTGAGTGGTGCACCATAGGCATGGAACATGACTTGCATGGTTGTCTTATGTCCTGTCCCATGTAGGGACATGCCCACCACAGGAAACCCAGTAAGACTGAGTTGATGCTGATTGGTATCATTGATTTGCATGACAATGGGCAGCAATGAAAAAAAAAAATTACTATTACGAATTGGAAATCCCAAATAAATAAATAAATAAATAAAAACACAGATTGTTTACTTTTACTGAGCAAAAAAACACCAAACATGAGTGGGAACATGGAGCACAAACCTGTTAAATCTGATACATGAACTAATAAGATAGGTGTGACAAATGACGCTGAAATAAGCTAGTGAAAGGTGGTGACTGGAAAACCCAGGGTTAGCCTTTCTTGCTTTCGCTCCAGACCATAGTCGGGGAATTTCTTTCTTTCCTCCAGGGCTGAAGTTGAACTCTGGGATTAACCCTCCCTTTAGTTAGCAGTGGAGACTTTGTGGTGTTGAAGAGCTGCAGAATTTATTAATTAGCAATATTTAATTTTACTATACATTCACTGCTGCACTTTCTCTCTGCTCCAAACACCATGCTCACCCCATCCGTTTCACTTAACTACACACTCACTATGCTCGCACGCAATCAGAAGCTATTTAGACCTTAAAGGAGCCTCACTACTCTTATAATAATGGCCTTGGGCACCATATTAATAAAGATATCTATTGGAGGTTTTACTTTTAGGCACTGCCTAAATCTATATTAAAGTTTTTCCTGAAATCTTTAGAGAGCTGTATAGATCTTGGCATGATGAAAGCATGCACTCCAGTAGCAAAGAAAACACCAGAGCCTAGACATCTGTTTTAAATAAGAGAGGTCCAGCCTGCAGTAGGATCTCATCAATTTCACCCAGTTCAAAATGCTTAGTACTAATTCTATGAACTTATAGATGTGGTAACTGTAAGGTTGTACTGATGTGTTTTGTTTGTTTAAATTATGAAAATGACTGCAATATGTCAAGCTGTGTTATTTTTTGGAGTATATAACCTTTGTCTGTAGGCATTGTGTCTAAGAGAGTGAAATGTTTATTTCTTCAAATATGTTTCAAATTTATAATTTTCGTGGGATGTACTTTTTCCTCATGACTACATGTATAGTGTATATTCATAATATTAAAGGAAAATACAATACTGTAGGAAGTTTTAGGAATATTATCATAAAATTACTTACTGCCCTACAACTGTAAAGACTGTTGCAGGTTGTAGCAAAATACTTTTATTTCATAAAAGTTGTATTTTCTAATATACAATATGACATTAAAATATTAATAATTGTTTGTTTATAGTGAAGTAATAACTCACAATTATAAAATAAACATTGGAATGCTTCATTCCTTCAGAGTTGGTTGACTGCATGTGCATGGATTTTGTCCATTATTTTTTTGATTGAATGTAGCTGGTGTAAATAGTATACCGTTTAAGAGCTTGCAGTCTGTTGTAAGTGTGATTTATTTATTTATTTTATTTACACACACACACACACACACACACACACACACACACACACACCCACACCCCCCCCCCTTTTTTTTTTCTTCCCCCTCTGCAAATATTTTGTTTAGTTAATATTACTTTTTCATACGTTAGCTTAATTTCTAGTTTTTTTTTATGCTTGGTTTGTAGTATGTTTTGAATCCATGCACCATCCCAAGTACCAACATTTCTGAGTTTTCTCAGAAGGGATCACGAGTCCATATCCATACCATCTCCATCTGTCCTATTGACACGCTGCTGTGTGTTTCTAGGCTGAGGGGCAACAGGAGACAGTTGAGGGCACTGAGGCTACCTCTAGTGGCTCAGCCGGCCCAGCCCAGGAGAATGGGCTGAAGGAGGGCACTGCATGTGGGGGCGAGGCACTCCGGGTCCCCCAGGGTCTGGATTCTGTCATCCCTGAAACAAGTAAGTTTGTGTGTCATCCTGCTCCAGTCACAAGACCTGCTCCAGCCCTCTCCCTCGGATGCACCTCAAGCTCAAATTCCATTAGAACTTCCACTGGGGTGCATTTCGAACCCTGAGTCCAATGTTTTGCTTTGGTCTGAATTAGGAGTTTAAAAATTAGTTTGCTGCTCACTTGATTTAAGTGAGAACTAGTTTACTGAGATGTCCATTTTTAATCGTCACATTTTATTATTATAGACAGCTGTCTATAGTATCTGAGGTGTTCTCCCTGTCCAGTCTCTTTCCAAGGCTTACTTCCTCTTGTACCTCCATTGCAGAGAGTTTTCTTCTCTGTTGTTCTTGGATTGCTTGCCAAGGATTAAAGTTCATAACATTCATAGTTGCCTTTATTCTGCCAAATTCTATTCCATTTTATTTTAGATATCTTTTTATGGTGGCTTTTAATCATTCAGTTAGTCAAATTTTATTAATATAGCATCTTTCAAATAAATTAAAATCATGTCAAAGTGCTTTACAGTTTGATAAACAATATCAATAAAAAGACTTAATGCGCACTGAACAATGAAATATGAGTAAGGATTAAATTCAAATTTGATTTGTCACATACAGAATCATACACAGTACAACATGTAGTGAAATGCTTATTATGACTATCCTATATTTGAAGAAGAATAAAAACTATCAATATCAAGAAGAATAAAATATCAGTAACTATTTGAAAAAAATTATATAAGATAAACAATTTAAATAATAAAAATTGTTAAAAAACAAGTAACAAAATTTCAATAAAAAAAGAAATACCAAAAAGCAGTGCAAAAGTAGATTTAATAATAAAATTAAAATATTTGGTCTAAAGATAGATAAACGATAACATATACAAGCAGTAAAATGTAATGAAGCAATTAAAGATCATAACTAATAAATAATCAGAATGCTTTATTTATCCTAGAGGAGATTGTGCGCACACGTAAAGTATGTGTGTATAAAACATGCAATCATTTTATATGTATATAGATATTTTGCCTATGATTTGCTTCATAGCCAAAGGCTGCTGATGACACATAGCTTAGAATAAATGAGTACAGTGGTTTTAGATTATTTAAGTCACAGACTGTGGAAACCATTACATCAATCCAACAAATTTGAAACTGTTGAGTAGGTGTGCACTATAGTGCACATTGTTTCAGTCATGAGATAAACTATTCTATTAGATTTGTGCCACATCAAAATGGATTACATTGCAGGTTTCTCCTTGTTCATTTTTTGGGAGCAAATTTTAATGCTAATTTTTCTGAGCAGTTAAAAAAAACCAAACAAGCAACCATTTCTACTAACAAAAGCAAAAAAAATACTGCTCTTGATAAATCACTATACAAAGTAGAAAATGTTAAGAATTGAAACCAGGTTACAGGTTTTTGCATGCCAATCAGGCACTTGTGTTTTTAGGACCCGAGTTTCTGCCTTTTCTAACTCTTTTATAAATGACTGTGTTCGATCGTGGTGCTGCTGTGATATGAAGGAATTAGAACTACTTACCACAAAGCAAATTCTGTTACTAAATCTTTTTGTGTTATGAAGAGATCTGAGAAAGTTTTTACCTTTTAATATTCATTTCATATTTCACATTCATTGTCATTTTGTAAATATATATTCTGTGTTCTATTTCATGTGTTGGTGTTGATTATTTTTGTTGTTGTTGTTCTGGGGGGAGGTGGGGACAAGGATAATTACTTTTACCTGACCACAAAATCATTTTGATTTCTTATTTTTCAGGCATCTAATTCTGCTTTTTGCTATCGCCTTATTTCATTTCCAAAACACCTCCCGTTCACCTCCTCTTCCAACTTTCCTCTCCTTTTATATCCAACTCTTTGTCTGCCTTTCTGTTTTTTTCCCCCGATACTCCCTGCTGCAGATTGAATCTTTCAAGCTCAACTTCCGCGAGAACGCTCGCTCTCGCACGGACCATGGCGCTGACATTATCACCTGGCCCGTCGTGGGTGACAGCCCCGCCCACATCCATCCACTCCACAGCAGTGTCTCATTCAGCGACTCGTTGGTGACAGCCCGTTTGCCTCGTTCCTCAACTACCCCCGCCCTCCTCTCAGCCTCCCAAGAGCAAGAGGGTGATGCTGACTCGCTCAACACACTCCGCACGTGACTTCCACCATTCATCTGTTAATTGTCATAACCTTGCCCCATGGGTACACTGTTTCCGTCTTCATCCTGGCGATTAGTAGGTGATAATGAATATGGCGGAATCCATTCACCAGCCCTTCCTTAGCTGCATAACTTATATTCACACTCGGTTTATTCAACACCTTCCCCCTGTAGGCGCTCTTTTGATTTTACTCAAATAAGTTTGGTCTTATTCAGTGCTGCAGTCTTTTAATTGATTTGATTCCCCTAATGTAGTTATCTGGATATACATGCCCTGTATTATTGTGTTTACACAACTCCCTATAGCAACGTTGGACCATAGTGATGTGTTGTGCCTCTTTGTCAGCATGCGGGGCTGTCATGTCATCCTAAAGAGCATTGACTACCCCGCTTCAGTATCTTCAAGTCTCATAACTCACTTGCTTTCATGTTTTGGGCAAACTCACATTTAACATATGTAGCTGGTTACAGTTGTAGGTTTCAACTAAACTGCTCTAAAATTGTGTTTTGTGGTGTTTTTGAGTGAATACTGTGGCTACAAGCTGTACGTTTGTTTGACTTTTCATTTCCTGTATGCACGGACGTTTAATTGTGTCATTTCTTCTAAGCAATACCGCAATCTTTGCCTGTTGAACATTAACTATGTCTTGAATTGTATACACAAAAGGTACAGCTTAAAGTCTCAAACACGGTTAGGTTCATGTCTCAGAATGTGTTCTCGGTCAGTAAGGGATGAGACTGGCAGAGTTTTTAAAGCAAATGAATGTGAGAAAGGATGGTGGCATGCGTTTAGTGGGTTTTAGATGACGTTTGAAATAAGTGCAATTGAAGTGAACCTGTTGATTATGTACCACTGATTCATCTGGTGTCGTGCCTGAACATTGGTTTGAGATCTAAAAAAAAAAAAAAAGGGGGGGGGCAGTAAAGTTTGTGCTGTTTGTACTAATTTTTTAGGAGAGAGCCTGAATTAGTAACTACTTTTTGGAAGATACAGAGGCACTTGGAATGTCAGTCTGACACAAAACGTTGGCTGGATCGGTTATCGCTTTTAATGGGATTTAGTTGACCTGTAAATATATACTATAGATATAGTTCCACTTCCAATACAGTTGGTTTTGGCATGGAACAGCAAAGCTTGCCAGCATAACCTTTATTAAAGAGTCACTGAAGAATTATTTGACATACGTCATGTATATGTTTCAGAAGCATGTTGGAGAAAGCAAATGTTATAGCTCGTTTCTCATGTAGCATTTAATCTTGGTCACCTCTGAATAGCCTTTTTAATGTGGTCACAATCATGTGTCCCACTCACACATTATATGTTCGGTCCCTTAAAGCTATGAAAGGAAATTATTTCAGCATTTTCAGCAAGCAAGGAAACATCATGGTGTTAAATGCAGTGTATTATTATTATTATTATTATTATTATTATTATTGCCTTATATTTAAGCACTGAAGTGAGCTCAGAAACACTACAATCAAATAAATGCAAATGTTAATTAAATACCCTTTATTAGCACTAATCACCTTCATACTCTTGAAGGTTTTTAAGCACTATTCTTGACTCACAACAAATCATTAAATTCCACAGGGAGCATTGCCTCAATAATATTTGATATATTAAAGTGCCACTGAAAATCATTTAGTCGATATGAATTATGAATGGGGGGAGGAGGAGCAAAAATTATTTTTGTTCATGGGCAATAACTGTTGTTATTTATGTACCAGTGATTTTGGAAAAAAAAGGAGAGGTTTGTAGATATTTGTATTTGAACTATAATGTGCAGCTTTTAAATGCTCTGAGAATGTTTCTTGGTAAGGTCTGGCTTTATTTTGTAACCTTCAGCTTGGGAAAAAAAACGCTGTGGTCTTTTAAACTCACTTCCCCAAATGCAGTAAAATTTTCGTTGTTTTTGTTAAATGCTGTGTACGCTGCCTTTTTTCTCCAATAAACATAATTTTCCCTTAATAAATAGCACACTGTTATATGTAAATATATATTTATATAAATTCAATATTGGCACTAGAAAAAAAGTTGCAAATAAAGAACGTTTCATGTTTTGAAAGGATGTCAAGTAAAGCTTTGGTGTAAGAAGTGAGCTTTTCATTATCTTTAACAATTTTGTTGATGATGATCATGATAATTATAATTATTACTATGATTATTATTATTATCTAGCTGCCTTTTTCTGAGAAAAGGGCTGTCATAAAAGACTGTTTTGTATTTGCATTTCTCAGTTACTGTCATTGCTTTGGTATTCTGGTTGTGGCTGTGGGTAAAGTTACTCCCGCAAACAATTGACTTCTACGAACTGTGGTTGTAGAAGCCGACATGTTTCACACAGTACATTAACCATCATCTTCTAGTCTTAAAACATGAAGACCACACTGCCATATATGCAAATATATTGTTTAAACAGTATCAAAAATGTCTTTGATTTAACCTGGTTTAATGAAGCTAGCTGCCCTAATAAAGCAGCGATTAAAATTGGCGATGCAGTGTGAATTTGGATGTACACTTGAGTACTTATCACAGAGCCACAAACATAAAGCATACTACCCTTGTTCAAGTTATATTCAAGCTTCAACATACAACCCCAATTTTGTGTAAAGCACATTTGTTTAAATTGTCCACATGGAAGTGTAAGAAGCCTCATGAACATGCTTAAGCTAAAATATTGTACTAAAAACATACTAAGAGCATGCAGAACAATTCCGATGTGTAAGGTAGCATTTTCATGTGCATACAGTGTCTTTTGCAGATCTTCTTTCCCCCCCCTCCCATTCATTATAAAAATCAGTTTATTTTCTGGTTTGAAAGAAGTGTTAATTGTGGTAAGTTGTTAACTAGTGATGTGATAATTAAACCAATAAAACAATGTGTTTAAAAACATTACAAACATGTATTAAGTATTATTCATTTTCTTGACAGTGAACATTGACCTTGTACTGCATTGTTCCATTGCAGGTGTTTTGTTTATTTATGTATTAATTTTTGAGGTTAATGCGGTTAAAATACATAGGGGTGAACTGAAGAAAGGATCAGAAATATAAGGAAGTGCAGTGGTCAAGACCAGGAAAGTGTTGATCAACAAAAAGCAAAGGTTAGTTGAAAATACAGTTGAGGCAAGTACTGATTTTTATATCAATGTTGTGTTGTATAAGAGTCATTGGCGCTCTTTCAAGTCTGCCTAAATACGTTGTTTGAATGTGCAGCCAATATTATTATTTTAAAATAAGGAAATAATCATGCATAACACTGTACGAGTATAACATGCTGGATGTATAACAAGCAGCTTATCATCCAAAACATCTTAACCTGCAAACCAGCAAAGTATATCAAACCAGTCAAGTCTTCAAAAGGTAACAAATAAGCAAAGTTAATAAAATAAAGTTAATCTGCACACCAACAGTTTTCTCTTTCAGGCAGGAAGGCCTGATTGTGTAGTTAATATACTGTTCCATAGAGAGTATTATTACATGATTTTAAAACACACTTTGCAATAATATGTGGCATAGCGGTTAGTACATCTATCTCAGCAAGAAGGTCCTGATTTGATTCCCAGGATGGGGCATTTCTGTTGGAGTTTGCATGTGCTCTCCGTGCTTGCTTAGGTACTCCGCTTTCCTCCCACAGTCCAAAGACATGCACGTTAGGCCAACTGGCTGTTCCAAATTGCCCCTAGTGTGGAACTAAACTAAATACACAAAACTAAATACAGGTGGCAAGTTAACAGGATGCAAGAAGTGTTAACTTCAATGTCACTTTAATTGTCATGGATAATACAAGATTTGGAACTGTACTAGAGGGTTAAAAATGATTCTTCCAAAAGATACTTATCAGCTGGTTTTTTGGTGGTAGAAAGAACTTTCTATCATTTCAGTTTCATCTTCCATAGGTGTTCATTTGGGGTGAGATCACTTTCGTCCTAATCAAACGATGCATCAAACTCTTGTATCTTGTAAATGGGGCTGTTTACATCTTGGAATAGATAAAAAAAAATTAATGAACATTTTATGACAATTCCATCAACATAAATACGTTTTATTAAATATTATCAGTTACAATAACAGTAAGTTGTGCAATAATTCAAAAGGGAGGGAAACACTCATTCATTTCATGTGCATTGAAATCTTTGTCCAGCAGATGGTGTTACATTACTGATTTTTACTGCCTAACCTAAATCTTATTTAGGCCTTTATAGCTTGAGTGTTGAAAGTGTTAAATAAGGAAGGAACATTCCACATGGCAATGATTGCTTTTAAATAATTTCTGGAAGCTTTGGGCTTTGTAGTTTCAATGCTGCCTTTAGTGTGCCTCTGTTTTCTGGTTGGAGGGTTGTATTTACAAGTTATGACCTCTTTTTGAACATCGCACAAGTCCAAAATGTTAAAAAGCAAGGCCTGAAACCATTGTACTACAATGCAGAAGGCAGCTGTTGTAATGATTAATAGATGTACAGTGGAAGGCAGGTGGTTAGGTTAGATGGAGAAGATACTTGAAGTGGAACATTGCTTCGGGAATATGGGGTGTCACTCCACCTGCCAGAAAAATAACCAAAAAAACAAACAAACAAACAAAAAAAAACAGTTACCATGTGTGATGAAAGGATAGTGAAAAAATGGTTATCCCTATAAGATTTCAAGGCTCTCAAAGGCAAAAATGACTATCGCTTATGCATATGCACCAAAAAACTACTCCACTGTTCTATTGCTGAAATTTTGTATTTATATTGCTGGTATGATGGAGATACTAGCGCAGATTAGAAGAAAGCACTGTCACTGGTGGCGCTTGCCCCATGGTGCAGCTGGGTGGGTACTTTATTGGCTGTGAGAGGAAGGAATGGAATTGAGGGGACAGAGAGTGTTAACCTTTACTGAGCCCGTCATTGCTCAATGAAAAAAGCCTTTAAAGAAACGTACTTAATTCAGTGGATTGCCCTTCCTTCAGTGCCAGAACTCTGGTGTTTTGCACCCTACTATTGTGGTAGAGATTACTCTGGTGGTTAAAAATCTTCAGAGTAGCATGTCTGCGGGCTGAATATGACTTGGAAGCTGTTAAAGGCAAGTGTTATATGGTCAGGGTATACAGCAAGGCATGAAGATGTGTTGCAATTGCGGAAGTATTTATTAAACTAAAGATCACTCTAAATGGCAAACAAACAGCACTATATCCAGGATCTTTAAACAAACAAAAAGAAGCTCCATGGACAGAAACCCGACCACCAGGCTCTTGCCTTCAAGCCCCTCCCCCAGGCCTGGCTCCAGGGGGGGCGCATTTAGTCTGGACCTTCACCTAGGACCTGTTTGCCTTGGGTGACCCTACCAGGGTCATAATGCCTCTGACAACATAGCTCCTAGGATCCTTAGGACACGCAAACCCCACCACAATGATAAGGAGGGGTATAATAAACATTATTTTGATTAGTTGTCAATATAAGTGTAATAATTTCTCCAAATTTAGAGCACAGGCTCAGCACACAGTACATGAACCTCTGTGCTCCAGGTTGGATTTATGACTTTGCTGTCCAGAGACACTGCAAGGTTCATCCTTTTTTAAACTGCATATTGCTCGATCTATAACCATGTTTTGCTATTTTTTTCACATTCTTCTTTTTTTTTTATTTTATTATTTTTTTTTTTAACACCAACATTTATCTGTTATTTAATAGAGGTTAGTTCCTGATCCATCCAAATGCACATGTTGATGTTGGTTTAAATAGGACACAAATGACATGAATACACAATCTTTAATCCCATTAGGTGTGTGTGAGTGAGTGAGTGAGAGAGGTATTTGTAATGAACTGGGGAAAAGCACAGTATGCATGTTTAATATTGCAACTATTTATTTATTTCTTCATTTAAGAAGGGATCTGAACATGATCAGTAGCTTTCCATAGACTTCTTTAAGAAGCTTTCACTCTTCATCATGTCCTTTCTGTAGCCAGGAAAAAAAAAAAAAAGTGAACATGTAAGTTGGACAAGGAAAAACTAAGAATTCAATATTTTATATAAATAATTTTTATATTTGAAAGTTTATAACTTACCTTTGAGCCTGTGTCACGGCTCTTAGCCCTCAGCTTGTTGACCTGAGACTCTGCAATATCAGCTCTTTCCTCTGCCTCATCCAGCTCATGCTGTAGCTTGCGAAACTTGGTCAAATTGGAATTTGATTGCTCCTCCTAAAAATAACAAAATAGTTAATCGAGAATGCAAACACAACCAAAGTAAAGATTGTAAAATACCCTATGTAATCAACTTACAGCTTCTTCTGCAGCTCTCTTGTAGGATTTAACCTTTAACTGGAGTTTGTCTACTAGATCCTGTAGACGGGCAAGATTCTTACGATCCTCTTCAGTCTACAGAAACATGGTGGCAGTGTATTGATTCTTATTGTTCTGCTTGTTAAAATTAAGTTAGATTGGCTACTTTACTGAAAAGATGTAAAACCTGATAGGTTAGCTCCTTAATCCGGCGCTCATATTTGCGGACACCCTTAATAGATTCACTGGATTTCCTCTGTTCCATCTCCACTTCACCTTCTAGCTCTCTGACCTAAAAATATTTTGAAGAATCAAAAATTAATCAGGATAGAAAGTTCATATTTTGTACTGTATGTGTTAAATGAAAAGATATTTGTTTACCCTGGCCTCCAGCTTCTGGACCTGCTTCTTGCCACCTTTCATGGCAATTTGCTCAGCTTCATCCAGACGGTGTTGGAGGTCTTTAATGGTTTGCTCCATGTTCTTCTTCATGCGCTCCAGGTGAGCACTGGTGTCCTGCTCCTTCTTCAGCTCTTCTGCCATCATGGCAGCATCAGTGATGGCTTTTTTGGCTTTTTCCTCAGCATTCCTGCACTCTTGGACAGATTCCTCTACTTCGGTTTGAAGCTGGGAAATATCACTGTCCAGCTTCTTTTTCTGATTTAGCAAGCTAGTGTTCTGAAATGTTAAAAAAGATTATTTTTTTGGACACTAAGACTCTGATCTGAAGCTCTATCTGTAAGTGCACAAGAATGTGGACATGTTGCAGAAAATCTGTCAGAACTATGTACATTACATGCAAAGCAGTATGTGCGTTGTGTTTATTGTGGGTGCGACCAATTTAAACTTGTAAAAAATTACCAGAAGAGTCACTAAATTGAAACTAAGCACATGTATAATTGTTGACATAGAGCTGGTCTTTTGAAATAATCTGCTTTGTTTTGATGAAGTAAAGATAGAGTTGTTTGGCTGCAATCACAGTACAAATACGAACAGGAAAAGACCCTTATACAACTGCAAAATGTAGGAAATCTTATAATTAGAGCTTTCTTCACTACCTCAGGGACTGGGCATCTCACAGTCTTGTACTATAAAATGTAAAGGAGTGCTTTAAGATGATCAGCCATCTGTCCAAAAGATGAAGTTGGCATTTTCAATAGTATAATTCAAAATACACTAGCAAATATCAAAACCCTTATTTGAACCTTATTCAAAAGGGCAATACATAAGATATCTTTCAGGTGATGGAACTGTGTATTGGGGAATGGTCAAAACTTTCAGCTAGCCGGTGAAAGCTGGTCGACATTTATGCAAAGCACCTACAAAACATTTCTGCTAAAGGGGGCAGTGCTTCTGAGGACAAGGCAGTAGGTACTTCCTTCACAGGAGTATTTTACATGAACCAATATTTTTTGTTGAATAAATTACAAAAAAATCTAATTTTCCCTGTGATTTTATTAAGGTCCTTAATCTAGAGGCACGGTAGTAAGGAGGGTGAAATGCTTGCTTGTTTACATATGTGGGGAAAAAATGTCATGTACCTAAAATGTAGTTAACACATGGACTGCTTTAGATTTCTCTTCATGGCTTTCCCTAGATTTTAATGGCATACCTGAGAGTGCAGTAGCTGAACTCTCTCACTGACATCCAGCAGTTCTTGCTCAGCCAGCTTGCGGCCTCTCTCGGTCTGCTCCACCATAGATCTCAGTTCATCTAATTCAGCTTGCATCAGATTGTTGCGTCTCTCCACAATAGCAATGTTCTCTTTAAGATCATCGTTAACACGGAGGGCATCATCCAGCTGAATTTGAGAATCCTGTAAAGAACAGATTTTTCAGTTAATTACAGTGATATTCTTACTCACTCACACTGTCACTCATTTGACAAACCACTTAATCCTATTAGTGTCATGGGGAGGCTGGAGCCTATCTTAGTCAACACAAATGACAGGTACACCTCGAACAGCCCACTAGACCATTACAGGGCAACACACAACTGTTCACACTTACACCTAGGAGCAATTTGGAATAGCCAGTTAGGCTAATGTGAATGTCTTTTGACTGAGGGAGTAAACTAGAGTGTAATATTCTTGCTTTTTATTGAAATTACATAACTTTGCACTGATAAAGTGAATAATCGTTAATGTACAAAGACCATTTCTACTTGCCTTCAAATGACCATGAACACTCTTCAGCTGTTTCTGGGCCTCTGCAGCCTGCCTGTTAGCCTGGCTGAGCTGGATCTCCATCTCATTGAGATCTCCCTCCATCTTCTTCTTCAGTCTTAGGGCCTCGTTTCTGCTGCGAGTCTCAGACTCTAGAGAGCTTTGAAGGGTATCCACCACTCTTTGGTGATTCCTCTTGGCCTGCTCCATTTCCTCATCTTTTTCAGCCAGCTTACGCTCAATGTCAGCCTTCACCTGGTTGAACTCCAGTTGGGCTCGCAAGATCTTTCCTTCTTCATGTTCAAGAGATCCCTTTTATTAACAAATCATAAACAACACCAGTAAGA
This sequence comes from Neosilurus mollespiculum, assembly GCA_030014195.1. Classification (NCBI taxonomy): domain Eukaryota; kingdom Metazoa; phylum Chordata; class Actinopteri; order Siluriformes; family Plotosidae; genus Neosilurus; species Neosilurus mollespiculum. Next base: position 13,318,898 of record JAQMYF010000001.1, read on the forward strand.
GTTCATAAGACCTTAACACACTCGACATTCAAAAACACTGCTTTTTTTTTTTTTTTTAAACGTGGATCTCGAAATAATTTTACAATGAATCGTCATTTTATATGGATTCTTGATGAAAAATCAGAAACACATCCTTTTAAAAAGATCTTAAGGCCCTTACTTCAGCTTCTTCTAGAGCAGATTGAATCTCAGCCTTCTCCTGCTCCAGTTGTTTTCTTGCTTTTTCCAGCTCATGAATACTCTTCCCACTTTCACCAAGTTGTTCAGTGAGATCAGAAATTTCCTCTGTTTAATAGAAAACTAGGGTGTTTAACAAATAATGTTATCTGCAAAGCAAGCTTTGTGATTTTGATCAATGTACCAATGAAGTTCACCTTGCAGGTTCTTATTCTCCCTCTTCATTGTTTCCAAATGATCCAAAGACTCCTCATAGGAATTCTTCAGTTTGAAGAGCTCAGTACTTAAAGATCTAGCCTCTTTCTGAGAACTTTCCAGCTCGGACTGGGACTCCTCATACTTTTGCTTCCACTCAGCCAAGACCTGAAGCAATTGATCATAGATATACTTGCAGTTTCTCAGTAAGACTTAACATAATTCTAAGGTAAACATTTAGAATGTGTTCTTATGTGCTGATAAGACGTTAAAATTCTTTCAATTTTTAAACAACCAGCCTGTATTGCAGATTTTAACTTTTCAAACAGAGTTTTGCTTATTTTATATCATGAAATACAGGTCTCTATAGGTAATTAAACACCAAGAAAATAAGATTTTATTCACTTCTTTGTACCTACCTTGTCAAAGTTTCTCTGTTTCTTGTCCAAAGCAGCAGCAGCAGCATTGGATCGTTCCACATCAACCATGAGATCTTCAATCTCATTCTGCAGTCTGTGTTTAGTCTTCTCCAGAGAGGAGCATTTGGCATTTACAGCTTCCACAGCTTCTTCTGCTTCTTGCAGACGTTGAGCAAGTTTTTTCCTGGAAGGGAGAGAATTATATGCTTAAGGACATTTCAATGTATGATTTCTGTTCTGTGATAAATGCCATCCTAGTTTGCAGGATGGAACATTGCTGCACCGGACTCTTACTTTGCATCCTCCAGCTCTTCTGTTCTCTGGATGGCATCAGTTTCATACTTGGTTCTCCACTGAGCTACCTCAGAGTTTGCTTTGGAGAGACTGCGTTGGAGCTCAGCTTTAGCCTCCTGTTCCTCCTCGTACTGCTCCCTGAGCAGGTCAGAATCATGACGAGCCGATTGCACTGCATGAGCCAGCGCATTCTTAGCCTGGAAAAAAATGTGTTTTTATTGTTTTAATTAAATTTTATACTGTGTAAAAGGTTTAAAGTACCAGTTAAAGAAAAAAAATACCTTGACTTCCTCTTCAAGTTGTCTCTTAAGATCTTCAACCTGTTGCGTGTAGGACTGTTTGCCTCTAGTCAGCTGAGAGACCAAGGAATCCTTCTCTTCCAGCTGTCTCGTAAGTTCACCTTGATTGCAGATTGAATTTAATTTCATGTGTTTGTATGTTATATGCACAAAGAACACACTTCCTCATCCCTTAGCTTAGCCCTTACCGTTCTCTGTTTGCAGTTTAGCTTTTTGCATGCTGAAGTCATTGATGCTTCGTTGTCCTTCCTCAAATTTAGTCCTGTACTCGGTCATCTGGTCTTCAAGTGTCCGGCACATCTTTTCAAGATTTGCCTGATCCGAACAATTAAGAAAACGAATATTATGGAAATATAAAAGGCAAAAATTTGGCCTTGATTTGCCTTAAATAATAAGCATATTTGATGCACCATTCTTAAAGATAAAATATGCACATCTGTATACACAGTGCATAATTATTATTGCTACCTTGGCTTTAACAATCTGTTCCATGTTGGAGACCACATCATCCAGCTCCAGTCTCAGTTCACTCTTTTCCTTCTCAAGCTTCTGCTTGACT
>JAQMYF010000001.1:13323602-13333996 GCA_030014195.1 Neosilurus mollespiculum
TTCAGGAATTCTTCCTTCATGTTGGCCATCTCCTTTTCAGCCTCAGCTGACCTTAACAGTGGTTTGATTTTGAAGTAGAGTTTCATCCATGGCCAATTCTTGACACCCATGAAAGCACGGATATTCCACTGGATCACCAGCAATGCATCCCTGCAATTCATTAAATGTTAACCTATTTTTGGAAGTTATGAAATATGCCTAGAAAAATTTTAATACAATGCAATACTTACCTGCGTTCAACCATCTTCTGGAACTCAACTCTTGAGAGAAGACCGCGAGCACAAGCCTGAAAACGAGTGATGATTAAGGCAAGACGATCATCTCTCATCTCTTCCAGTTGACCCAAGAGTCCAGCCTTGAAGAACACCTTGAAGAACCGCATATATGCATGCTAAGTTTTATTTACTTTAAAAAGATTTTAGCTTTTCCAATTGTATGACAAAGTAATATGATTCATGGTATCGAACCTTAGTGTGTCCGAACTTGTACTGATTGTGGTCAATATCCAGTGAGGCCAACAATTTCTCAGCTCCCTTCCTACTGTCAATGAATTGCCCTTCAGGAATAGCAGCAGGGTTCAAAATACGATATCTGCACATAAATTGTTTAAGAATAATAAGAAATTTTTAGGTTTTTAAAAAAGGATATGGTTGAATGCACTAGTATTGTTGGTAGATACTACTTGAAATTTGCAATTGAAGTAATTCCCACAATATAAATTGATGGGTGATCACAGCTAAAATCCTTATGTACCCTTTTTTTTTTTCTTAAGAAGTATTTAGGCTTGCACAGTGGCTCAATGGTTAGTGCTGTCTTCTTAGAGTAAAAAGGTTCTGGGTTCGAATCTCGTACCCAACTAGGGCCTATCTGTGTGTAATTCGCATATATTCCCTATGGGGGAACCCCTATTCCCCATGAGTTTTTTTCTGGATGTTTTGGTTTTCTCTCACAGTCATAGACATGCAAATTACATCAACTGGCTACTCTAAATTGCCAACAGATGTGAATGGTTATTTGTCGATCTATTAGCCCTGCAATAGACTGGTGAATTGTTCCGGGGTGTACCACACACCTTGCCCGAAGTCAGTTGGGATTGGCTCCAGTTTTGCCTTTGGCCCTGAATGATATAAGTATACATAAGGGATGGATGAAGTATCTATATGCTTACTTATAAAGATCAGAATTTCAGTTCTCACTTTGAGGTAAACAAAAGTGATAGCTTAAGTAAAAGGGAGAAAAGTTGATAGTTTTAAAGTAAATAATAATATTTGGTTGTATATTGCTTATTTGCAATTATCATGTCAAGCTAGTGGCCCCATAGCATACATTTCAGGTATGCACTGCAGCTTCTTTATTTTTTCCCCCTTCAATCTCCCTTCATTTGCTGAAATGCTAGTTAAGGTTTGGTGATTGATTTGTTCAGTTAGATTGGATGCATCTGTAAACTGTCAGACAGATTGGGCTTGTTTGACTTCTGAATTTATTCTGTGGGTTTCATTACAAGTTACATCAATAACAATTAGTGTGCTTTCTTCATGTATGCAGCTTGGCAGACATTTACATTTATCTCATATATGCAACTGAGCAGATGAGATTTAAGGGCCTTGCTCAAGGGCCCAAAGTAACATTTGGACAGTGCTGGGCTACCAATGCCCTGTACTAGAAGCAGCCCTGCAAGACCAAGCCATGACACTTCAAGCATAAGCCGTGACCTTATATACAGTCATTGAAAAAATTAAGGGACCACTATTAAGATCCCCATTAAAAGTGGAATCTTAATTTTTTTTTTCCATCACTGTATTTTGGATTATGAGCAGATGCTTTCTTTCTCTACACTTTGGCCTTATCAATTTTGAAGAGGTTAATCTTGGTTCCATTGGTAGATCATCTGTGTATTTTGCCTTGAATTCAAATCTGGTCTTCCAATTCTTACTACTGATGCGTTGTGGTGCAGCCTTCATATTCATGTCGTCAAAGTCTTCCTCAGACTGTGATTCCTTTACCCTTGCCCTGTGATGGCAAGCTTGTCATCATTTGCTGTTGTTTTCCTTGTATAAATGTTTGATGCTAGGACTCCAATGGTTTCTTCCTTTTTTCTTTTTTTAAATCAATTTTGTCTATTTTCTTTGGCTCAAAACTAATTGCTTTTCTCTAACAGCCTGCATTATTGGTTATCTTTTTTCCAACAAAAAAGGTAAAAACAGGGTTGAGCAATTGAATGTTTAAACAATCACGTGGATAGCAAGTAACACCTGTCACATGGTCCAATATTTCTGGTCACTAGAAAAATTGGTTGGTTCAAACAAAAGGTGTTTTTTTTTTTTTTTAAAGATATTTTACTTTTGTAGATATTAATTCAAGTTAATATTCTTCTCTATCGTCCCATATTCATCTTTTAATATCAGTCCCAAATGTCTTCAGTGTGTAAAAAAAAAAATCAAGTGAATTGGCATTATCATTCCAATACTTTTAAAGGGGACTGTGTATGAGCAAAATATAGATGATTTGTACAACTCTAGAGAATCTCAACAAGTTAGGAATTCTACTCAAAATGAGCTTCGTAATGTTACAACATGTTACCTTTGCTTGAAGTCACCGTAGAGGATCCTGTTAGGGAAGCCTTTCCTGCAGATTCGGATGCCTTCCAGCACACCGTTACAGCGTAGCTGGTGCATCACCAGAGGATTCTCCATGGCCCCAGGAGTCTTTGTCTCATTGGGGATGATGCAGCGCACAAAATGAGGGTGCGTTGATCTCAGGTTGGTCATCAGCTTGTTCAAATTCTCCTAATGACAGAATAAGTACAGCCAATACAAGTATAATAAGTGTGAGCCATGCTTTTACACTTCCAAAGTTGTAAGAATTCACTTGACTCAAATTGCATAAACTTAAAGCTTGCATTAATAGGTAACCTGGTCCAGTTTAGTATAATAGTCCACTAATCACGTGGGGACTTCTGCAAATTACTGTAAATAGCACAAAGTACTGATTTGAGGTTTGAGAGTTATACAACTTATCTTACCCTATGGAGGGCCGACACAGTCTGGAAAGTAGAACCTTTTTTCTTCTTTTCCTTTTTTCCACCTGCAGCTGTTTCTGCCATTGCTGTTGGAATAAAATGCCTGATGATTAGAACAAAACAGCTTGATGACTAGGAAATGACAATGCATTCCTGAGCCACATGAGTCATCTTACCTGAATCAGCACCAGAATAATTTACAAAAAGGATAGAAAGCAATTTCATGGTGGACTTCTGGTATAGCCCTACTACAGTTTCATTGAGTGGATCCTTGTTCTTCACCAGCCAGTTGTTAATGTTGTAGTCAACAGTGCCAGCATAATGTACTAAGGAAAAGTGAGCCTCTGGTTTACCCTTCACAATCCTGGGCTTCTGGAAGTTTGCAGATTTTCCCAAGTGATTGTCGTAAAGCTTAGCTTTAAATGTAGAATCACTGGCCTTAGGGAACATGCACTCCTCTTCAAGGATGGACATGATACCCATGGGCTACAGAGACAAGAATAGAAAGGCATAAGTTTATCTCATTTGTAACCACATTTATGAAATCAAATTGTTAGCTCAAATCCCATGTCTCACCTTTTCAATGAGATCAATACAAGCCTGCAAGTCCATGCCGAAATCAATGAATGTCCACTCAATACCCTCTTTCTTGTATTCTTCTTGCTCCAACACAAACATGTGATGGTTGAAGAACTGCTGCAACTTCTCATTAGTGAAGTTGATGCACAGCTGCTCAAATGTGTTGAACTATTAAGGAAATATGCAGTTATTAATAATGATACCCCCTACAAAAATCCTATAAAGCAACGCCGAGAGATTTGTACAAGAACACATACATCAAAGATTTCAAAGCCAGCGATGTCCAGCACGCCGATGAAGTACTGACGAGGCTGCTTGGTGTCCAGTGATTGGTTAATTCTCACAACCATCCAAAGGAACATCTTCTCATATACTGCCTTTGACAGAGCTCCAACAGCATAGTACACCTATAGTACAGAACATATATTTATTTTTCTACAGAAGTATTACTTTAATGATAGCCTAATAGATTGTATGTGTCCAGGTTAATAGAATTTATTTCCAACCTGCTGGACGTTCTGGCCTCTAGTGACCCATTCATTTCCTACTTTGACTCTGGGGTGGCACAGAGCCTTGATGAGATCAGCTGAGTTCAGGCCCATTAGATAAGCTGCTTTGTCAGCATCTGAAATACGTAATTCATAATTAAGAATAAATTCATTTGGTGCACACTCTTGTCAAATGGAGAGAATTTCAATTTGATCTGCTTGACTAGGTAGATTTTTGTAGTGTAGTCTACACTACAAGGGTCTACAATTCTCTGGGTAAGCAAGACTCTTAATAAATAATGACTGTAACATTCATATACAGGGCCAACACACACATACACATCTATTTACCCTTGCACTCACACCTAGGGGCTAAAGTGTATGTCTTTGGACTGTGGCAGGAAACCAAAGTACCCAGACAAAACTAACACAAGCACAGGAAGAACATATAAACTCCACACAGAAACACCTTCATCGAGCCCAGGACTCAAACCCAGGACCTTCTTGCCTTGTGGCTTACCCCTATGGCCACCATGCCACCCACCATACAAACTTCCTTATAGTATGTGCTTACAGAAGAACATTACTGCCATTCGAGGAAAAAAAAAATCCCTTGGTATTATGAGAAAAGCGTCTCTATTAATAATAGAAGAACATCATATCATTATGAGAAAAGCATTTCTTTAATATAAGATAAATATGTCATCCAAACAACATAGTCTACACTGTAGTCTACATAGTTACCAGTTGAGAAGTTATGAAACATATGAAACATTTTAGAGGATTAGGCATATTTTACTTAAATAAATTAAACCACAATGAAATTGTTGTGTGTACAGTATTATCATTGTTAGATATGAACAATCAGTCCCAGTGTTTATACAGATGCAAAAGTGGTCAGACTGCTCAAACATTGGTCGAATCCTATCAGATCATGTTTAGTGACATGAGAATCTCCAATTAAAAGTATTTTATAAGGTTTCAAGGTGGGTCAGTGATTACACACCCAGAATACTGTCAGGCTTTTATAGAGACAAGAATGGCCTGAGATTTGAGAATTTGTTGTAATGTGCATATACTAATGACAATACTGTCTACAGCGTTAAGTAACACTGACATCTCATTGAGGTTTAAACCATGCTTAAAGTAAAGTTTCAAAATAAGATTTCTTAATAATATGATTTTGTTATAGTAATGAGATGCTTTTCTCAGAATGAGGCGCGTGTTTTCTTTCTATATCAAGATGCAGATGGAGATTGTTTTTATGTATATTAGATTTTTACAGTTTATAAATTACTCATGGTTGTGTCCTTTTGATGTTATTAGTATGTTAGGGAAATAGTACTTAACTTTTATCAAACTGCAGCAATGCATTTATTTAAGGTATCAAGATATGCAGTACCCTCAGTGCCGTCCGCCTCAGCCTGCTCCTCTCTCTGCTTCTGCTTAAACCTCATATTGCCGTGGTGCATGATGGCACCAACCAACTTATAGATGCTATTCTTTTCTTCCTGAGTGAAGCCCAGCACATCAAAAGCTTCCTACAGAAAAAAATGTGGAGTGTCTTTTTTAAATACACATCTTGACCCATGTTGATTAAGTTGCCCTTAAGAAACTACAGTTAACCTCGTTTCAGTATTATTCATAATTCTTTGGTTTTAAGATAAGTTCATCTTTTCTTACGTACATCAGTAGCCATCAGCTCCTCACCATCATTAATAGAGGCTACTTGAGTCTCTCCTTGGGAGATGAAGGAGTAATCATAAGGGTTTGCAGTAATGAGCAGCATTTCTGTAAAAGAGAAAGAAAACAGACATTTTGTAATGGTGTATATATAAATGTATAGAGAAAGAGAGAGAGAGAGAGAGAGAGAGAGAGAGAGAGAGAGAGAGAGAGAGAGAGAGAGTATGTACTCAACTGCATAGACTGCATTATCAATACTGATATTTGTTACTGACCTAGCAGCTCAGGTTTCTTTTGAGACAAGATCTGATAGAAGATATGGTAGTCTCTTTCAGCCTTGAGCTGGAAAGTCACACGGGACTTCTCTAAAAGATCTGTATCAGATGGAATAACAAGACAAACAGTGACCAAATTATCATGATTACAGAAAGTAAAAATAGATAAAAACATAAAAGAAGTCTTACAGGTCTCAATATCAGCAGAGGCCAGTTTGCCAGTGGCACCAAAGTGAATCCTGATAAACTTGCCCTATTTGAATTTTTTTTGAACACAATTGAATTACTTGTTCTGATGTTAGGCATGATGGTCTTGATTTTACAGAATAAAAAACAAACAAGATACATACAAACATAAACCAGAGACAAACTATATCTCACCAAACATATATATTAAAAATGCTGTTCTTATAACTTGTGTGTGTGTGTATTTGTGTGTGTGTGTACATACAATTGTGTCTGGATGCGGAGGGTATACATATAAATAATGATAATAAGGATGATGATGATAATTATGAATAGCAACAACAGCAGAACAAAAGATAATAGCAATAATTTTTCTTTAAAGTAATTAATATACTTACAAATCTGGATGAGTTGTCATTTCTGATGGTCTTGGCATTCCCAAAAGCCTCCAGAGCAGGGTTACACTGAATGATTTGATCCTCCAGAGTACCCTATCAAATATATGACAAAAAAAAAATTGTGTGTTTTAGTTCCTGTGTCAAAAAGATCATACTGAAAAAAATGTGTGATGTTAATTCTAACATTCAGGAAACGACATCTATAGCTACTATAGGAATAATAACTGAGGAACAAAACTTTGATCATTGGTTTGGGCTGAAGTGTTTATCAGATTAATTTTTTAAGTAAAATGACATGAACAAGAGCACAGTTATGATTAAAAAAATGACAGCTATGATTCAATGTAAGTATGAATTCAGGGGCGTAGTGCAATAGTCTTTCATGTTGAAAATAAGTTCAAGTCATGAAAAATGTACCATGTGCCATGTCTGCTGATGAGGTCACTAATTCTACTGTGGGCTTTAAACTAGGAAGTCAAATTTTACATGGTGTAACCAAAGTGGCAGAGTGATACGCGCAGTGAAGCATCCCCATTTGGTTATACAAAATAACAGTCTTAGAATGCTACCTGACCAATAAAGTTAGAGAACCTGTTGTACTGCACTTAACAAATGTTTTCTTCTAACTTCTCAAACTATCAAGTATTGTTCAGAGTTTTCTAACAGTGAGAATTATTTACTCATTCATTTATTCATTTGCTGAACTGCTTAGTCATACTGTGTCGCAAAGGGGGTGAGGCCTATTTCAGTTGACTTTACATCTAGAGGCAATTTGGAACAACCAATTAGCCAAAGGTGCATGTCTTTGGACTGTAGGAGGAAACCGGAGTATTCAGAAGAAACCCACGTAATGACGGGGAGAACATGCAGATTCCACACAGAAACGCGAGTCAAGCCGGGGACTCGAAACCAGGACCTTCTTCTTGTGAAGCAGATGAGCTAACCACTACGCCACCATGGCACCCAGGTGAGAATAAGTATTATTCACATTAGTATGTGGTTCCTCAACATAGTAACAGTACCAGTCAAACATTTGCACACAGCTACTCAGTCTAATTGAATCAGAATGTGTGAATGAACTTTTGACCGGTACTGTATATATAAACCTGTCTTGTTGATTTAAATATGACAAAATGCTAAGTTCACCTTCTTATCACTGGGATCCCTCTTAAAACCACCAGCTGCAATGCTAGCAAAGTACTGGATGACCCTCTTGGTGTTCACAGTCTTTCCTGCACCAGATTCTCCACTATGAAAAGTTTTATTTTTAGTATAAAATCAATTTATTATCGGAAATAAAACAATGATATTAGAAGACTTTATAAACAGTAGTTTTGTTGAAGTTAAAATGATAATATTTCAATGCTTACATATTTAATATCACATTTAAAAAAAAAAGTAGACTTACGTGATAAGGATAGACTGGTTTTCCCTGTCTGAAAATAATAATATATCTGAGCTCAACCCATCACATACATTTAATTTGCAAACAATACAAATCAATCAAGGGAAAAAAGATACTTGCTTTAATAGGGTGTCTTTACCTGCTAGCATGTACTGGTAGGCGTTATCAGAAATGGAGAAGATGTGAGGAGGAGCTTCACTCCTCTTCTTGCCTCTGTATGCAAGGACAACTTCTTGGTTGTACACCGGCAGCCACTTGTAGGGGTTGACGGTTACACAGAAGAGTCCTGAGTAGGTCTGTAAGAGAAGGAAACCAATGTTTACTATGTTCAGAACCATGTAACATAAAAGTAATAGTCCGTATTAGTGGAGAACTTCACGTGCACAACTCACGTAGATCATCCAGGCCGCGTAACGCTCTTTGAGGTTATACAGCACAGCAGGTTCATGCAGGAAAGTGAACATCGCCATGTCCTCGATTTTATCAAACTTTGGCGGGTTCTGAGGATGAATATCTGATTCCTTGACAACCACCGTCTGTATGCAAGATCGTTTTTCATTTTTAGTCTGATGTTGTGTTTTATAGTATTTAAAACAATGTGTTTGTTTATCCACAGAACACAGTGCATCTCAGTAAACTCTTACCTTTCCTTTTTCAGTCTCACAAGTAACTTTGTCTCCATCGCGACTCATAATTGTTCCTTTAACATATTCTTCCTCTGGATCAGGAACAAAACATGCCTTTTTCATGTCAAAGATTCGAGTTTGGGCCTCAAGACGCTCTAGATCTGATTTTCTCAGGTATGGGGCTGCAGCCCCAAACTCCGCCATCTGAGCATCCCCCATCTTTTAGCCTGTCTATCAAAGATGCCTTGGTTTAGTTTATGTGCATCAGACCCAATTTTATATACTGTATATAATTTGTACACATGTCCATATATTGTAGATGTAACTCACATTGCTTTAGACAGCACTGCCAAAATCATGAAGTCACATCAAGCATACAAATGAATAGTACTTACCTCTGTTGTTCACCCTCTTAGCAAAAATAGATGGTGGTGTTTCTCTGAAAATAGGCAAGGCATTAAAGATTTTCAGAATCACCAAGAATTTGGCTTACTAGCTTTTTACCATAGGCACTTAATGACTTTTGAAATGAGTCACTGTTCAAAACATTCTGTTCAGTTTAATAGAATTAAAATTTCTTGCATTTGCTTTGCATAAAAGGACTGTGATACCTCAGCAGTCGTAAGATAATGAAGAGTATTAATATTAAAAGCTGCTTCTAAAAGGTATGTTTACCTCTGGATGATTGAAGTTCAGAAATCAGCAATGTTCAGGCCATCGTCTCCCTCTTTTATAAGCAAGCACCCTCTATATATGGCATTTGGCATTGTTAGGTAGGAGCTATTTTGTTTGATTAAACTGAAGGTGGGTGGGGTACAGTGACTTTTCCACATTTATGGGGGTCGTGGTGCATGTAGAGGAAAAGAGGGTGGTCAAATTAGTGGCAACAACAAACCCATAATAGAAACTAATAGATATTTAACATGAATATATAGAGACGGGAGTATATTTTATGGATCATTTTTATTGAAAATTACTCTCCATTACCTTTTTTTAATGATATGTTTTTTTTGGACAGCAATTGCTTGATGCTATGACACTTACAGTGCTACAATAGGGTAATAAGGTAGGCATTAACAAATCACCTATCTGTAGGATTAAGTTTATGGATGCAGAGCATTATTTTTACATTTTAAATAGATTTACTTAACACAGAATACAGAGCCTGACACATAACACATGTGATTAGCCTTGTAATGCTAATGCATGTAGCTAGGGACCTTTTAAAAATTATTAAAATTTCTTATTTATTTTATTTAAAAAAAAACACCAAAAACGTAAAGATGTTACTACAATCAAAATCCAGCCACTTTACTCACATGACTACTGTAACATATTTAGACAGTGACTCATTCATCCCCTGACCAAATAATATGCCTTAGACAGGAAAAAAAAATCACTGCTGCATGTCTCAAATGGCTTTAGATATCTGTCACAGTTAGCAGCAGTTAGCAGGGCTCGAGGTCAATCAACAGCTGTTGAAATGATTCCTCATCTCATTGGCGCTTTGTTGTCTCCACTCCTTTGTCCTTGAGTATAGAGATAACCCCTGTAACATTTCTGTCGGGTGACAGTGTTTGATTGAGTAGCACAGGTTTCTCCACACACAGTAGCATCCCCATATTAGTGAAGTTGTGCTCAGAGCAAGTGAAAGCTAATGAAGGGTTTAAGGGTTTTTTACATGTGTGTCTATATACACATATATATGTGTGTGTGTGTGTGTGTGTGTGTGTGT
>JAQMYF010000001.1:13334096-13345653 GCA_030014195.1 Neosilurus mollespiculum
GTGAAATTCCCAAATTTTACTGCAGCAAATATATATTTCAATATAAAACTAATATATAAATATATTCTGGAGACATTTAATTCGCAAATTATTCCCCAACTGTTCTCCAATTACTCGTTGCAAACTTCTCAGATATCTGGTAAATAAACTGTTACAATAGATCAGATTCAGATGTGTCTGATTTTTGAGGAAGTGGGTCAATTCTAGAGTTGACCCCCAAACACTTCCAAACTATCCTTGAACATTGCTAATTTCTTATTAACTATTCCCATATATATATGGGAGTGGGATACGGGAGACATTTGCCCAAATATCGGATGAGGGTTTAGTGACGTGAGAAGATAGTTTGGGAGTGTTTGGGGAAAGTTTTTCCCTTGTTTTCGCAAGGTTATTTTAAACATGTTCAAACAAAACTTTTTTGGCTTGGCAAACTATGTGGAATGTTCAGAAATCATGGGGAATACGTGAGAATTTTGGGGGATTTTTTTTTGGCATAATCGCCAAGGTTTGCAATTTGTTACACTCTGTAGTGACTAGCATTTATTCATGCATGTAATAAAAACAAACAAACAAAAAAATCCCTGGAGTACTTGAGTATTTTTTTGGTGTTATGTAAACTGATAATATGGCTTTAACCTGATAATATTCTTAGACCCAGACTGGTGAGATTATAAAGTGTTTCTGTACAATACATTGCTCTGAATTAGGGTTTCTGCAAAATGAAATAATTGCTGGTGTTACTGTGATCTGCAATGTATGGGTCTTTTTTTGTGTGAGTGGTGACACTTGGGAATGTGAAGAGCAAATGTCTGAACTTTGCTGATATAAATATTATTCCAATAAACATCTCTATAATGTATACATTGTATAAAGTGCGCATGTAATTCTGGGAATGGTTTCCTTTTTACATGCATTAGTACGCTGACATGAATAACAATAGTCACTTGATTATAAAACACTGTTTGAAAGTATGGGGATGCATTTATTTTTAGAATGAAGCATCTAACAGGGTGAAGTGTGAAGTAAGACTGCATGCCTTACCAAGTGAGAGCAACAGAAAACCCCTACGTGCTTTATCAAGTGATAACAGCATCAAGGCAGAGGTCAGTCCACTTAATAGTGCAAGTGTCAGTGATGAGTATTAAATCTGCTCTCCTTAATACCCTCTTTAGATTGCAGGGAACCTTTCTATATATTCTATGCCTGTCAAAGAAATATGATATAACCTTAATGAGCCATCCCATGAGAACTAGTAAATACCTAGCCAGAACAAGCACTCAAGTCAATTACACTATTGACATAAAGGATTAACAACAATGAAGGAGTGTACTGGGGCTGCAAGGATGTGTTTTGCTTCCAACAAGAGGCAGTGACATGATCCCCAAGTCCCTTCACTTCAAAGGTCAACATAGTATGTAAGGACTGAACCGTTGGTCTGGCGAGCTGTTCAGGTAGTACCTCACCTTCATCTCACCAAGTGATGGCTGAGGTAGGCTCCTCATGACCGTAACAGTAGGATTAGGCAGTTCGGCAAATGAGTGAGAGTGAACAGTACACCCAAATATAAGTTACATGCTTCTTTACCACCCCCCAAATGTCCACAGGAACATTCTTACAACGGTGAGATGGATTTGGGGTGTTGGAGCTGGTGATAATGTAAGAACATGTACTTTGTGTGAGAGACTAAATATTTCTGACCTCAAGATTCTTACACATGTACACTTGAGATGGTTGTATCCAACGCAGCCACTCTTGGACTGGCAGACTGACCAACCTCCACATTAACAGGTGAGTGTCAAAGGACAGGTCATGTACGACCCTGCAATAGACAATCAGTGATGATCTTAAGGAGCTCAAGTTCAATCTCAATGCGTCAGACCCTCCGAACCTACTACAGTGGGTGGAAAAAGTTCATAACAACATGCCTGCCAGTTGGTGGATTAATATCAAAATGGAGAGTGAGTGCAGCAAGCAAGATTAAGCAAATATTTTCCTTTTCACTTCTTTTCCATTAACTCAAGATCAGGGCTTGTAAGTTCATAGATTAAAGCTAGATAAAAACCATTGCAAAATGGAAAAACAAATCTCTCCAGGCTTGGCATGTTACGGAATTTTACAGAAAAGTCTCTGTGGAAAAAACAAACAAAACCGTGATCTCCTTATTGCTGTAACGAGGGCTCAAAATTGTAAAAGCACCTCCATTTGAGTGTCAGATTTAAATAATAATTAATTTTAGTGTGTGATATGAGTATTGTTTGTATGCTATTATTATTGATAATATGCCAGACTCCTTTGTATATATGTATAATATCTGGTAAATAAAAATATTCTCATTTTGATATCCACCTCTACCTGGATCTGCGTTATTTGCTCCTTTTGGTGGCAGCTTTTAAGAAACCGGCTACACACAGCTCACTCAAAAATAGTGAGACAAACTTGGTCACAACAGTGCCGACAGGATCACTGACCACACCACATGAGAGATAGAATGCTGCTGCCTGAAATTGCAATGGGATGAATCACCACCTTTGTTAAAATAGCACAATGCCCTTTGTTATAATGCCAGAAGCATTATAACATGTTTTTAAAATGTAGTTTAATATTAACAGTGAACAAAAGGAATAGTACAAATACAATTTCTTGGACTGAATTCCTGCATTAAACTTTATAAACACAGGTGATGCATTTCTCCCAAAAACCTAATAAAGAAACCACATGCCTGATGCTTTATGGCATGTCAAAATAGATTAGCAACGGCCAATACCAAAAAGAGTGTGCAGCAATGTGCCAAAGGCTTGGAATAATTTTACACACTAATACCACATAGCATATTGGAGCCCAGCAACTACTTCAGCTGTTTCAGATTATTTCAGCGCCCTAAACACTAACATGTGCTAAAGATAAAATGTGAGTTCAGAAGGTGTGCAATCAACACTGCTCTGATGTTTTCAACAAAAACAGTTGGCGGGGAAGAGAATGTGAATGCGATACTTATGTACATTTAATTCATTTTCAGATATCGCATCAGTCTGGTTAGTGTTGGAGCGCTAACACAGTAATTTACACCAGTCAGTTACATCCATATCATAGACAGAGACAAATTTCATTTATTTTATTTTCAATTAAATTAGTTTTCATAACGTAATTACAGCACATTATTACTCAGTAAATAATCTTCAGCAATCAAAGCCGTTGTTCTACTTTCAAGTAACTTTAGCAATTATTTTAATAATCATTAATTGCCTTATTATTACTACCAATAGAGAATTAAGTGCATTTTTAAAAATAAACAAACAAACAAACAAAAAAAACCTACGTAACAAATTGACAGAGAAGTGATCCTAAAACAAGTCTGCATTATTCATTCCTTTCTGTTTCTTTGGCCCACGCTTCCACGCTTGTGCTCAGAGCATGACCAAAGAGAAATACTAGTGCTTGTCCTTTCCTTCCCTGCACACTCATTAATACTGGGTGCAAGATTCAGTCCTGTTTCTTCCAGCCACAAAGTGTCTATACAAGTGCTACAGGAGCATATCTGTGGAAGATAAATACTCCTTCTCTGTCAGCATGCCACAGTCCAGCATACGCAAATCAGTTTAATCAGTACCATAATGCCATTATAAACTTCCCATTGATAAATAACATAACTTGCAATTTTTCTATCGTGAGGATGGGCCAGCAGGAGCATATTTCTAATTCCTCCCTACTGTTTATATTTTATTTCAGTTCAGACAGAATATATTTAGGGTATTTACACAACGGCTGTATTCTGAGCTCTTGCCTGTGTGAAGTGGGGTTGATGTAATTAGAGGCTTTGTATGGACACTTGTATTAGGTCCATGATGGTGACTGTCTGGAGTGTTACTTTTAGGGTTACCACCTGTTGCATGGTAGATGAAACTAGCATTGACCGCAGTAACTGTCTTTGAGCCCTGGGATACTACAGGGCACGGTTGACCCTCTACACCATCGCGTTTCTCACCCTTCACACTTCAGCAGGAGCCTGGACAGACTCAGCATGCTGTAGTTCAATTTACGCGTTAGGAATGATTACAGGATGGGAGGTTAAGAAGGCTTGTCCCATGCGCCCCCTCTCGTCTTTTGCCACAGAGACATGGTGAGAGTCGGGGGAATGGCTGAGGTGACCAGGTGCATGTGTGTCTACAAAGAAGGCTAGGTCTCTGGATTTGGTGTGGCAAGCAAAGGAACGTTGTCCCTCCTCTTCCGGCCCAGCGGTGGGCGTCTGTATTGCTCACCATCAGCCAGTGTCTGTGGCAGGGGCTTCCGTTTGCTCTCCGGAAGCAGCAGAATGGACAGAACAGCCAGCAGGGCAAGAGAAGAGTAGACTACATGGTGCAGAAAGTAACCGTAGTGGTTGCGCAGGTCCATCAGAGGAGAGCTAAGCCGACCCACGCAGCCAAGAGCCAATATAGCACCGACCCCACTTCCCCTAGAATAGCCAAGGAAAATGTGCATGGGTTAACATTTAGTTTAATTACTGCAGAAATAGCAAACAAATTAAATCACATATGAATTTCTTTTGTTTAATCAGTATTGTTCTACATGTTTATAAGTAGACTGGCACTCATGGAGTACAAGGTACCTCAGCGATGGACAAATGGATTACGGTGACAAGTGCATTGATTAACCGGAAAAATCTGACCAAGACTGCAGGTTTATATAACTTGGCATAGTTTAAATTAAATGTCTCCCCCTAGTGGGTGTCTGCTGAACATTGTGCCCCATGTTAAAAATAGGCATTTTTTAAAATAAAAAACTTTTTTTTCACCATGATCCCATGCATGGATCACCGCCAAGATTTTATGGTTTGTTACTTGTACCACACCCTACTCTAAAAAAATAAAAATCCCTGGATAACTTAAATTATCTGCGATGGCCTGGCGAGCTGTCCAGGGTGTACCCCGCCCTCGCCCAGAGTCGGCTGAGATGGGCGCCAGCCTCCCCGGGACCCTAAGTAGGAATAAGCGGTTCAGAAGATGAATGAATGAATGAACTTAAATTATATGGCACACCAAAAAGACAATCTAAACAACACAGGCAAAAACATATCCTCCTGGCAGATGTAACTAATCACTATTCATTTATTCATTAATTCATTTTCTAAGTCGCTTATTCCCAATTAAGGTCATGGGGAGGCTGGCGCCCATCTCAGCCGACTCTGAGCGAGGGTGGGGTACACCCTGAACAGCTTGCCAGGCCATCGCTGGGCCAACACACAACCATTCACACTCACTCACACCTAGGGACACTTTGGAACAGCCAATTAACCTACTGGTTATGTTTTTGGACTGTGGAAGGAAACCGGTGTACCCTGAGGAAACCCACACAAGCAGAGGGAGAACATGCAAACTCCACTCAGAAAAGCCCAAGCCTGGCAATTAAACCCGAGCCTTCTTGTTGTGAGGCAGACGTGACCACTGCGTAACCACTGCACCACCATTCATTTATTTTGGATCCATATTAAAAAAAGGTCATGTTTATAAAATCTTACGATATCCTGCTGGAACAAATACTTTTAAAAAGATTTCATATTCTACTCTGAGTTTCCTAGTGCAAGGTTTCCTCA
The DNA here is from genome assembly GCA_030014195.1 of Neosilurus mollespiculum. Lineage (NCBI taxonomy): Eukaryota > Metazoa > Chordata > Actinopteri > Siluriformes > Plotosidae > Neosilurus > Neosilurus mollespiculum. Next base: position 13,339,684 of record JAQMYF010000001.1, read on the forward strand.
GGATGAAATGACTTATGAGTTGGGAAAAGGCCTCTAAATAAACACGTTAAATAAATTCGTCTGCGTCATCATTCGTTTTTATATATTTTTGAAATAATAAAATTGTGTGCACAGTGTAAGTTGTGGAAGGCTATTATGCTGTACCTTATGCAACGACCACATACAGTATACTAAATGTGAAGGCATTTACCATAGCCGTGTGTTCATATTTATTGAAATGTAAAGTGTTACCTTATGATGGTGGGCATGACTTCAGCAGTAAAGAGGACACACAGAGAGGCAGCAGCCTGTGATGAAAACAGGCCCATCACAGAGAACACTGTAATTGCTGACTCGCTCAGATCTACAGAGAGAAACACACAACCATTAAGTGTACTAGCAAAAATATATTTGGAAACCCTGACCTTCGGCTCATGTTAATACATCTTCAATATATACAAATACATCTCTGCTATTAGTATAGACCGTGGATGTGTGTTTATATATAATTTAATACTTCTGTGTATCTACTGTACCTAGCACTTGTGCAGTACTACTGTTCCACCACATGATGGCAACATAGTGCCAGATATGTCCACACTCAAATCTTTCCCAGATTTCAACATGTTCGATTTCAAGGACAACATTTCTATCAGTAGGATCTGCACTCACACTCCATCAGGCCCAGTAGAATGAGAGAGGCCAGCCCCGTCATTGTCATGGCTAGCAAGAGGATCCCACGGCGACCACATCGGTCCACTGTTGCCCAGAGCAACAGCCAAGCTCCACCCCCTGCGCAGACAGACAGCAGGTAGGACCAATAGAAACTGGAAGCAGTGCCTCGGACATCGCCCCTAAAGGAGCTGTAGCAGTGACTAATGCCATGAGAGATGAACCTGAGAGGGTGTGTAAAAAAAAAAAAAAAAAAAATTGAAGAGAGAAATAATGAATCGAGTCGACATAATTCAAATTCTTTCATTTATATTAGGATTCATAATGATAGGTGTGTCCTAGAGGGCTTGGACACCATTCCATCATAGATCATCAAGCTCAAATTCCATCATAGATCATCAAATATTCGTACACTCATTTACACCTCATGGCACTTCAGAGTAGCCAATCCACCAACAGGAAGTTTCCAAAGGTGGGATCAAACTGAAGAACTTGGAGGAAGCAGATAGAAGGAAGAACATGCCTGAAATTCCCCACATACCATAAACTGAGCTGCGCGTCTGAGACTTTAGAGTGATGACGTGTCAACATTACCTGCTGCAGCACATAAACCACACAGGTAGACATTTAATTTTGACTTACGAGGTAAAGCCTAGCACACACATGTTTTTCCAGATGTTCCGACTCTGGAAGAGCTCTGGGAAGGACAGGTGAGGACGACCGATCTGCGGGGACTCTGACTCCAGCTCTACAGGGACACAACAACAGGAGCCATTTACACTCCATATGGTCAAGCATGCTACATTTCTTCACCCCACAAGAAAAACACGAAGAGTCGGACTGTCATCAGACTCAGTCCTAAATTAGTGAAATCAAATCTCCAGCAATTTAGCAAATGCTGAATGAATTTACAACTTTCACTGTTACCGAGTCAAGCGGTGAACGGTGTTCATGAACACACCTGTGAAGCCATCATCATCCCGTTGCCGCTCACTGTGTTCACTGAACGAGGTCATGTCGCCAGATCTCTCTGAGAGCAATAACCAGCGTGGAGACTCTGGAAAGACACCTGGAATACTAAGGACAGGCAAACAGACATGGCTGTTGATAAGTTATTTAAAACAAAAAGTGGAACAGTGTAACTGACACATTAATGCTGGCAAAGAGGTCTGGTCGCCACTGAAACCAAGTAGATGCACTGTTAACACACAGGAGCTAATGGCCACTGGCTAATGTCTTCATGTCTCTGAGGGAATTTCAAATCAATAAGGTTCAATGACTGAAGATGGATTTGCATTCATCTCTATCTACAATAACTGTTTTATGGTTGTCGAGGTGCTCTGTCAGGATCCTTTTTAAACAGTCCCGCCCCTTCTATACATTTATATTTATAGCATTTAACAGTCAGTCGTCCTTATCCAGAGTAACTATCTCATTTTTATATTTGATCAGTTGAGGGTTAGGGGCCTTGCTTAAGATCTCAAGAGTGGCAGCTTTGGAGTAGCGGGGCTTGAGCATCTCCTGAAGAGTAACCCAGAGCCTTCAGCACTAATATTATATATGGGGCAGTGGTGGCTCAGTTGGGCTTCAACTCCCAATAACACAAAGGTGCCACTGTTGGGCCCATGAGCAAGGCCTTTAACCCTCAACGGCACAGTCGCTCTGGCTGGAGAAATACGTCTGCCAAATGCCATAAATGTAAATATATATGCTCAACTATAAACCGAACCAGTGCAAAAATTCAGCGCTGTAACATCTCCCAGCAGTCCCTCACCCATAGCAGAGGAAGAGAGAAAGAGGTGCTGCTCCAGTTCCTATCAACCCCCTCCATGTCGGGCATCCAACAGCTACTCCCAGCAATAAGAGCTCCCCGGCAACTGTTGTCAGCCCCGCAATCATGGTGACCAGGAGACGCAGTGAAGGGTCACACAGTTCCAAACCTTTCATTGAACAGAGAGACAGCACTGAAAGCAAACCCATACTGTAAATCCATGGACATAAATAAAGCAATAAAGAGTATAGTAGAAATAAATGTATGCACATTGGTTGCTAATTGCTATACTAATATTTATTTTTGATTTATTTTCTATGAAAAAACTGAACTGTTCTTTTTAAAAACTAATTTTTACAAATGAATGATTTAAAAATATTTTTGAATTATATCATCAGTGATATGAAGATTTTTGTTCAACATTTTTAAAAAAGTCGGCAATGCTGTTATTTTGTAACAGTTAATAAAATGACGTAAAATAATTCAGGATGAAGCCTTTGGCTTCTCAGTAACAATACAAGCTGTGATTATTATTGTCCTAGAAACTTAAACAGAGAGAAAGTGAGGCTGGTGCTGTAATGTCAGGGAAAATTAGAACTAACTTATTTTGGAGTCCTTTCCAAAACTTTAAACGCTACTATAAGCACATAAAAATGATGTCCCCATAATGAATTCATTTAAATATTATAATCACTGGACAATACAAAACATCAGGACTACTTCAGGGTGGTGTGACAGGCTGCATCACATCATCATCATCATCATCATCATGCATTGATTACTTTCTTCATCACATCCTGAATTCATATTCCTTATTCATAAAAAAGCATTTCAGTTCATGTTCCTGATAGCGTCTCCTCCCATCAATCAATGAGTCTGCCATCAACAGAACTAATGGCCTCTGTGTTTTAGCTCTACTCATACATGTCAGACTTACTCGCTTGATTAATGCCTCTTTCAAGATGCACTTTACTTACGTGCAATATATAGCACGAGATAAACGCCAGCAGTGGCTGCGGCCAAGAAGAACCGCATGGCGATGAACATGGGGGGTGAAGGAGACACACACACCAGTGTGCCAAAAAGCACAGACAAAGTGAGAGAGATTAGCAGGGTCTTCAGCCGGCCCAATCTGAGGAACGGACAAACCATTACGGAGACATTCTACACCAGAACATTCAGCCAAACATATTGTTCTTACACACATCATGATTAATAATAGCCATTTCAATATTGTTTCTAACCATTATTATACATTATGCAAGGTAAATAGATCTTTGTGTTCTTGCACTGCTTCTCACCGGTCAGCAGCATATCCAAGGCCCAGACACCCTATAAGGACACCCAGTATGAAGCAGACTTCTTCCACTGGAACCAGCCAATACTGGGAGCACACCAGATTCCACTGCCAAGACAGGAGTCATGCAGACAGGAAGTGAGTGAATGACAGTTTCAAGACAAGAGGATATGGTAATGCAACACTGCTATTTGAATTGGATATTATAATTCATAATGTGGTATATAACGCCCCAAAAATGTACAAACTACAATTCATTCCTCCATTTAATGGAACAATTTCATTTCAATTAATTACTACTTTTACTATGGGTGGCACGGTGGGATAATGGTTAGCACGTCCACCTCACCAGCAAGAAGGTCCAGGGTTCAAAACCTAGGCTCTGTGTGGAGTTTGCATGTTCTCCCCATGCTTCCTCCGGGTACTCCGATTTCATCCCACAGTCCTAAAACATGCACACTGGGCTAATTGTACTTAATTGCCCCAGGTGTGGATGTGAGTGTGAATGGCTGTGTGTGAGGTCTCCCTGCGATGGTCTGGTGTATCCCACCTTCACCAAGTGTCAGCTGACATAGGCGCCACCTCCCTGGACCCAAATTAAGCGGTTCAGCAAATAAGTGAGTAACTACTTTTTTTTTTTTACTTTTTTTTACTTTTTTTCTAAATATAAAACCTAAACAACAACAACAGCCTGTATTGATTATGAAAAATCAGCTAAGAATAATTCCAGGCGTCAAGCATGGCATAATAATATTGCTTAATCACTCAGACACTACCCAGTCCTCTCTGTACTCACTGTTATCTCTGGGGCGATGAGTAAAAATGCAAGGCATGAGGAAAGTCAGGGTGGAAACTCATCAAACAGGTTCTAAAGCAGTTTAGTAATTATGATGAGAATGCAACCCCTGCTATGTTTAGTCCTTTTTTCCTGCCTGTCCACACCCTGGAAATGGCAGTGAAGCTAAACCCAGTTCAAAATGATTAAAGGGTGTCTACACCACTTCCAGCAGAGTCAAAAATGCTGAAGTTCCACTTTAAGGCATTACTGCAAATCTCTTAAGACTGTTCCAGTCCCATAATATCCACAGCGGCTGCTAGGAGATGTATGAAGCAAATTATTTTTAAGTTTCTATAAGCCGTGCCTCCTAATGCCCTGAGGTTTAAACTCTCTAAGCAGGCAGTAGGGAAAACATGCTAGTGATAATATACAGGCAGAACACCAACCAACACAGGAGCAAACAAGTGAACTTCAGTCAGACACAGAATCTGAAGCTGAAGAAACACACACACACACACACACACACACACACACACACACACAAGCTATCAACACAGCTCAGACACATTTATGTACTCCGTCCTACTGACACAAGTCATCTGTCCACTCAGAGTATAAATAACTGCTTTTTTTATTCTCAGATTTTTAAACAGGCAAGATTTCCACAACGTGCCAAGCACCAGCTACTGACCTTGGCATGTGGTGCATTACTTCAAGTGGAAACTAATCCTAAACACTGCCATGATTTTTGTGACACAGTGAGATTGTGTACTGATTAAACTCAGAGTATGTCATTGTGGTTTAAACTGCAAACAGTAATGACTAACAAATGCTAATGAGTGGAAGGCACGTGATATTCCCAACACACCACTGCTGAAGAAAGGACACTCAGAGCAGCATAAAGCATGACAGAACATGAGGCCACTGTCAAATCAGTTACTCTTAAATCTGATCATAATAATATGCATATGGGACACACACAAAAAGGATTTCAAAATAATCAAAATATTCCTGAATTCATGGCATCATCCTAAACGGTTAGATATAGAATTTAACTACATAATATTTATATATGAGTGAATAATAGCAAACATACACCAAATTATTAACATTACATACTTGCTAGAAAATCACCATTTTATGTATTTGTATGAAAAACTGTTTTTTTTTTATTATACACATATTACGATATGAGCTTACTTACAGAAATTTCATTCTTTAAAAAAATTACGTTTCCAGTATCATTTAAATATTAATTAAAATATAAATATCACTTAAATATGCATTTTTTAAAAACTATTTAAAAATATTTTTTAACAATTATTTAAAAAAAGCTAAGTTTCTGTTTGTTATAATAATAATAATAATAATAATAATAATAATTAGGTGTCATTTTTTTTCATGTCATTTTCTGAACCGCTTAATCCTAATTAGGGTCGCGGGGAGGCTGGCGCCCATCTCAGCCGACTCTGG
>JAQMYF010000001.1:13346270-13363481 GCA_030014195.1 Neosilurus mollespiculum
TTGATAGTGGGGCTTGAACCCCCGACCTTGGGATCAGTAATCCAGCACCTTACCACCAGGCCACCACTGCCCCATTATAATAATAAGGTATTATAATTAATTGGTGACTGCACCGTTTTTGGCTTTAACCCATATACAGAACGTATGAGAAGGAGAAATTACTCAAAGAGTACCTCAGTGACAATGTTATTCCTCAGGCCTTCTGTGACATTAAAGTCCCACCCAGCTTCACAGTCCACTACACCAGAGCGCGTTCCGTTAACAAACAGGTACTGGGTGCACTGGGAGAGCCCCCCACTGTCTCCTTCTCTAGTACCCTTCTCCCAGGGCAGTGAGGCATTCAGCACCTCCTCCGTGGGGTTGGACACAGACAGGTTACAGTGATGGGGTGATGCCAGGGTCACCAGCGGGTCAGAAGACAGCAGGAAGGCCAAAAAGAGGTTGGGCAAGATGGAAAGTGCAATGAAGAGCCTCTGTTTCTTCCGTCCCAGCGCCATCACCATCACCTCACCTGTAGGGGGCAGCGAAGGAGGCACCGAGACATTGGAGGGCACAGCAGAGGATGGGGCAGGAGATGATGGCAGAGAAGGAGGGGGTGGAGGGCAAGGACAAGGGGAAGCCAGAGGAGAGGGTGGGGACGTCATTGCTCAAGTAAAAGGTCAGTGAAAAGCCGTCTGTCTTGTGGTAAGGAGTCCGGTGGTTCGCCCCTGGCTTTAGATTCGCCCTTTCATTTTAAACATAACAGGGGAGAACAAGAAAAAGAATGAAAGAGAGAAAGACAAAAACAAAAAGGTTAGATTCTGGTTTTGGCCTCATCCTGTCCAAAGAAAATGATATATAATGTCTGAGAGAAGTACACTGACGTGATTGCTATTACATATCAGTTACATGGTTTATATCAGAACCACTGAATCACCTTTCGCAATTATCTTCAGCAAAAGACTTGATAAACATTTCCTGAAATACTTTCCTCATTACACGCTACTAATCTATTATTACCCCTGCCTTGGGACTCCTCAGTGAAACCATGGTTCACCCTGACTGGGGAAAAAGACAGACGTCAGATACAGTCTTACACACCTGGAGTAAACTTTACAGGTCCTTTAAACTGTGTACTGAGAATGATACTGAGCTAGCCTCTTCAAGACCTGCTGTGTTCCAGCCAGTCGGCTAACAAATTCAGACCCTCCATATCTTCACAGCTCCATGGTAAATTAAGAAGGAGCCCTGTTATACATTATTGCATCCATTCCTTTCAAGCAGTAGTGGTGAAACTAAGCACAGACATATACTGTACATGTGTAGTGTCCAATCAGACATAAGAAAGAGTTTATTACAAAGTATATTACTTCAGACATGCTGAATATTCTAATCCGATTGGTCACGCACGTGTTGGTAATAGTGCTGACAGTAATTCACATAATCTGTACTATACTATATTAATGCAATAATGCATTTTCTAATACAGTATATTCCCTGCAAACACGTCATTTTGTTTGTATTTGTAGCGGTAATGACATCACCGCAATACAACAGATACAACATACTACTGATTACGTTGCTCTTATGTCATCTTAGTACTTTATATAGTACTGTTATAGCCAGGTTTCAGAAATGTGACAATTTATCAAGTTTCTTTTAATCTCTGCAACCTGTCGTGTGTGTGTGTGTGTGTGTGTGTGTGTGTGTGTGTGGGAGATGACGTATTCTTTACATTGCTGTGTAAAGAATAGTGGCTAAGGCTTAGTTGTCTGAAGTACATACTTTTTTTTTTTTAAAATCAAACCATCTCTTGGTTGTTTTTAGTAAAGTGATTTAGAAACGCAGGTGATACGTTCTTATTAGCTAGCTTTCAGGCTAACAGTGGTTGACAGGATCTCAAAAAAGTGAGAGGCTTGATTTTCTTTCTTTTTTTTTTTTTTTATGGCATACCAGATTTTGGAATAGTCAGAATGCCTATTAATAAATGTACTCTGGTATTCTAAAAGCACATGTTCCCTATGTGTACTGTAAATATTTTGTACTAGTTGAAGTGAGTTATTGCAATTTTTCAGGATAAAAAGAGCAATAGATGTAATTGAAAAGTCACCCTTATAAACACATCCCTGCAACATCATAACTAGGACATTCGTTTATGATGTTGCCCCAACAATACGGCAACATTACATTTAAAAGTTTACATATACTGCAACGACTTGTTGCAGGGACGTTGTATGCCACACCATGCAGTATGAAGTGACGCTGTCACAACATCTCTGGAAAGTGGTGGAAACGTCGGCACAACATAGCAGCGCCATTTCAAATGACCTTCTTGAAAGTGATACTTTGGAATTTCACTTTGTATTTTTTCACTATGTATTTTACGATGTTGTTTGCTACATCAATTGACCAGAGCAGCTTTTATCTGCAGATGCATCCTCCCACTCTCCAGCATGACTGATAGAAGGTTTCATGACAAAATGTGGTGAAATATATGAGGTAACTGCTACAGAAACTCTTTTTTTTTATCCCACTGACACTATGAAACTTTATAGCACTTGTTTTTAATTTTTTTTAAAAATGGTTGGTAGGGTGGCACGGTGACTTAGTGGTTAGCACATTCGCCTCAGAGCAAGAAGGTCCTGGTTTCAAGTGTTACTCTGGTTTCCTCTGGGTACTCCAGTTTCCTCCCACAATAAAATTCATACATATTAGGCTAACTGGCTGCTCCACATTGCCCGTACGTGTGGATGTGAGTGTGAATGGTTGTGTGTGTGTGTGTGTTGACCCTGTGATGGTCTGGCAAGATGTTCAAGGTGCACCCTGCCTTCGACCAGTGTCGGCTGAAATAGGCTCCAGCCTTCCCAAAACCCTAACAGGATTAAGCAGATCGGCAAATGAGTGAGTGGATGAGTGTGGGGAATTGCTGGTAAAGTGCTGTGGTATAGGAGGAATAAAACAAGCCAAAATGTGTTATAGAAAAAAAAATTGCTTTGCGAATGTCCTTAACACCAGTCCATTATTAAATATTTACCGTTAGGTTATTGGTTCCTTATTTCTGCAGTTATTTATTTAGTTCCATGTTTAATTGATGGCGTAGTAAAATATAAAATCATATTTTTGCTCCTTATAAGTTTTTACCTGTAATGCTTGTGTTTGAAACTGGTAAAGCTGAAGGTCTGAGACTGTGTTTACGACAGGCGGAATTGAGAAACTGTCTCAAAAGTGAAGACAAACCACTAAGGGTAATAAATCACCAGGAACAACTTACGAAGTGCTCGCATGGCCTCGTTTACAATTACACATTAGAGGGTTGATCTTGTGCGCCTGCAAGTGGACTCTTCAAACTCGTGTGTGTGTGAGTGTTCCACTGTCTTTCATCCTCCCTTATGCAGCGTTCGGATTAATCTAAATGAACTTAAATAAAGTTATCATTAAATCGTGCCAGTTGTCTCCAGTTGACTCGGCATCTTTGATCGTGATGTTGACCAATCGTCACCCAGCTCTGCTCAGCAGGCCTCATAATTACCATCATCCAGCTTGAGTGTATCATTTCCAACTATCTGTAAGGGTCTAAAATAATCTGACTTGTTTACAGAATTCCAAGGTGGAAGTTGGAGCAGACAGTGTTTAGTACAGCCTAGTGGCTGGATGTCTGTATTCCAGCATTGCATAAGAGGCACATTATATTAGAGATGGGGGGGGGGGGGGGGTTGCAGCATGTAAATGAACAACAGAAGAGCTACATTGGAGCAGGGTGTTAAAATGTAGCTCTAAATATAAGAGCTGTGTGTGTGTGTGTGTGTGTGTGTGCAGGGCTCAGCTGTTTCTACAGTAACACACACACACACACACACACACACACACACACACAGTAAACACTACTGCTTTCCTTCTGTAAATAAACACTAAGATCTTTTACTGATCAGGAACTCACCCTGTCCTGTGATGATGATGATGATGATGAAGAAGAAGAAGAGACTCACAGCAAGTCTCCCAAATGTCACAGTCAGAGCTCGCAGTGTGAAAATCAGCAGCACAGGTGATTCTCTTCTTTCTTTCCTTCTGTCTTTTAGGAGAAGCAGCTCATCTCATCTCATCAGCACACACTGCCTTCACGATCACGTGGGTCTTATTCCCAGCTGCTGTCCACTGACCAGGTCTTCATGCCTGGACATTAACATCCAGTCCACCAGGCTCAGGAAATCCAATGGCGTGGCCCGGGAATGGTACAAGTAGCCCTGTGTCCGAACAAAGGCTGGTGCTGTGCTGTCCTCCTGCTCGAGCTTTTAAACGCTGACATTAAACACACACACACACACGCGCGCGCGCACTGAATAAAGGCTTATTTCTTAAAGACACTCAGAGCACGGACCGGTTTCTCCGGGACAGAAAGAGGGCGGAAAAAACCCTGCAACGGAACAACGTCCGGGAAAAGCGCCTGGTCTCGGAAACCATCGGCTCGATTCGGCACTTTCCTCCAAAAGAGCTGCGATTTCACTGTGCGGACGCCAGGGGGGGCACCACTCCAGCACTCAACCATGCGGCTCAGTCGGAAACATGTGGGTTTATTTACCTTGGACAGGGTCACAGGCTTCTCTCTGCTCTGGACCTCAAATGTGTTCAAAGTTTAGCACTTTTTTTCTTCTTTTTTTAGTTCACACTTCTTCTACAGACTTTCATATCTCTCATCACTCATCTACCAAAACCTGATTCAGTGGCTGGAGGAGCCTATCTCAGCCAACACCGGGTGAAGGCAGGGTACACCCCGGACAACTTGCCAGACCATCGCACACACACACACACACACACACACACACACACACACACACACACAGAAAGCATTCACACTCACATCCACACCTAGTGTCAAAACAGCCTGTTAGCCTAATGTGCATGTTTTTAGATTGTTGGAGGAACCAGATTGTTGGAGGAACCAGAGAATCCGGAGGAAACCCACGCAAGCACGAGGAGAACATGCAAACTCAACACAGAGAGCCCTCACCCAGTCCAAGACTCGAACGCAGGACCTTCTTGCTGTGAAGCGGATGTGCTAACCACACACCCAACAGACTATCAAATAGTGTTTATTATGAACGCCAGATTCCTAGACTTGAAAAACAAAACCATCGACTAATTATAAGTATTGTTTTTTCTCTTTTTCACTAATTTGTCAAACTGCTTATTCTTACTAGGGTCGTGGGGAGGCTGGTACCTATCTCAACCAACACTGGGCAAAGGCAGGGTCCACCCTGAACAGCTCACCAGACCATGGGGCAACACACACTCACACCTAAGGGCAATTTGGAACAAGCGATTTGGCTAATGTGCATGCCTTTGGATTGTGGGAGGAAACCAGAGTATCCCGAGGAAACCCACACAAGCACAAGGAGAACATTCAAACTCAACACAGAGAGCCTTCACCCAGTCCGAGACTTGAATGCAGGACCTTCTTGCTGTGAAGCGGATGTGCTAACCACTACCGCCCTACAGTCTTTCAAATAGTGTTTATTATGAACGCCAGATTCCTAGACTTGGAAAATGAAATCATCAACTAATTATAAGTATCTTTCTTTCTCTTTTTTACTAATTTGCCAAACTGCTTAATCTTTCTAGGGTCATGGGGAGGCTGGTACCTATCTCTATCGCAGGGTACACCCTGAACAGCTCTCCAGACTATGGGGCAACACACACACTCACACCTAAGGGCAATTTGGAACAGACGGTTTGGCTAATGTGCATGCCTTTGGATTGTGGGAGGAAACTGGAGCTCCTAGAGGAAACCCACACAAGCACAGGGAGAATGTGCACAATATCACACAGGAACACCTTAGTCCAGGAATCGAACCCGGGGGCTTCTTGCTGTGAGGCAGATGTGCTAAACACTATGCCACCATGTCCCCGAGAATCTCTCATATTTTATTACTAAAGAAAAGAGAGCATGCAAACTTCAAAGTCTAGTGAAGATTCTTAACAGAGGGGTGGAGGTTATAGATGCAAAGGAGCTAAAGCTGGAATAGGATTTCAACATGGATGTACAATCGAATGGGATGGTTCGGCTGGTACATACTTTTGGCCATTTTGGCCATTACATATAATGCTTATATCCTTACTGAAAAGTCACATTAATCTTCTATATGAATCATAATAATTCACACATCTAAACACTTCCCACATGATACGTGATGAAGTAAAATGTGTGCAACTATATAATAAACTCTTTCCTTTTCATTTGAGTTCCTCTCTTGTCGGCGGTCGGTTCTCACACTGTTAATCACTCATAATTTTCCGTTCCAGAGGTTTGCAGTTTGAGTGATTGCATTTAGCTTAATCACAATTACCAGGAAACACTGAAGTTTCCTCTAGATTTATTGACCGTAGAAGAAATGCAAGTCATTGGTCATTAAGTGTTGCGTAATGCTGGGTTTTGAGGTGCTGAGACTGAACTGAAATACTATCTTTCCTAATCATGTGGCTGTATTTCAGGCCTTGAACCGCATATTGCCCCACAGAGACTGGTGCAACTCGCAAACATTTGTGCACCAAGTTATTTCAACATAAATTCAGGTATATATGTAAGATCTTTTAAGATTTTCCACAGCCTATCAGAATTCCTCCAGTGCCCGCTCACTGTTTTACCTCGTTGCAATAACAACCTTTCAGTTTGGTGTTATCAGCACCAGCCATCTGCTCTCTATGGCTTCGTTTTAACTTGGGGTAAAAACTGCACACACACACACACACACACACACACACACACACACACACGTGTCTAACCACCTTGTGCCTTCTTTCTACTGTGTATTGTTTTTGCAGTGATAATCTAGAGTGAAGCCAAAGGTACTTTTCAACCCATGTGAATGTCATGGTGTGAGAACAGATGACAGCACCCGATAACACTGGATCACCAGCAAACACAGACAAACAAGCGCAAAAAAAAAAAAAAAAAAAAAAAAAAAAAAAACCTTGAGTGTGTCCACTTCCCGCTTGCTATCTGTGTGTCCTGTGTCTGCAATGGCAGCCACAGGAAGACTCATAAAGCCATGCTTGTTGATGATATCTCCAGTTCTGTGTCCCACACAATGATGAAATAATACCCGTCCCACCAGAGCTGGGCCTCCGCTCTTCCCCACTTAAAATCCTGTGTCATGGTGTCAGTTAACAAGACACCAAGTGAAAGGGTAGGAGGATAATCATTTGCTTGCTTATATTTTCATGTAAAGAATAAATTATTTCAGAAATATTCATGTTATGTGTGGTGGAAAGCAGACAAAACACACTAATGGTTTAAAAGTTAGTGTCAGTGTAGTAATAAATCAAACAAATTTCAAATAGTTTCTCCCCAGATGACTTATTTACTCAACAACAATACTTCATCTGCTGAGAAACCATTTGAGTAATTACTTTACACAATATGTTTTCATCCGTCTGAAGTTGATCTGAAAGTATTCTATATACAGTCTTTATTCAGTACGCTGTTGATCATCAGAGAAGAGTTCACATCAGTGTAGCTCGTTTGGTTTTCATCATTCACCAAATGAGCTGCTTTTATTTGAACTCCTTGTTGATTGTCAACAGTAATCGTTTCTGGCTGTATAGTTAGCTATTATTATTACATTATCCTGACACAGCAGACAATCACTGTTTAACATTAACATATAAGATAGGTTTGGTACAGCGCTTTCAGGCTATGAAACAGGCTAGCTAGTCTAGCCCATTGTTACCTCATAGCTTCCATGAACATGTCATTTCCACAGGTTGGATATTGTGCTGTTGGCATCTCCATGGGTTTGAGGTCATTATTATCATATGATTTTCTTAAAAGCATTTAGAATTAAAGATAGCTGATAAATTAGGCCAGGGATGCTCATCTGTCTCCAATGACTCAGACATTACTGCAGCGGATTTTTCAGAAGAAACATTGAAAAAAAAAGTTTTTATTATCAAAATTGGCACACATTGTTTTTTGTTTTTTTTAAATTGCCTTATAGTCTACCATGATTAAAAAGTCAACTAAATATCTAAGTGTATCACTATATATGAAAATAATAATAATAAAATATTAATAATCATAATAATAATAATTATAATAAATATTCTAGACAACCATACAACTGTAAAAATGAGACATTGCATGAGACATTTGCTTTTCACTCCAGGTTATTAATATTTTATATATATCAAATATTGCAATATAATAAAAGGAAAATCTGATTTTATATGCAAAAAAAAAGTATTGTTTTAAAAGTGACCTTTATTTACTTAATAGAACTAAAATTATTAAAGTTGAAAACAAGTAATGTTCTCCATTATTCTGTATTTTCCCTTTGGTTAAGGTTCCCTTCCACTTCCATTCTATCATAATTTGTATTAGGACCAGTTTTTTTAACCTTTACAACTCAGACAGGTTTATGCCCAGTTACTTTATTAATTATTTGTGAGAATTATAAGTTCAAAGACTCTGCATACACTTACTGATTTAAATAGTCATTTAATCAGAGGAATTTTACAGCTGTTTCATCAATTAATGAGTAACAAAATGGTCAGAGATGTTTATGTGAAAATACAATAAACAGTCAAATAAAAAATGCACATTATTATGATAAAGTGGATTCATCTCAATTGCCTCTAAGCACTTTTTTCTGCACTTTGGCTATTTTTCAGTTTTGTGCTATACTTCAAATATCTTTCCTCAAAAATATTTGTTAATAATTATACATTATTAATATTTCATAATAATACATTTTAATGATTATTCTGTACTGTACTTGTACATGAACAATGAAATTCAGTGTGTGCAGAAGTCTCTCGCTGAAGCTACGATTTGTACACCTACAGACAAAACTAGGATAGCACTTTTATTGGCAAGCATCATTAAAAGTGGTCTCTTACTATTTTCCATAGCAGTATATGGGCCATTTTAAGAAAAAATGTACACAGTGACAGTAAGGACATTTTCTAAAGAAAGAAAATGGAAACCATGACCTTACATGGAATGCACATAGATTGATAGATAATATTGTTTTCTGTGTATAACTGACCAAAACTCTCACATAAAATCCCAGGGAGATGACACACATTTATTTTGGTCATTTTTACCATTGGTAAAGGATAGGACATTTTGCACTCCAGTAGATAACATTTCCTATGGAAAGGATTACTTATATGTGCTTGGTAATGGAAATAGATAAAAAACAATGCTCACAAATAATGAAATTCATACTATGTTTTCAACTTAATGCATAAAAAGCTGTCTTTCTTGCTGAAAATGTCCTTACTGTTACTGTGTACATTTTTCAGAAAGTGGCCCATATGGGAAAAAGGATTCAAGTCAAAAGAAATGTAAAATTACAAAACTGATGATGGACTTTTATTTTTTATTTTTATTTTTTTTTATGAAATAGCATATTTATCTTGAAACTTTGTGTAATTTACTTTTATCACAATAATACTACAAAAATGACTGAAGTATGCTACAGTTACTCCCTGAATAATCAATACCAGTGAAAACCCCTGCAAAAGCAAAAGCATTTATGTGGTGAAAATATCCCCCTGAATTCATTAGAACGCTTTTTTTTTTTTTTTTGGAAATTAATTATTATTAGATATTATTATACAAATTTCCCCCAAAGTGGTCCATTAAAATTTATTTCCACATTATTTAAATATTGTTCTCCAAAATATCCCATTGATATATAAATTGAGTTTTCAACATATTGTAATTTTGCAATCTTTACATTTCTTCATAATGTAATCATGCACTCAGCTCCACTAACCTGACAACTAAGGTAAGTGAGTTTTTAAGGTCACTCAACAGTTCTCTTCCACTCCTACATCACTGCCTTTGTTGTGTAGGTGGCGCTGAGAGAGATAGCGACTGAGCGTGTCCACCTCGTGGCTGAGCTGTTCGATGTGCAGTAGTAGCCTGTGATTCTCCTCCTGAAGCTCTAAGGCCTTTTGCTGGGTGAGCTGGATACGTCGACGTGCTTTATCCCGGCTCTTCCTCACAGCAATGTTGTTGCGCTCACGCCTCAGCCGGTACTCCATGCTGTCCTTACTCAGGCCTCTCTTCTGGCCTGGGTGCCGAAATGTAGATGGAGGAGGAGGAAGAAGGAACTGAGAAAACTCCTTTACCATGTTGCCATATTCATAGAAGAGGTGGCATGAAACCAAAAGCAAAGATCACTTGACTTGCATAAATACTATCATGCAATATTGCAGCAAAGCAATAAGAACAACAACAAAAAGCTTTCATAAAAACCCTTCTCGTACCTGTTGTATAATGTGACTGTGCTGTGCTGGTCTTTCCATCGTTGAGTTTGAACAAGTAGAATAAGGCAGATACGCCATGCCTATCATCGGCTCTCCGCTCCTATCACTCCCCCGAGACAATGCTTGAGACCCCACTGAATAACCATACGGTCCTCCCTCCATTTGTGGAACATGACCGGGTAAGGTACTGGAAGATGAAGTGGTGGAGTCAGGAGCCAAGGCCAAGGTGTTGTTGACCAGCGAAGAACACGAATGATTATTGGAAGAGAAGATGTGGGAAGCAGAACGATTGTGCGAGATTGACATCTAAGTGGACAAGAGATGATAAATAAGCAAAATGGTTTCCGAATAAATATTCCAACATTTATTGCCAAAACAAACAAAAAAAAATTCAAACACTTAAACATTTGGATTTAATCATGTAAATAAGGCAACCCTTCCTCATTCGAGGTGTGTAAATACATTAATTCAAATGATAATAGTAGTCGTCTTTTGTCGTTTGTATTCTAGACAAAAGACGGTTAAATAGAGTTTTGGGGGCTCACCTTTAATTCGCTTTCTTCAGAGTACGTTTCACTTCACTCTTGTACCCAAACTAGACTGGTCTGTCCACAAAATCCGTTATGATACAGGTACTCAAGAGATCATGACACCATCATTTCCTCTGTCACAACCCCCTTCTCTCTCTCTCTCTCTCTCTCTCTCTCTCTCTGTGCATCATTAGCTTTTTTATCTCACTGACCCTCTAATGAACAGATGTAAAGAGAATTTTCCATATCTAATAATAATGACAACATATAATAATAATACTAATCCGTATCTAATAGTTTGGTATTTTGGAATAGAAAAGGAAGCACGAAACTGTTACTATCCCAATTATAGTTATTCTTACAGTTAAGCTAAATGTGTCCATGTTCTAATACTCATTTAAATGTTTGTTTTTTTCTTAAATGTTGTAGTTCCGTGTTCAGAGAGAAAGACAAAAAGTTTATTAGTCCACATTAGATAAAACAATTGATCCATGATTTATGATATTCTCTGGTCTATATGTATTTGGAGACCTGTTTCCTACACCTGTAACACAACTCCGAGAAACAGGTCGGAAATATTTAAGGAGTTGTGACATGATATTTTACCCAAATTTAGTAGCCAGAAAGTCACGTAAATATACCATGAATGTCCAGAATACTTGTCTGTATTTGTTAAATACTCTTTTAGCTTGCAAATCAAAAGGAGTTGAGAGTTTCTGAGGCCAGTATGGTGCAGAATTTGGTGGAATTTTTGAAATCTTGTTGTGCTGAACAGTTTTCAAAGATTGGGATTGTGTAGCAGAACCCAAACAAACTTCATGCATGACCCCAATTCTTGTCTAGTATCCTCTGTGAACGAAATTCCTGTGTTTATGAACGATATTGTCTTGTTTGATGACACCATGCATGATATTTATGCTATTTTCTTTAAACAGCCACGACACTGCTTCTTCGATTTAAATGTGAACCAGGATGCAAGGATCCTTGACAGGCAGAGTATTAGTGATGGATGGACACTCAAATATGAGAATGACAAAAATGACTTGAATTACTGTTCACTACCATATTTTCTTAAATAAATATATTTCAGTAGTTTTGTACTGTGTAAATATTTATGGATTAATTAGGTATAAGAAGCATATAAGTAGAAGCTCTGCCTTTCTTTCCCCCTTGAATGGATACTTGGGTCATTAATTAAAACCAAAAAAGCCACAATGACTTTCATCTGATCTTAAAATGTATAATGGTGCTTTTGTTCTTCACAGGAACGAGTCAATGTGGCACTTGTTCCTCAATTGCCTATTCAACAAGGACTAAAGATCTGATTAAAATGAGTCATTTATATTTTTATTCCAATTTATTGCACGATGGCGATCTTATACTGTGCATTAAAACATCAAGCAGACAAACTTAAAAAAAGAAAAAGAAAAAGAAAAAATCACACTCCCTTTAACATTTCAACAGATTGCTTGGTCTTTTATTTAACAGCCACAAAACATGTTCTTTTACACCATTTCCTGTAAAAGAAATAAGAAGACATGTAAGTAAAGGGAAGTAGACATCGCTGCTCCACAGTAAAAGAAATCACTATTGTTATCTGTGTTTTGGCATCAAGAAGACACCATAAAAGTACAATGAATATAATAAAAAAATTCATATCTATAAAAATGTGAATGTTTACTGCGTTCAGACTAAGTACTGTTGTTGTTGTTTAGTTTAGCCAAGCCAGTGGTTTTCATTCCATATTTAATTTATTTTATCTGAATATAACTTATTGTAGCATAAAATGTAAGTATGATGCCATCAGTGCAATTTCTAACCTAATAAACCTAACAAAATCTAATTTACTGGTGTTTTTTTAACACAAGACCCATGTGATTCAGCGCATATATCAATTCAGCAACAGAAAAAAAAGAAAACTTACAGAATACATCCAGTCCACGAAGGCGGACACACGAGTGAAGACTGTTGGTTTGCTGTACAGGTTGCAGTTTACAGAAGAGCCAAAGCTGACTACACCATGAACCCTCCACTCGCCATCACTGAAGCAGCTCAGAGGTCCACCAGAGTCACCCTGAAATGTTTCAATGGCAGACAGGATCAGGACGGGACTAGAGTACAATTATACTGAAACTGAATTGAAAGACTGCGGAAATATCTGTACCTGGCACCCAGATGCCATACCATCTCCGCCAGCACACACCATGGTTTTCTTCACTGTACTGCCCCACCATTCAGGAGTTGAGCACACAGAGTAATCCACCACACCCAGGGGTGCCTCCTGCAGGATGTCTGGTGAAGATCCACCAGCTGAGGACAAGGGAATAAGAAAGAACAGACAAGCTAATGAGACAAATACTACTAATTGACATTCTTTAATTTACACAATGTTCATGGGGTGACACCGTAGTGTAGTGGTTAGCACGTCCGCCTCACAGAGAGGGCGTCTATGTATGGGGTTTGCATGTTCTCGCTGTGTCTCCGAGTACTCCAGTCCCTGCCCCCTCCAGGAGCATGGATTAGGAAAATTATTGCACAAGACCCTTTAATACTCACTAGCCAGAAGTCCCCATCCAGTCACATAGCAAGAAAAGCCATTGGGCAAAACTTGACCAGGATAAGGGAGCTGTGCAATGGCTACATAACCATTGTCATAGATCGGAGAATCCAACTTCATCAAGGCAATATCATTTCTGATGGGAATAAAATTCATGATATAAACATATAATATTCAATGATGTTTCCAAAAAAAAAAAAAAAAAAAAAAAAAAAAAAAAGACACCACCAAAATACAGTGCAGTTATGAATTTCCTATAACGGCATATCGTGAACCATAATACCACAGTAATGAAGAAGGAATTTTAATTTTGCACGTATTAATTAAAAACATATCATGCTCTTCACCATAGTTACATTGTAGAACATCTATGTGGCAAGTTCCTGTTATTATTTCTCTTATATTAGCTTTAAACATTCATTTCTTTATTGTCCCTGCTTTTGTCTCTCTTGAAACAATAACGCAAGAAAATGCAGTCATGTTACAGAAAATCTCCTAAGTGAAAACTCCTGAAGGTACTGATGGTACCAAGTCATGACACCCGAGACTCCCCCTATACATGCTGTATAAATGTCAGTATAAATGAACAGAAAACCTCTTATGGTCAATATGTTTTGCTGGTTAATTAAATAATATATATTTTTTTATTATTATTAAATAAATATTTTTAAATGCACTGATTATTAAACTTGGAATAAGAAGAGTGTCTGGCATACTAGTCAAACAATTATATATTAGGTTCATGTTACTGTGCTTGTTCTATCACCTTAATTATTCAACAACTTTTGACTAATTGTCTGTGAGAACTCAACACTGTGGTATAATTTTCTTTATTTATCATGCATGAAATTAAGTTAAAACAATAAAAACTGTAACGTTTTACCCAATTGCAAGATTTTGAGTCCAGCCAGGATGGATTTTAATGTCCGTTACACCCCGAACTTGCTCACGACCCTCAGGCTTACTGAGGTCATAATCTCCCACAACCACACGATATTTCTTGACGTCCAAACTGACAGAGAGAAAGACAAAATGTAATGCAAATTACAGAGAGAAAGACAAAATATAATGCAAATTACAGAGAGAAAGACAAAATATAATGCAAATTACATTTTAAGACTAGAAAAACTGATTTGATTATAAAATAGCACAATAAAATCAATTTGAAACATTTTTATTTGTATATATATCATTTTGAATTTCAGTGCTATAAGTTTAGTCTCATGCAGTATAAATTTTTACACATCAAAAGCTTTTATACCACATTTTTTTAGACAACACACACAAATAGATTTGCCTAGTATTAGAACGAAGAAACAGAGAAAAGGCCTCACTCGAGGATACAGTGGGCTGCAGTCATAACATAATCTGCACTAACAAGGGAGCCTCCACAAATGTGAGAGAAGTCACCCGTGTTCCAGTAATCATTCTGCAGAGATACCTGCAAAATGC
This sequence comes from Neosilurus mollespiculum, assembly GCA_030014195.1. Lineage (NCBI taxonomy): Eukaryota > Metazoa > Chordata > Actinopteri > Siluriformes > Plotosidae > Neosilurus > Neosilurus mollespiculum. The sequence goes on from JAQMYF010000001.1 coordinate 13,361,061, forward strand.
ACAGGGCCACAACAGGGTACAAGAATAATATTATACCACAAATTAAAAAAAAAATTGGACAGACATCTAAATGTGATCTGATGGGTATTAGGAAAATTTTAAAATATGAGGGTCATTTTGCTATTTTTAAATATACGATTACCTGCCATTTCCATTTATTTGGGTCAGCATTGGTCCCGCCTACAACTTTCCCACTTTGCCCATCATTCTCCACTGCCTCTTTGGGTAGAGCAGTGGCAGAGATGAGTCCTGCAAACCATAAATTCATACAGAGCTATTAATCAGAAGGCTAAAATAAAATTGCAGAGCCAAATAAAAATCATTAAACAATTACATATGCACTAATATACCTAGATGTCTACAGCAACTATATTTTCTATATGTAAAGCATGAAAAAATAAATATATGAGTTACCAATACAAGTTAAGAACCAAGCAAGCTGCATCATGGTGGACTGCGAGTGATTTTTCTTCAAGGATGACCTCATATTTATACATCCGAAGGGAGTCCAGGTGTGCTGGCACAGGTATGGGTTATTTACCTTGGAATGTGTTAAGGTTGTGATAAAAAAAAAAAAATCTAATAAAGAGCTTGAAAAAGGAAAGGGTACGCAGTATCTTTCTTGAACATTCATCGTTTTTACTGATAAACTCACAGATTCAAGGCTGTGAAACTGAACAGGTGGGCTTACATTCACACTGTTTATTTTAGGCACAGTCATGATATCTTTACTATTAATGCACAACAATGCAGAAAGTGAGCTGCGACAGAAATGAGAAATAAATTGACTGATTAGAAACTTACAGTGGTGCCAAAAAGTTTGTGGACACTTTAGAATTTTCTATATTTTTGCATAAATAGGTATTTTAAATATCAGATTTCCCAACAAATCCGAAAAGTAGATAAAAAGAACCAAATTAAACAAATGAGACAAAAATATTACACTTGGTCCATTAATTATTGAGAAAAATAAACAAATATTTCATATTTTTGAGTGGCAAAAGTATGCGAACCTTTGCTATTAGACACCCCTCTACAGTAATAACAGCAACTAAATGTACTTTGGTAACTGTTGATCAGTCCTGCACATTGAGTTGGAAAGATTTTAGTCTATTCCTACATACAGAACAGCTCCAGCTTTGGGATGATGGTTCGTTTCCTCACATTAACTGCTCAGACATTTCTAGTGGATTACGGTCAGGACTTTGAGTTTGACTCGGCCATTCCAAAAATGCATTCTTCTTTAAGCATTCTCTGGTAGAATGACATGTTTTAGGATCATTGTAGTGCTGCACAACCCACTTTCCCTTGAGATTCAGTTCTCAGACAAATGTCTTGACATTTTCTTTAGAATTTATTAGCTGACAAACTGTCCTGACCCACATGCAGCAAAACGGGCCCAAACCATGACCCTACTACCTCCATGTTTCACAAATGGAATAAAGTTCTTATGCTGAAATGCAGTGCTTTCTCCAAACATAATGCCTTTCAAAGTTAACCAAAATAAGTTGTTTTTTGGTCTAATTTATTCACCAAGTTCATCTATCCACATGATGAAGAAGGGCATTAATCTTCTTTTTGGAAAGCAGTGCCTTTCAACTTCGCCATGTTCGACTGTATTACCTAATGGTGGATTCATGAAACATGAAAATTAACTTTTAGACCTCCTGCACTATTGTGCACCATGCTCTTTGACTGCTCTTTGTTGGTTGTCCACTTCTGGGGAGAGTAACTATTGTCTTGAATTTCCTCCATTTGTCTGCTGGTGGATTGGTGAAATCCAAACTATTTAGGTTTTGTAACCAATTTCAGCCCGAAAGGCCTCAACAACTTTTTTTTTTTTCTATAGTCCTCACAGATCATCTTTGTTCATGTCACAATAAAAAACACCCACAAATGTGTTGTGAAGGTCGGATTTTCAGAGATCCATGTTCTTTAAATAAAACAGGGTCATCTAATTGATTGAAAGCACCTGCGTCTAATTTCTCATTTCAATTTTACCTCAAATTTTAGAGACATTCATATACATTTGCCACCTAGAGATGTGCAATATTGGTTGATAGAATTTGATGAAGTATTTTAAGACGTGACATCAGTGATGGTAGAGCCAAGTGAAAGTGGAAGTGAGGACAGTCACAAAGAACTGGAACCCACATTTAAAATGAATGTGATAATAGAATGTGTTGATTCCCTCCTTAAGTTTGTGTAAACACAATATTGTGTATTGAGTGTTGGATGGGTGTAAAGGTCCGGGATTGCTGCTGAATAATGCTGATTGCCAGACAGATTATGGTAAATGTCCGGGAAAGGGTAGGGACCCCGGACATTACAGATTACCGGACTTTTGAGGTTCCTGGACAGCCTGTCCCCCTAATAATCCAGTGAAGTGTGTGTGTGTGTGTGTGTGTGTGTGTATATATA
>JAQMYF010000001.1:13389184-13401498 GCA_030014195.1 Neosilurus mollespiculum
AATAAAAACCTTTTAAATTTTGATAATTTCATTCCATCACAGTAAACTTATTTCTTGCTTTCTTCCTTTATTTTCAGACTAAAATCATAGAATGCATTTCTATAACATTGTGCAAGATCAGCTATGATTGACAGTTAGCAAAGCCCAATCTCTGTTGCATAAATAAAAATCAGCCACCCCCATGTCATTTTACTAATAAGTCATTATGCTTTTTTTTTCAATTATTCTCCAAACTCTTTACAGTTTTTTTCTGTCCTCTTGTGGTCGGACAGAGTGTTAGCAGCGACTGGATCATAAGAGTAACCTATGAGCCCATCCATCTGACACTTGTGATACTTGTCATAGATCACACAAAAAAAGCACCTTTTTGAAGATAACAGGACTACATAAAAAAGGAAATAAAAGCAACTCAGAAGGTAGAACTGCCTACAAAATAATTACAACCTATGTACAGAATGATGGCATCAAAAATTACAGCACAACATTAGTGAGAGGGTTGCATCACTTTTGGAGGTGTGTTTGGGGACGGGGCTTAGTTAACAAGTATGACAAAAACTCAGGGCATTTGTGCAATTCGGGACCAAAGTTGCACACATTCAAATTCAACAAAAAATGATTAAGAGTTTGCAATCAGGCCCAGATCATTTTCAGTCCTTTCCGATTTTGCTTTTCTCTCAGTCATAATGAAAAAAAATCAACATCTCTGGAATGTATAAAAGAGGGACAGCAAAAATATGTGGCGTCTGCCATTCACATTCGCGTCACGAATATGTGGGTCCAACAGGGTGTGTCAAAATAAAAACTCTATTCAAAACAGGGCAATAAAAATCTTAATGACACATGAAACAGATGGCAATTAAACAATGATCTCAAGCTTCAGAAAAATATTCACACCACCCTGTCTCTTTGTCAGCTGACTGTTCACGGTCAATTAATTTCCCAGTGTTCTCCTCTTCTTACTTCAAACCTGTCGCGTCCAGATCCACTTATGGACTGTGGAGAACTCACAGGTGAATGTGGGTGTCAGATTCCATGGAACATTACACGCCAGGCCAAAAGGAGCACGTGTTTGATAGTCCATGACAGGGTTTAAAACAGGAAATGTGGACAGATGTGTAGGGCTAGTCGTTTACGTGGACCTTACGTGGACTTCTGCCTGTAGTGGAGCGTGAGGTCACCACCACTCTTCCAAATGAAATGCTTTACTGTTCGCAGATCCATATTAGGATCCAGAACCTTTCAGAAAAAATTAAGAGCAAAGAGGAGTTACAGAAATCCAGGATGTAAGTAACAAAGCAAAATCATTCACTTGTTAATATTCCCGGTATTATTTATATAAGCTCCTTTCCACAAAGACTTTCACAGTGTGCATGCATATACTACATGGGAACTGCACAATCTGATTGGTCCACAATCATTAAAAATCCTTATTCCCAGTGGAGAATGGTTAAGTCATAATGGAATGTCGCTGCGGGCTCGCTCATTAGGGTTGTGTAGGGGGTTGTAGAAAAATTCTTAGATTTCTCCTTAAATTAATTTTACTATGTAAAGCTGCTTTGTGACAATGTCAATTGTAAAAAGCGCTATACAAATAAAACTGAACTGAATTGAATTGGAAGATGCTCACATTTTATCATAGTCACCTGAAGTGAGCAATGTAATCACTTCACACTTGTAAACATCTGTTAGCTACAAGGAGCTTACCTTCTGTATCAGGGTTAAAATATGTAATAAATATAAACAATAGAAATCTTGTTTCAGTTTGCTTTTTATTGTTTCCACATTGTATATACTAAAACTCTTAGAGAGTTAAAGAGACACTGTAAAGAGAGTTAGACACCTGCTTGAGTCTGTGGTCAAGTTCAACTTGGAAAAAAAAAAAAAAATTTTATTATTTTTTTAAATGAAGCCCATTTATGCGCTTTTTTTTAGATTTTGTTCCCATGTTGTATACACTAACACAATTACATTCCCAGGCTCGAATGAATTAAACCGTATTTACTTTTAATATTAAACATATTAAGCAACATGAACCTCACCTTCAAAGGCATAACTGTTAAATACACTTCTTCATGTGAAATATCTTGACTAGTGTTTGATATATTTAATCCTTTTGGTTGAATCTTCTGTACTACACATGTAGCACTTGTTATATAATGTCCTTGAACTACAGCTGTTTTGATCAGTAAGTTTTTTGTAATTTTGCAACTTCATAACTTTCCTACAATTTTACTTTGTAGTGTAAATATCTGTAATTTTTTGTTCTAATGCTGTGAGCAATGACAATTCTTTTTTCTGATGTCTTTCTTTTTCTTCATAAATATAATACTGAACTTCTTTTTCTTTAATACTGAGAAATCATTACCACAAACATTCTCAATCACAGGTTGGGCATATAAATGACTCACTACTGAAGGGTGGAAAAGAACAGTTATGGAAAGCAGTTGCAAAGTCAAGGAAGCGAGTTTGAAAATCATTACAGGAAAAATAGTGTGGGAATGATATTAAAGGGAAATTAAACACAAACTTAAAAACATGCATGCATAGTACATGTCCATACCCATATTCATATTTACTCAGAAGTTCACTAGTATACAGATATTACTTTAATATCTGTATACTGCAATTATTGCCGTTATCTTGCGTTCTTGTAACTGACTTGTCTATGTCCACTCTTGCGAGGTAATGGGAGATAATGCAAACTATTAAATGTATATTAACAGATTGCAGCTTCTTAAATAGAAGTAACAACTACCTAATGATGACAATGTACATATTTTCAGTGTAACAGGAGAGTTAAGAAGGCTTTCCTTTCATTCTGTTTTAACTTCAAAAAAATTAAGACAATGCACATATCCAAGACAGCCCTCAGATCTGCACCTAACAGACTTGATTACACACAGACTTGTGAATCCGTAATGGTGATGACGAACTTTACCTGGTCCTGACAGAGCAGCTCAATCTTCTCTTCAGCTAGCACCGCTACATCCTCCTCCTCTTTCTGCTCACTTGGCTTCTCTCCAGCTGAACCGCTTGTCTGGGACTCGCTGTCCAGATTAATGATTTTCTCATAAACATGCTCCATCACTTTTCTTACCTGGAGCATGTCACTGGCTGACAGACGATCCCTAAACATAGACAGACAACAAAAAATTATTCAAATATTACAATTGGCACATTTTGTATGAACATTTAATATTTAAGCTTCCTTAAATTTGGTTTGATAGATTTGAAGGTCATAGAACATTTAATAATTCCCTGCTACACCAGGAGACACTAACATGCCACACAAAGAAGATTGGATAGCTTTATAATTAAAAACAAGACCAATCTAAACTCGTGTCTACTTTTAACAGTGCTCAAACTTGATGTGTTGAAAGCAGGAAAAATATGCAAGTGTAAGAATCTGAGTGACTTTGACCAGGGTCACATTGTGATGGTTAAAAACTGGGTCTATTCATCTCCAAAACGGCAAATGTTGTGGGGTGTTCCTGGTATGCAGGGGTTTGTGACCAAGACAAACAAAAAAATAATACAAAATTGTGCCCTGTATATTCAACTTGAGGAAAAAAAAAAAAAAAAAAAAAAAAAAAAAAAACAAATAAAATTTTTCCTTAATATAGCAAAAAAAAAAAAAAAAAAAAAAAAAAATAATACATCTAAATGTTTTCCTTAATTTAGACACATTAGACATGTAAATACTCGCTCATTTGCTGAACTGCTTAATCTTAGGGTCACGAGGAGGCTGAGCCCATCTCTGCCAACTCTGGGGAAAGATCGTCAGGCCTTTGCAGGGCAACATACACTACCATTCACACTCACTCCCACACCTAGTGGCAATTTGAGATGACCAATTAGTCTAATGTATACGTCTTTGGGCTGTGGGAGGAAACCGAAGTTCCCAGAGGAAACCCATGCAAGCCGAGCCAAGGACTTGAACCCAGGACCTTTTTGGTGTGAGGCGGATGCACTAACCACTATGCCACCACGTGCCTGATGTGTGAACACTGACTTAAAAGAATATCACGATACTATATTTCCGCAAGGTGGAACGTCCAAATTAACATGAAGTTAACATGAACGCAAACACCCATACATGCACACTTTTCAAATATCTGATACCGACACTGAGATACAACATTTATGGACTGAAGCGTATGAATACACAAATGAGATGGATCAGTACTACAAAGTACATCAGGTACTGCAGAATCACTTTGTATTTAACATCTTTGGATAAATATCAAGACATGGGGTTTCTGATATAATGATAATATATGTAAAAATTAGACATACTTAATTAGAAAATGTAAAATTGTAATTAGCCAATATGTGTAAATAGGATAACATTTTGACATATTTTACTGGAGGGAACAAATCTAAAAATTATTATAAAATAGTCTTACATTTGTACCTTACACTGTAGCATCAACACTAAGGGCCAGAATATACATCTTTACTTGCACACATACCTGAGGTAAATCTAGAGGATTCCACCAGATGGCAGTGCTAGAAATACTTTATAAATCAGTTATAATATATCTGGTTTTGCTGTGCTGTGAGTTGAGGGAAGAAAAATGTTGACACTTCTTTGCATTTAGAAACGTGACACTAATTTCTCACCTGCTCTATCAATTGTTTTTCAAAGCTTTCTGCCCTGCTGTGAATACGGCTGGAAACTGTGAATTTCCCTCTGGGATTAATAAAGAGTATGTGTGTGTGTGTGTGTGTGTGTGTGTGTGTGTGTCTCTCTACCTATCTATCTGATGACAACTTCAGCCTGGTAAACAACCATGTTGACGTCATGTACCAAAACATCAACACAATGCCACCTTAATTTTTGCTGGTACTGCAGCTCACGTTAATGCTTCCTGTTTTTTTTTTTTTTTTTTAGAAAAGTATGACAAAACGATCGACAGCAACAATGCATGCAAGGAAGCATTCTGAGTGTCAAGTATATTCTGGCCCCAAGACTAATTGACAGTAACTGCTTCACCAAGCAAGGGCAACAAGAGAACACATTTAGAGTCTTATTATAATCTAAAGCTGTTTTTACCTGGAACAAGTTGTGCACACCTGCCTAGGTGGTTATACAGTCACTCTCAAATCGGTGACAAGCCGAAGTCAAGAGAGACAGCATGAAAGCAAACTGTTGTAGAAAAAATATCAATCTGCCACAAAAGGCAGACCTAATAACCCTGATAGACGTTACTCTGTATGCATAAATCCTCCTACTTGACACCATTTGTGTTCAGACAGCAGATTGCATGGAAACAAGATGTTCTGGAACATCTTGCACCACCTCAAAAAGTGGAGCAAGTTGAGCTCACAGGTGTCAAGTTGTTCCAGAACAGATTGCATTTACACAAGCAGCTTTGCCAGCGGGGCCGCAAGTGTTTCTGTGTGGAGTTTGCATGTTCTCCCTGTGTTTATGTGGGTTTCCTCTGGGTATTCCCACAGTCCAAATAAAAACATGCAGATTAGGCTAACTGGCTATTCCAAATCGCCCCTGGGTGTGGATGGGAGTGTGAACTGCCGGGTGAGTTGGCCTTGTAACGGTCTGGCGAGCTGTTCAAGGCCCAGCCTTCGCCCAGTGTCAGCTGAGATGGGATCCAGCCTTACCACAGGATTAAGCAATTCGGAAAATGAGTGAGTCAGTTTTGCCAGGGCAACTTGTTCCGGTGCAAGTGCCAGTGTAAAAGCAGCATTGGAGTGAAGAACGAAGAAGTCTTTAAACACAAATGATGTAAGGATTCATCTGTAAACTGTACTTAAATGTAAAAGAAACCTGGCACAGCTCCTATCACAGACAGATTCTGATTTTACCATATTACCAATTATTCTGTGATTACCAGCAGTAACAGTAACCTACTTCTTCAATGTCTTGGCACCAGATGAGGAATGGGGCTGGAGGTAGAACGGGATTTTGTTGAATTTTGGCATGTTTTTCTGTACAAAGGAAACAGAGCAGAATAAAAGGTTTCAGAAAGGAAAACATTTTTTATCTACATATTTCAAAAGCACCACTTAATTCCATTAACTGTCGATTATTATTATTCTTTTTTTAACATAACATGGTGGAAATCTCTACCTACATTAACCTGACACTCTGAGAGGTCTAAATGTAACTGATATAATGGCTCTAAGCATGTAGACAGGATTGGCACTGGAGGGTCTTAAGTACTTACATCCACTGTGATGTCAATCACCCACTGTGGAACCGTTTCATTAAGCAGCATGGACTCAGTCTCGCCACCAGAGTCCCGACAGAGCAACCTGCACACAGCCGTTGAATAATACTGAGGCTCACACCATGTGATTCAGTCCCTGTTTGTCCAGCAAAACTACAAACACATGTGCACACTTATTAAACACACCTGAACAGTGTTCTTCCTCCTGCTTCCCCAAAAATGACAGGAGTGTGTGGTGGCACTTGGAAATAACCGTTTCCTTTCTGGATCCTGTTCTCATGCTCACCATTCACTAAAGCAACAAAATAAATGAACTTAACATTATACGTTATAAAAAAACATTTTAATCTCACGTCATGGTACACAAAAACATATTGGGATTTACAGACTTTCCTACCATGGTTCATCTCTGTTTCCTCATCCATGGGGCTACTGTGCGTCCTGGGCCAATATTCCAAAAGGGCTTGGAGCAGCAGTCCACCCAGATTCACTACAATACACACACACACACACACACACACAAATAGACACTGTAAATTTCAGAATTAACATTTGAAAGAATGACAAAAAAAAGTCTTGCTGCGCCATAATAGCCCATTTGATGAAGATAGTGCATAACAGCATCCAACTGCAAGTTTATACAATAAATCACACATTAACCTTTAAAATCCTTAAATCAGCTCAAGTTCAACAGGCCTCTGGTGCCTTGCATTCACTGAGATGTTTCAGTTCGATTAAAAACATTTTTCCTGCCAAAACATCACCCAAACATTTCCTGGGCTTTTCCCAAATCTTCCAATGTCCAGTTCGTGTGAGCCTATGCCCAGGGTAGGGTAAGAATCCTGTTTTTTTGACTGATAGGAAAGGAATCTGACATGCTGTTTTACTATTTTAGCTCCTCTACCTTAAAGCAAAGCCTCGTGTGCATTCGGAGATGCTTCTCTGGACACCACGGTTGCAAAGAGCGCTAAGTTGAGTTAGTGTTGCGTTCCTGTCAGCTTGAGTCTTCTGGTCTCAGGTCTGATTATTTTCCTCGGAATTCTCACAATATTGTTTTATTACAGTGGCTGATGAATGCATGTTAAACACAGACATAGGTATTTGAATTCCCAGTAGAGACTAAGTAAAGATTAAGAACAAAATCTAGTCAGGCTAAGAGCACGGTTTGATTTGAATTGGATTCGCTGCTTGTATCTGAAAAAAATAATATAGTAGATACATCTGCTGCTCAGGTCTAGAGGCATTTTAACAGGAATTTTATTACACTATTATATTTAAGAATTTGCTTCATTTATTTTACCAAACATGATATACATTCAGCCACATATTTTTCCAGACAGAATGAGGGATTAAAGGTCAGGGACAGATGTATCACCTCACTGGGGTTTTAAGATGCTTGCCCAGGAACTGCCAAAGATAGACAAGTGACTTTTGTACATTTACATATCTGACCTCTGTTTTTCTAAGATGACAACTCACACTTTACTCTGCTTTACTCACATTTTGGGTCGGAGCCATCCAGACTAGTAAATCCAGCATCCTTGGCTGAGACCCAAGCTGCAAAGCAGTCACTCTCATCAAGTGTAATAGTCAGCATCTATCAGACAACAAGCAGAATTAAACTTGCAAAAACATTAACACTGACATTAAACACTGTGTAATCCTGTCCATAATACTTCAGCATTTGGCATAATGTTACACACACACACACACACACACACACACACACACACACACACACACACACACACACACACACACATATATATATATATATATATATATATATGTGTAAGATGTGTAGCATTTAAAAAATTGTTCAAAGATGTGTGATATACAGTGAATTATTTTACAGGAGACTCACCCCTGTTTTAAGATCCACAGAGAACCAATTAGGCACATAAACCATCTTAAACCGTTTCTTGATCTCCTCATCAAACTCCATTTTCCCCAAATCTTCAACTTTACATGCCTATATAAGGAGTACAGATGAATGTCCAAAGTGCTGACATGTAGATGCAAAGGAAATCAACATGCAGATTCATACCTTTAATACATCCCAGTATGCTATGTTGTTGTTTGTATCTTTGGTGAGTATGTGTCTCTTGTCGTTCAGAATGTGGCACTGAATTATACTTGCTCCACCTAGAGGACAGATTAGGGTACTGAAAATGCGGCCATCATGAAGCCGCCAGCAAATGGAAAATTATAACAAAGTGCTAAAATGAGGAAATAGAGTAAAATATAGATATATAAAAAAAAAAAATTCCACACACACACACAAAAATTTCAGAATTAATATTTGCTGGTAGAAGATGAGTCTTGCTGCGCCATAATTGCTCATTTGATGAAAACCGCGCGTGACAGTTTTAGAGCTGGTTTGGATCTGTTCTGTAATGTCTACGGCTTTAGAATGGGGATTTTTCTGCACTCTTCCCGGAGTGAAATCCTCTCTCTGATGGTCCAGGTCGACCTGGTCATGGATCCGTGGTGGTCTTACCTTCACTGTTGAACTTTTTATCGTTGACAGTGGAATATTCAAACTGTCTGCTATTTGTCGCTGGCTGATGCCACCCTCTGACTGACCCACAATTCGACCTCTCTGAAAATCTGACAGTTCTAGAGCTTGTGGAGTGCGAGGCATGTTTGTATAACTTTAACACAACTTTGTGCACCTTTATACAGCAGTCTGACTAGTGTTCATTAAATTTAAGTCATTAAACTGACTATATTTACTTATGTCTGGTTTCTGTATAAATAAAAATATCTATAAAATCAAAAAATCATGAAACTAGCCGAAGAAAAACTGTGAAAGAGAAACTGCATATTGGACTAAATGCCCAACCATCAGAACATATTTGCATGTATAATGTATAAATGCATACGGTAGAATGCAATAAGATGCTTACCTTTAATAACCTGATCTGGCTGTGTGCACAGTGGTGTCAGGGGAGTACTGCAGTCGTTGTCATAATCGCCAGATGCTCGGAAATTGTGGATGCCCTTTAGAGACTGCAGGGTAATAGAGATTAAATGAAAATTGAGGCTCTAGGGCTCAAGGCTCAGATCTTACAAAGATATTAGTAATGCTGAGATCTTATTTTATTTATTTCACATTTACGAAATGTTAAGTGGATGACAGAAAGTGAACTAATGGGACATTGTGTACAATCATGTGCTTGTAAATCATTCAACACAGTTGGCCTCATTCAAAAACCCTTCTTACGAAGAAATTTGATCTTAAATCACAAACACTTTTCTGGCATTCAGTAATATTTGTTATGAACAGAATCTACGAACACAAAAAAGCACTCTTATGCAGATAGTGGTGCCAAATATCAAATATCAGGTTGCAAAATATCAAATATGCTAATTAGAGCATATTTCTGAAGACAGTGATATTCACCAACAGAGGAAGACAGCTGCGAACAAATCCGAGGTCTAAGAACACTTCCTGCATCTTACATGCACTTTTCTTTTTTGAAAATTGTTTTAAGAACAAATTTACGAAAAACCATAAGAAGACACTGATGTATGAGGCCTTTATTAGTAGCACTTCACGCTGTATGATTGGAATCTAGTGGTTAATTAGTAAAATTACATGATAAAACAATTACTATGGATAATATTCAAACAAGTAAAACTTTAAAAGTAAAAGAAAACGTTAAAGGATATTAAAGATTAGGAAGGCAAGTCTATATGATGTGTCAGGAGCAGCTGGGGCAGGTGGTGTCTTCAAACACGTCACCATACAAGGCAGCTGTGCTTACCCATTTGTTAACAGTGGACTTTGTGGTGGAGACCCAGATGGCCGACGGTGGGTCCGCTGACCTGTCCAGCTCCATCTGTCCAGGGACAAATATACATTCAGCAATTTTACTTTCTCTTCACATAGGTACAGTTCATCAAGCTACACTCTGAACATTTTTTATTTCTCCACACCTGTTTTTATTGCTTTAGCAACTGTCTTTGTATTTCACTGCAGCCTGGTACGTAAGGTCAAGGTAGTCTCAGGACAGTGAAAAAGTATACTGGTAACATGCCTGGAAATTTTTAGCAATTACACCATGAACTCTATACTTATTGGCAGCTTTAGTAAATTAACTTAATTTCATATTTAACTGATGAGAAAAGTCTGACCTTTAATTAAACTAATACAACTTATAAATAAAATAAATATACTTATAACAAAACTGATTATTGCTACAAAATAATTGGCACCCTCTATTTGACAGTGTTGCCCATCCATTGAGTTATTTGTGTTAGTCCACCGCACAGTCAACAATGGGTTCCACATACTGATTTGCCATTTTTTTTTAACTGTTTAAAATCATTTCATTATAGAGTTTTGCACAGGGTACTGTTTCACACGGCCCCTCATGTTTGCTTGATTTCTCTGTCATTTGTGCACAGGTGACTTGCCAAATTCATGAGTCAGCTACATGAACGATTATGAACACCACAGCACAGATTTATTCTAAATTGATGCATTCAGGTTTTCTCTGCAAAGTAAGTCTATCTATATCCTTAAAATACTACTGTCAGTCTCAAAGACCCAACTCTTCAAATAAGCTATTACCAAGAATTGAATTAGGCAAGTTAACGAAGACAGATAGCCCATAATCTAACGTCAGAATAATGCTTGGTTCTCAAAGCTAGCACACTGTAAATAGCTAACAGTCAATATCAACTGCTTGTGCTATATATATATGGAGAACTTTTATGTATAGTACTGGTATATACACCACACAGGAAGGGAGTGAACTGGCTGGGCCACTATCTGGGGAGGAAAAACCTAGAATCAAAATCTACAAATCAGTTTCGTGAAGAAAGACAGGTAATAAATCCTCACACAGGGCGGCTGCACTGTATTAAAAAATGCGACAAATGACAGACATTGAAGAAGCTGTAAACATGGATGGTTTGTGCATTTAAATGCACTTAATTATATACTACAGTTCCAAGTATATGAGCAGATGCCAGTCTGATGTATGCTAATGTAGTATTAGCAATGTACAAATGTGCCTCGCTTAATTTTATTCAATAGTTCAGTATATATCTCATTTGTCAATTTAATATCTGTATACTGTTATTTTTGCCATTATCTTGTAGGTGAAAAGGACTACAAATCACGGCTTTTTCCAAACAGGCTAATGCAAAATACTGAGCATATTTTAGCAGCCTGCAACTTCGAAAATGTAAGTTAAAAACTGAAAAATACATATTTCCAGTGTAACAGGACAGATTGGAAAGCTTTCCTTTCTTTTTCTTTTTCTTTTAAATGCTTAAAGTATTTCTAAATTGACATATGTATGCTTATCCAACAAACCACCCAATGTCGCTCTTGAAAAATTCAAGTTCTAATAGTACACAATGGTATCCTGATTTTCTTTTTAAAATATTCCAGTACTTAATGAAGTCAATTCTAGTGCATATCCTAACAAGGTTTCATCGTATTTAAAGGAAAAACTGTCCCAAAATATCACAAATCACTTTACAGCTTTGTTTAACCACACTTCTTGCTATGCAAAAATCCACCTTTAGTTTTGTTGCTCTTAAAACCCAGAATCAGTGAAAGTCCCAGTGGTGTCTAGCAACCTCCAGGTGCTCACATGTGGTTAGATAACAGAAATTTCTAAAAATAATGATAATTATAATAAATATATAAAATTAAATTGATATGGAACTGGCACCTAATAGTAGTTCGGAGACTTGATTGCCCCCTAATGCTGCAGTCATTTGCAAATCTCCAGCTGTGATCACTGGAGAAAATTTTGCCTGTCTAATCATCCTCCTCACTGTGTGTGGGAATAAAATACATTTGTGTCATCTTTCAAACAAGTTCATTGCAGATCTGTTTTCTAAACTTCTTAATTATTTCCCTAAAAGCGAATATGGGCAATTTCGGGTGCAGCTAATTTTGTCACTGATGAAGGGAATTTGTGAAACAGGAAGTTATGTAAGAGTTTATTGACACACAGCTGAACATTTTAAAACAATACAAAATTTAAAAAAAACCCAACAAAATATAAATGAGAACATGCGTCTGTTATATTAATCAAGAAATTCTGTGTCAATAATGGTGACAAATGATTTTGTTAAAAAAATTACATGTACATGCAC
>JAQMYF010000001.1:13405343-13418507 GCA_030014195.1 Neosilurus mollespiculum
ATATATATATATATATATATATATATATATATATATATATATATATATATAGTTGACAGATGTTTCTTTTATCAACTTACTTTAGTTGAAGAATGGATTCCTCAAGTTTACATTGTGAGATTAAACTAATCAACCACAAAGATATCATATCCATACTCTTTTTTAAACTCATCTTTGGTGCCAATAATTCTAGACTTAACTGTAATCTAAAGAGTACTCTTTATGTGTTATCTCAAAGAAACAATACTCTTTAATCTACTGTGGATTTTGGTCTCAACCACCAGAAAGCACACACGGTCTCCTAGTGTTTCCTGCCCTTTCATATCTCACCTACCTTAAGGACAGGTGCTTTCTCTTCACAGATGAGTGCACGTATGTCTGGACTGCGCAGGTCTGTGCAGTAAATCTTCCGGTCGCGACCTCCAGAGTAAACGTGCGTGAATGCTTCATTCACCTGCAGTGCCCACACTCCCTCATCATGGACACGGTACGTAGCTATACACCTCTGCTGTCCTAGTGACCACAGACGGATTGTACCATCTGAGCTGCCTGACAGACACTTAACACAGATCAGGGCACATCATTAATCACACTTTATTATACTGCTTCTCATAATACTTTATACAGCAAAAACGAAACATTATATACAGTGTTAAAGACAAAACAACAATATGTATAAAGAATAGTACAAATGCATAAAGAAATGCAGTCTACAGCATCATATTTTTTATTGTACACTGCATCATAAAGCTCTTCTAGATACTTGAATGAAAACTGTTATGCACCTGAGTACCATCTCTGTTGAGCAGCAGTGACTTCACATTGTCTGTGTGTCCTTTCAGTTTCATGAGCTTGGCACAGGTGCGTGGGTCCCACACTCTTAAAACCTACGATCCCACCCATCCACCCACACACACATAATTAAACAGGGCGAGCAAAAGAAACACAGTTTACTTCATTTACGAAAAAAATACTGTACAAAGAAAATAAAAATGTGGACAAGCCTTCTCAGTTGATCCAGATACTATTACTGTGCCCATCTGATTCATCGCCAGACTGTAGATTGAATCCTTGTTCCCACTGAGAGACGATGCTGCATGATAAAGGATGGTAAGAGTTCTTGAATTGGCTGAATGAATAATGCCACTTGATTATGTCTTGGTTGGGCAAAATTGGATTAAATTTGTTGTTTGATTAGGGTCGTTTGACATACAAAAATTCAACAGTGAATAGCCAATGTGTTTAATCTTTCACCGTCAGTTCATTTTGGCTGAATACAAAGGTTTCCTGCCAAAACCACCCCTGTTCATGGGCTTAGCATCTCTTACTTACCTGTGTTATTTACCTCTTGTGGTTTCTTTGTCAGTTTAAGTTAACAATAACAATGCTGCATGAGCAGAGAAACCATCTTGTGAACATGTCATAACTTAGCAGTGCAACACCCAATTCAGAGAAAATGGAAAAGTCTGACATCAAGTGTTTAGAAAGAGAAGGCGGCATATGATTTCTACAGAAATAAAAAAAACGGCGATGTTTACTAATATCATAGCGGCCATTACTGGGATCAAGGACAGGAGTAAGCAAAAAGTTTCAGGACACTATAGCCAATTCCATTTATCTCTAAAAGATAACACTGTATTTCATCTTTATTTAATATGCCAGTTAAGTGAGTGTACCCCAGTATATTATATATATACACACACACACACATATATATACATACATACATCCATATACATACAAACATATATATGATTGTATAATAGATATTAATATCATTATTGTTTGTTTTTCCTTGGTTTTCCGTGAAGTGTATACCCTTTTAGAGTAGATGCTCAGTGAAAATAAGTTTGACACCCCTGATCACAACTGTCTAAGCTAATCTCAGTACCTAACAGCTTCTAAAGAAAGTGTTCAAATGAGAGTCAATATACGAGAGAAAAACAGTAATTTTAGAATGATAATATCAAAGCAGTGGCTTGAAATTTTATGATTTTCAAATTTTGAAAATAAAAGAACTTAAAAAAGTGATGAAAAGATACTGTGATACCTGCAAAATGTAACATGCATTGTGACATATCATTACAGTAGTAATATAAAGCATATATACTTGTATGTAGAAGAGACAGTAAGTGGACACTAGAGTGTACTTACTAGTGACTGTATTATTGGATGCAGTAAGTGCTGTTAGTGTGTTTACATCCCATAGGAAGATCTGTCTGTCCAGGCCTGCCGAAGCCACCAGCTCTTTATCTTTAGCATAGGCTAAAGCTTTAACATAATCCTGTAAAGGAGAAAACAATAACAATAAAACTAATATACTGGTGTATATTTAAAATAACAACAATCCCCCCTCAATAATTAAGAATGTGTTTAGCATCCACGTTCCAATTCATTAAAAAAAAAAAATCTGTACAAGCTGCATGATGATAAACTATACTCAGTCTGAACTAGTTTTATATTTGAAAGTGAGGTAATTATTATTAGAGTATCTTAGGAATTTTAGACACTTGACTCATGTCAGTAACTATTAAAAAAAACTGCACATGCAAGGTAATGAGAAATAATAAATATATTCAATAAAACTAACATACTTGAAGATTTTTTTCTTTTCTTGTGGGGAAAAAAAGATTTGGTGTTTTGTCTTCATTATAAAGCCACTCCAGGAAGAGTTCATCAGTCAAGTTTAAAATAAAGATGTTTAAAAGTCATAGAAGTGATCCGCCCAGCACAGATGCAGTCCTGTGCCGAAGTATTACTCATTCATTCATTCGCCAAACCACTTCCACTCTGGGTGAAGGTGGGGTACACCCTGAACATCTCGCCAGTCCATCGCAGGGCCAACACACACACACACACACACACACACACACACACACACAACTATTCACATTCGCACCTTGGGGCAATACAAAACAGCCAATTAGCCAAAAGTGCATGTCTTTGGAGGAAACCGGAGTACCCAGAGGAAACCCATACATGCATGGGGAGAACACAGATGTACCATGGCTAAACCCAGGACTGGATCCAGGACCTTCTTATTAGATTAGACATCACTTTTTTTTTTTAACAGTTTTTAGTACAAACTTATACATTTTATACAAACCTGTTATAAACTTTTACAGACAAGCCAGTTTTACATCATGTCCTGAGACACTGTTATCTGAGAAAGAAGCTCCTGCACCGAAAATCAATACCTTTAAGCAAAGTCAACATCTTTCAGTTTGCAGCTGACCACAGGGACAATGAAAAAGCCTTCTGAATAAAACTTATTCTCTGGCCACAGTGACCAGAGGTATGTTTGGAAGAGTAAAGGTGTGGCATTCAACCCCAGGAACACTGTACTAATGTTGACTATAGTGATGCTAGCATCATGCTGTGGGCTGGTTTGCGGACAGTGAAACTAATGTATTACTCAAAGTGGATGGAATAATGGAGGAGGTCTTCAGAATTCTCCAGCATAATCCCAAACCATCAGAAACCTGGACACAACTGGGAGTTCCGACAGGACAACAGGACAAAGCTAGCCGACGAATGCTTGAAGCAAGCTAACAAGCAGGCTGGCTTTAGGAATGCCTTCAAGAATATGTGGACTGTGCCTCTAGCAATTCCCACAGGAAGAGTGGTGAAACATCCATCCAGAATTCTTCCAAAAGCATCTGGTCAAGGTAAAACTTTTTGGGGAACAATTAACCAAGCACTAATGTGGTTAGCACATCCACCTCACAGCAAGAATGTCTGGGGTTCGAGTCTCAGGCTTGGCACTTCTGTGTGGAATTTGCATCTTCCTGTGCATGCATGGGTTTCATCCGTACTCCAGTTTCCTTCCCAGTCCAACCACATGCACATTAGGCTAATCTGGCTGTTCCAAATTATCCCTAGGTGTGAGTGTGAGTGTAGATGGTTGTGTGTCCCTATGGTGGACTGGCCAGCTGTTCAGGGTTAGTAGGATTAAATGGTTTGGCAAATGAGTGAGTGAGAGATGTGCGGTATGTATAATTTTGAGCCAATTTCAGAAAACCTAAAATATTAGGAGTGCATGTGTACCAAATTCTGAGTTGCTGTTTTTTCCTAATAAAATATGTTGTTCAATCATCCTGCTTCAGAAATCCAACAGTTCAAAAACAATCATCGAAAGCATAACATTGTCATGATTTTCACATCCATGACAAGTGATAAACTTCACACTGTAAATGTAGTTCCATTACAGTAGTGACCTAGTAGTTATGGTTTAAGTCCAGGTTTTAAAGTGTACCTGTGGTGAATTAGTGTTACTAGCTATTTAAAATGATCAAGTAGGACATCAGCGGTTCAGTCTATGCCCGATTTTAAAGTGTGCGCAAGTACTTTGACACCGGGCATGCTCAGGGACCTGTTGCCGTCCTCATTGGCTGTTCCAGCCTGGTAGTGAGGCAAACTCATTGGATGGGCTACATCACTGACCTTGTGCTGAGCTGCACAAACAACAAGCGCAGTCAACAATTGCGGAAAAACATTTTATGTTCTTAAACCAACTGCTGACAGGAAAGCCGAGTTGGCAAAACGTTAGCTGCACAAGCCATTTTGGATCTACCGTCTACGCACATCTCTGGCAGCATTCTTACCCTCAGAGTCACTAGAATGTGATGTCTGTGTCTCTACAAGACTCCTCCCTCTCTGGTTTAAAAATGTTACCATTTACACCCATTTCCTCGAAATTGATAGCCATAGTTGCTTCTTGAACATGTTTTTTGAAGTCACTGAAAACGCTGAGTGACATCCTTGACGTCACCGAAAATGTCACCCGGTGAATAGATCTGCTTGTTTACTTGCGCTGGACAACCCGGCCCGGTTCAGACTCTGCTAGTAATGCACGGGATAAAATCACCCAGTTTTGTGCTTTTTATGGTCATTTATGTGTTAAAATAAGCATCTCTGTGTCGCAAGGCGATAAAAGAATAAAACTTGGCAGAAGTGTTCATAAGAACCTACTTGAAAATTTCAGGGGAGGAGCCTCTCAGAATTCAGTGTTGCATAGCAATGTTTGTTAGGCAAAGCATTTTCCTTAGCAACTAGCATCAATGATGCAGTTTGTGAACAATTGTGAGGTGTTATGATGTCTGTATCTGGACTCCTTTCCTAAAATCACTGTAAAAATGCTTCAAGAGGTTATATACTAGCAATATGCATGACACTGACCCCTTTGATGTCATTCTGGCCACCAAAATCATTGCGATTATGTGAAAAATATAACTTAAAATCATCGTTTTACTTCTTTTTGAAGACATCATGTCTCAAGTGAAGTAAAAAATGGCTTACAAATGTTAGTATATCACAGTCCTGTCTTTATTTTATGTGTATGAGCATAGCACTGTGAGACGAGTTGGGGTGTCTTGCCCCACACCAAAGACCTGGCAGCAGTTCCTTGACCTGACCAACGATAAGACTGACTTGTTCAAATTCCTGAACGATGAACTAATGGAAAAGGCATCAGCAGACCAGCCTCTCATTGTTACTGATGGTGCCAATGTACTATGGTCACCCCCACGAGAAATAAGCAGCATTGCTCCCTGCAACCATGAGGAAGCAGATTCCAGGATTATGGTGCATGTTGACGATGCCATTATGCAGGGCTTCCATGAGATCCTTGTCCGAACTGTAGATGCTGATGTGGTAGTATTGGCAGTGGCAGTTGTACAGCAGCTGGCTCAGACAGAACAGATAAAACTCTGGATTGCCTTCGGTTGCGGAAAGGACATTAGGTACAGTCCAGCTCATGAGATATGTGCTTCACTCGGTCCACAAAATTCCTTGGCACTTCCTATGTTTCACACTAACACAAGTTGTGATACTGTGTCCCATTTTGTCCATGTTGGAAAGAGGACTGCATGGAAAGTCTGGGAGACACATGATGAATTCACCGCAACCTTCTATGAGCTGCACAATGCACCTGAGCAAATAGCTGAAGAGACTTTTCTGGAGTACCTCACCATCCTACTTTATGACAGGACAGCAACTTGTTCTTCAACCAATAAACTCAGAAAGAATTTGTTCATTCACAAAGGACATCGGATGTCAGGTCTTCCTCCAACCAAGGCTGCCCTACAGCAACACATCAAGAGGGCATTATTGCAAGGTGGGCATTACTGGGGCTGCACTACAGTGCCATATCGCCAGATGCCCGATCCTGCTGAATGGGGATGGACTTGCCGAGAACACTGGAGGCCTCTTTGGTTAAACTTGTCAAAAGCCAGTGCAGCCTCTCCAGAGCTGCTGAAACGTTCTTGTCGGAGCAGATGTAGAGACTGCAAATGTGTTCGTGCACATCTAAAATAATTTGTATGTTCTTGGGCAATTGCCTTAGGATATAAGAAGAAGTAACAGTGTTTAAATGCTTTCGTTCTTTTGGATATTTGTTCAGCATAATAGAAAAGAAAAGAGATAAGTGAATAAGTTAATCTTATAGCTCATTTTGAGAAGATGATACAAATCAAGTGAGTTTAGATTAATAAGTATCATGTAAATATGAAAAGTTTGTTATTTTTAACTTCGGAAATAAGACGATATACATAGAATGTTTGCCAAATGATTAAAGTACAAGATTGCTATTCTGATAACTTGAACAGTGCAGGAGAAACACATTTTTAGCATTCCAAATAAAAAGACAAAGGAAGTTGGTTTGGTTTATCTGTTGTTTAACAACCATATAATTCTTACACTGACCCCACCTATATTCAGAGTATGTCTACAGTTAATTTTAATGTTTTGCAGCATGATGCCATCCACTCTGAATGCATAATAATTAATAATACAAGCTAAATTTCTGGGTTGCTAGGGTAAGCATGTTACCTGGCAACAGTTGCCATGTTATATTCAATTCCTCCACCCCTTGAAATGTTCATTATATGGTTAAGAATCATTGTGCCAAGTTTCATGCTTTTATCACCAACCCAGCAATTCTGACACTTTTCAACACAGCACCTGTACTAACATGGTGTTCATGTGTGTCTCTTTTCTTGCTGAAATATCATGATTTTTTTTTTTGGACACCAAAGGGGTCAGTATCACACAAATTGCTAGTATATAACCTCTTGAAGCATTTTAACAGCGATTTTACGACCAAGGAGTCAAGATACAGACATCATAACACGTCACAATTGTTCACAAACTACATCGTTGATGCTGGTTGCTAAGGAAAATGCTTTGCCTAGTAACCATTGCTATGCAAAACTGAATTGAGTGGCTCCACCCCTGATATTGTTAAGTAGGTCCTTATGAACACTTGTTCCAAGTTTCATGCTTTTATCACCTTGCGAGTGATTCTTACACCCACTGCCTTGACTATGTACGGATGAACAATACTGGTACACTTTAAACCTTTTAAATGACATTTTGACAACCATAACAAAACATCTTAGTGATGCAAACCCCTTTAGCCGTGTTCATGAATGCCCTCGAAATGATTTCTGCACTTACTTTATGTGTCCGCAGGGTAGACATACAAAATCCTTTATGTGCATTCCAGACTTTCACAGTGGTGTCTGATGATGCAGATATCACTGTAAAATATTTAAAATACAGTCCACTGTGGATTACACAATATACTTCTAGTAATGAGTTCCAGAAGCACTGTGATACACGGCATTTCTGCAGCAGGCTGTCCCTTCATTTTGAGATAACTCATTCGCAAATAACACTTTTGAAATCCCTGCAGCTGTGTGCAACAAGCAGGTTCAGAAGAATACAACCCTTATATGAAGTAAATAGAGTTAACAACCAGGCCAACAGATACTTGTCCAGATACATCAGAGATAGTTACATAAAACTAAATTCACACTAACATGTTTTTCCGTTGCAGCAAAGGACGATGTCATTGACCCAATCTGTGTGATGTTCCATTGATGCTATGTATGGGTCCTGCTGAAAACCACACAAAACAGCAACATCAGTGAATGACATGAAATAATGCAATTAATATACCAGCCAGATCAAAATATTCCATTATGAGTTAGCCTTGTGTTTGCCTGCAACATTATTACAGTATCAGATGAGCACAGATATTGAAGGAGTGACTGACAGACTGGTACCTTGTGTTGGTTGACACTCCATATCCGGATGATGGAGTCTCGACCAGCAGTGAAGAGGCGGTTAAGAGCTGGGTCCAGCTGGAGAGCATTAACTCCATTACGGTTGTATTTCTCCACTTCATCCCGGATCACGTACGACACCTGCGGCACATTGAAAATACAGGTGGGTTTTTTATGGAGAAAATGGGTTTATTGCTTTTTGTACCACACAAATGAAAAAAAAACGGTCTTCAGTATAACCTCAAAACATTCTCAACTCATGGATTAGCACATCTGGCACTTGCCACATCAACCTACTTGAAAGACGAATCTATATTCCTACATTCAACACCATAGACACAAACCTGCAGTTCGTGGATTTTAGGGTTCGACTATCGTATTGGATATGATATCAACTATATCACAAGTTTTAATGCATTCTACTACAAATTATAATATAATAAACTTGTCAGTGACTGCCAGTCAGTAACCGCCGGAAGTGTAGAACCCATGAACATCACCAAATGCAGAGCTCTGCCATTGAGATGTTTTCCCAAGCCTTTACTCTAGCCAGCTTCATTTGCTGCGTGTTTGTGGGACTTTCTGCCTTCAATGAGTGAAAAGCATGCTCAGATGTGGGACTCTTTAAGAATATTCTAATTCTTTACCCTGAGACACACTTGACTTGCTTTTACGTTGTTGCCTTAATATCAGTTTTGAAGTATTTAACTTAATCTGAGCAGAAAGTACAGTTCTATACACTTCAGAATCCATCTTGCTGTTTCAGCAGTCACATCATCAATAATCACCAGTGACCCATTCCACTGGGAGCCATACATGCAAATTTCCAGATAATGTAGAATGCCCTGGATCACAAGGTCATCATTCTGATACAACATATTTCTTGCAATCTGTCCAGATTATCATGTTTCAGAACTGGGCAGGGTTTCTGGTTTGGGGTAAACCCTCTTCTGTGAAGATGTCTCTTGTTTGTTGATGCTGACAATCATAAGTCTACCTCCTCAAAAGTGTTCTTGACTTAACCGGAGGTGGTGAGGGGGTATTTCTTTACCAAGGTTTCTTCCAGCTTAAGGATGGCCTCCTTTACTTGCATTGACACATCTTTGGAAGATTGTTAAGAGTTTCCATAAACAGCTTCCAAATGCAAATTCAGCCCTTGAAATCAATTCCAGACGACATCTTATCTCCTTAAACTGAAGAAACCGAGAGATGAAACCGTTCATCAGGCAACTGTCCAATTACTTCTGAGCATCTCAAAATGGGGGACTCTATAGAAACAAAACAGATACTATTTTTGCTATACAATTTATATTCAAGTTGAAAGTCTATTCTTCCATCACATATTGACTGCTTCATTTCAAAGCCATTGCGGTGACACTGTCCATCGCTCGCGCTCTCACTGGATAGATGTATATACATAGCACCAAAATACTGAGATTATAAACTTCATAAAGCTTGATTTCAAGGCAGGAATGCTGCTTAGAAGTTGCTTGTATCAACTCTGACGCACAAGCAAAAATAAAAAAGTATGATGTAGCACAAAAACAGGATGCCTGAGCAAAGGGTACCATGTGATGAGTCATGCATTACTCATTTTTCACCTTTATCCAGACATTTTACTGTCGTTTTTTTTATTTATTTCTTTTTTTGTATGGGGGGGTGTTCCGGTGGATAGTGTATTGCTGGCTGATAATATGTACATCTGTATGGCATGGGCAAACGTTTGAGTTCAATATTAATTTTAAATTTAGATTCCATGTCATTAAATAAAAGGCAATTTCACAAAGCCCAGAGCCCGGTGGTGCAAGCACTGCACACATATAGTACAGCAGGATGATTTAAAAAATTGACTCGAAACACACAGCTCAACAAATTCAAATGATGTCATGAACCATATGAATCTTTGTATAAATGTGTGCAATCTCTGTATTAAGCTGAGGATATTATGTCTTTACCTTTATTACCACCTAAAAATCGTACAAATCCGAATTTTAAACTTATTCCTCTCTAACTGTACTGAAGATGGGAGAATCGATACATTTCTTAACATTGCTCAAATAAACATACAACTTAAACGATTTAAAAATAAAAAGAAGGGAACATTTAGCAAAATGTCCTCTCCTTTCAGAGCATGATAAGAACTTCTAAGTAATGTTAAGTTAAAAGTTAGGGTTAGATGTGTGTTGCCTTGTTGTGTGTTGTTTATAGTTAGTTTTACATCTCACACACACCTAAGAAAAAATGAGGAGACCACTTTTAAAGAAGATATCTTTCCTTGCAGTGCCAACAATTCTGATCATACAGTCCTCATATCAGTAGCATGGAGTGTTTTTGGCAAACAGAGAATTTTCAGAATGCATCCATTTTTTCAAATAATGCGGCTTTTCAAAAAAAAAAATCATCTCAGTAATGAATTTGGAACAAAAAAGAAAAAATATATAGAATAACAAAAAGTTCACACTCACTCACCTGCTTGGTATAGAGGATATGGCACTGGGGACATGATTGAGAAGTCATGGGTTCTAATCCCTGTCAGACCACCACTGTGCTAACACCCTTGGGCAAGGTCTCAAACACAAGTATGCCATTGTCCACCCACCAGTGTAAATGGGTACCACTAAAAATACTGGGAAGGTAACCTAGCGCGCCATCCAGGAGGAGTTAAACTCCTAGTCGCTTCATGTTAGAGAAACCAGAATAAATTCCGACTGTGATGAGCCTGTAGGCTCAAGTGTAAAAGCCCCAAAGGCATAAAGTTTTTATATAGTGCACTACAAAGTGAGGCCACTCACAACACCACCTACATTGTCTTATTTCGTGATACTGTTTTTCAGTTCTCACTCACTCATTTGTCGAACCGTTTAATCCTAACAGGGCCGCAGATAGGCAGGAACCTATCTCAGCCCACACTGGGCGAAGGCAGGACATCCCCCTTAACAGCTCACCAGACCATAGCAGGGCCAACACGCACACAACCATTCACCCTCACACTCAAATCTAGGGGCCCTTTGGAACAGCCTGTTAGCCTAATGTACAAATGTTTGGACTGTGGAAGGAAACCGGAGTACCCGGAGAAAACGGATGCAAGCAGGAGGAGAATATACAGACGTCACACAGAAACGGCCTCGCCAAGCCCGGGATTCAAACCAAGGACCTTCTTGCTGAGAGGTGGGCGTGCTAATCACTACACCACCATGTTCAGTTATGTTAAACATAACTAATACATATTTTCCCTCTTTTTATGTTTTGTGTATTTTGTGGCTTTGGCAGTAATGTGCAGTAATGTGTTACATCTGTACATTTGCTCTTCTGTATAGTAACATACAGTACAATATATTCATCGGTATATTACTCTCCTGTAAAGGAATGCTAATTTATTCCCACCTTTTACACTGCCCTCATCACCTCATACACTGCTCACATCTGTATATGACTATTTCCATTCTTTACACTGCCCTTATCTGTATCTGTACAATAACTGCTGCGAACTGTACATACTACATATACTGTATATATTGCACTTGTGCTCTCTGCACTTCTGATTAGATCCTAAACTTTATTTCATTACTCTATATTTAAACATGTGTAATGACAAGCAATGTCAAGTTGAATCTAATCTATTCATTCATTCATTTTATGAACCGCTTAATCCTAATTAGGGTCACGGGGAGGCTGGCGCCCATCTCAGCCGACTCTGAGTGAGGGCCGCTCGCCAGGTCATTGCAGGGCAGAAACACACTGACTTTAGTATACTCTTTGCTTGGCTGGTTGGCCTCTCACTGGGGGAACAGCAGTGACAACCCGGTGATAACGGGGCTTGAACCCCCGACCTTGGGACCAGTGATCCAGCACCCTACCCCCGGACCACCACTGCCCCTGAATCTAATCTGATCTAATATCCATCCAATAAAGCTTTCTTAAATTGATCATTCTGAATATCCTGGGTGTATCATCCACCCAGTATTAGAATGAATCTACAGCTATCTGGCCTTAACCTCTAGGGAGTGTTCTATGAAGCCAACACTATATACTGACTGGGACATTCCGACTGCAGCTGTGGGTTTGTGTACACTTTACGACAGTTTTACGACAGCACCACAAATACGGCAGGCATACTGCGACACTGAGGGAGTTCTGGTTTGTGTTTTACCAAATTTTGTGGTTTGATGAGTGTCTAAAAACATTTTAATCCTTACAGTTAACGAAACCTTGTCGCCTTTATTATTATAAGTTTTCAAAAATTGTGTGAAGGAGGAAAATGTTACTCTACTGCAGTGATGAATGGGAAGGGGGCGTGGACTAAGCTTTAGCTTAGCAACGAGCTATCAAATTCACACGACATGAAAAATAAATAAAAGGACAAATAGACAATAAATAAACGATTCATCTACTCAAAGTTCTACAATACTCATTATCTTATACATAGGCATGAGGCAAAAAGCAACTCCAGCAAAATACCAGCCAGTAAAAACACGAGCACAAACTGTATGTATGCTAACGGAATATTTTTGCTAGCTCCCAAGTCCGTAATCTTAAAGCCAAACTGCATCTAAGTATATAAATAATTAACAAAAGTATGTCGCATAAGGCTTGAAATCATGCCCTATATGTTATAATGCACTCATGTGGAGAGTGAGCTGAGCCCCAGGTCTCACACTTCGTGAGGGTTTTACACAAGTATTAGGATTAAATACACCCACACCGTGCAGGAATGCTTCACAGACAGGCCCTCAGATAATCACCACCAAACACTAGTCCATGTACCTGCAAAACAACGCCGTGAAAGTGGAAATTTACCTGCACTTTCCTCCGCCCGGCAGCATTCTGCCTGTGATGGGTCGCCATCTTACATGTTGACACCTTTACGTCACTTCCGTGAAGCGAAAAAAAAAAAAACCCCGCGCGCAGTGCTGGAGGTGTGTATACAATTACAGCAAACTTCAATTTCATTTAAGTTGTTTCAAAAACCTGTTTAATTTTATTTTTTATGCCTTTGGAAAATGACATGTTTTGTTTTTGTATGTGTATAAATATATTTGAATGTATAACTTTATATAATAATAATAATAATAATAATAATAATAATAATAATAATAAT
>JAQMYF010000001.1:13430302-13447262 GCA_030014195.1 Neosilurus mollespiculum
ATTTTTTAAACCTAGATAAAAAAATAATTATCTAGGTTTACTGTAGCTATTACTGTAGCTATTATACATTATAATAATTGCTCAATGCACTTTAAGACGGGTGGCATGGGGGCGTAGTGGTTAGAATGTCTGCCTCCCAACTAGAAAGTCCAGGTTTTAGGTCCTGGGCTCGGACAAGGGCGTTTCTGTGTGGAGTTTAGTGGGTTTGCGTGGGTTTCCTCCAGGTTTTCTGTTTTTTTTCCCCTACAGTCTAAAGCCATGCACATTAGGCTAATTGACTGTTCCAAGTTGCCCCTATGTGTGAGTGAGAGTGGTGGTGTGTGCTTTCGTTGCGTTGGACTAGCGAGCCTTTACCCAGAGTCGTCTGAGATAGGCTCCAGCCTCCCTGCAACTGTGAAGGATAAAGCGATTCAGCTAATAAATTAATGCTTTAAGATTAATACATTATTAATAACCACAAATGTACAGTGTTAACTAACACATAAAGCAATACAAAACTGTATTGAAACATTTTCTGCTGTTTTATTCTGTTGTTGTTGCTATAAACCAACTGGCCTGTGTATTGTGGTGGTTCCTGATTGAGGCTTTAAAAGCAATTCCGAGGCCTGCAATCATTCTAATCATATGGATGCACTTTGATTGTTTCTAAAGCACGCGCCTAACATGCTTTGAATGTACAGTCTCTCCTAAATCACTAAGAAGGCTTGAGTTGATTGTTATCTAACTAGGCCAACAGAATCATCAGCTTGGAGAGGAAAAGTGGATAGCTTCAGGTGACACTAGGATGCTGGGAATATTTATCCCTGCCGGTGGTATTTACAGTGGTGCTCATAAACTGTCCTTGAACCTTTAAATGCGTGCTTATTCTTCAGTGCTTGGTATACAGACGTGTGCACAGTGCTCTCTGATTAAAAAAAAAATGGTCCAGCATGAAATAGAAAAGATCAGTTGTGAGCCTGTCAGACACGTGTGTAGGGTTAGGAGAGAATTGCTTCCATTGAGGCGTGCTGTTGCACAGCTTCATTCTGCTCATGCACCAACTGTCTCCTGGGAAATAAACACCAATTATGTATTCACTGAGGATAGACGAAGTTAGTTCATCAGCTTGAAAACAAACATTCTTCGGTCTCCAGAAGTGATTGTAACCATGCTCAGGCTGGACCAGTGTTCAGAATGTAACAGGAACCTTTCCTTCATCTGTTTGTTTCTCTTTACCTACAGAAGAACTAAGATTAGAGAATTAATAGCGAGCGGGAAAGAGGTGACTTATGATCAGTGTTTCCTGGAAACAGGCAGCACCGCATATACAGTACGATCCCATAGATTGGATCATCACTTTAACTGTATTGGATCCCATGTTATTATTAGAGAGATGTTCAGACACATTATGAATTAGATACACACACACACACACACAAACACACTGATTGATTTTGGCTTCTCTTACACTTTGTGCTGGCCAACACTCAAAGGGAAACACAGCCATTACACTTGTAGCATCGTTGCAATACAACACTGTTTTATCCTGCTCCTTTCCAAGTTTGAAAATTAGTGGTGGAGCTTGGCAGACATCGCTAGCATCATGTCTGAGCTGAATATAGTAAAATATTGATGTTTCTTAAGTGTACAGTGTTTGTTTATGTCAGTGCAACAGAGAAAGAAGTGACCACTCTTATGAGTTTTTCTTGACTTTCTATAAGATTGAGTATAAGCTGAACTTCTACAGTATCATATTTCGGTGTTTGTTTCTTTATTATCATTTTTTTCCCTCTTAATTTATTATATGGAGTAATTAGTAGGTAATGATGTTTTGCATGTTTCCATTACAAAATGCAAACAACAGCAGAGGCAGGCAGAGAGATGAGTGAAAGTGCACAGAGGGTGCTGTGTGATTGTGAGAAACAAGGTTTTACAAAAGCAATGAGTGTAATTAAAGAGGCGTGCAGCCCTAGCGACACAGCATCGAGGGCAGAGCTCAAACAAGATGAATCTAAGTGGGTCGCAAGAGCACAATGCATTCTTCTTGCTAAAGCACGGCCAACAGTGGAGCAAATCGATGTAAGCATTATTAGAGTAATCAAGATCATGGCATCTCAGACCAAAGTCTTGAGGGGAAAAAAGCATTATCAGCTTCTGTAGCATTATGTGTTTCTGCAATTTTAAACTCTGAACTTTCCTCAGAATGAAAATTAATACACTGGTTTGGGTGTTCCTGGTTTTCTAAAAAACTAAACAACATACGTTCACTTGATGTTAAGAGAACTGAGTGAATAACAAAATGTTGCACGATTATTATTATTATTATTATTATTATTTTTAATAAAACGTGTGTCTAATATACAGGACTTCACAGGGATATCATTAAATGATGATGATATTATATACTCTCATAGCTCAGAGTCTGTCGGATATGCTAGCACAACACATCTCTGGTGCCTAACACATGACAGCTTCTCATTTTACTGCTCTCAACATGACCATTCAACACTTCAAGGTCTCGTTAGAAAAACAATGCACACAGTATATACACTACAAATTGCAAACTTTATTTAATCTGCAGCAATCAGTTATATGAAGTACATTTTTCTGTTCTTTAATATAAAATGTAAGGGATTATTAATGAGAGAGAAAGAGAGAGAGAGAGAGAGAGAGAGAGAGGTACATCTCTATCCCGCTTCCAGTATGTGCACTTGAACTGGAGGTCCCTGCTTACTTCAAGTTTTGCATGTATGCTGTGAAATGTTAGCAGTCTGTCTGCTAGTCTGAGCAATATCTTTGTTTATGAGTGGTTTGAGAGGTGGTCATGTGAGTCTTTCTTTTGTGTTTCAGTTCGTTGGAAACAAACCTCAGTTTAGTTTTATTCTTGCGTGTGTGTGATCTTGCATTTTATCTAACTAGGCATGCTTGTGTATTAGCGGAGTAAATAAACAGAGTAAATTCTTTATTTTTAATCTGCTAATATTTTATTTTGGGAGCAAGAAGGTCCTGGGATTGAGTCAAAGGCTCAGGCATTTCTGTGTAGAATTTGCATGTTCTCCTCAATGGGTTACCTCCTGGTACTTTGGTTTCCTCACGCAGTCCAAAGACATGCACATTAGGCTACTTGGCTGTTTTAAATTGTCCCTAGGTGTGGATGTGAGTGTGAATGGCTGTGTGTATTGCCCTGCAATGGTCTGGCAAGCTCCATCCCAACTGCTCTCACGATTGTTCCATTGACTTAAACACAATTATAATTTATAAATAAACAAATATATTTTAAAGGTTTGACATGACTTTTTGAATTTAAAAAAATGCCAGTGATGGCACATTGCTGGTCAAGAAGTTAAACCATTTGGGATGTGATGCTACAATAAAGTGCAGCAACAGCCATCCATTTGACATCAAACCACCTGGTCATTGGTTATTTTACTATACCAACAGTCACTGTCATATTTAATACCTTTCTTGAATTGGACTACTATTTACTGTGACATTTAGACTTTATCAGAAATTAGTGGAATGGCATAGTGGGTTGCACCAACCTCACAGCAAGAAGGGACTGGGTTTGAGCCCCATGGTTGCCAAAGGTGTTTCTGTCTGAAGTTTGCATGCTCTCTAGTGCTTATGTGGCTTACTCTGAGTGCTCTGGTCTCCTCCCATTGATTCCAAATTGCCCCAGGTGTGAATGGTTTTGCCCAGCCATGCAATTGTGGCAACACAGCTGCATGCCTCTCCCAAGCCTGGGTAAATGGGGAATGGGGAGGGTTAGAGAAAGACTTGGCGACCTACCGTGTAAATGCCTAGCCAAGAAAACTCTGACCAAGACTCAGATTCAGCTGAAGGGAGAGAATGAATGAATTAGAAATGGACTTACTGTTAAAATCAGCGTTGAACAAGGTTGTGTGCTGTCTCAGTATTCAGTATTTGCGACTCACCTGATCACTCAATTTTTTTCTGGCATTTTAATGTAATAACTTAAATATTCCTCTGTGTGTGCGTGTGTGTGTGTGTGTGGATGGGGTGACTGTTGACAAAAATTAAATAAATAATTACAGTTATGCCACAAATGGTTTTCAATCCCAATAAAGCAGTTTGGTCAAAGGATTATTAGTATTTTGGGAAAAGAAGCATTTTTTGTATAATTAGTTTCAACAACATTACTGTTCATTATCAGCACTGCTGCATAATTGCCCTCTAGTCTAATTGTTTGTTTGTTAGTTTTGACTTTGACAGTACAAATTTTGCTCTGTAGCCAGCACAATGCTAGTGATTGATCTAAAACTTACCAACTGCAGCGGCTACTTTGCTGTTATTCTGCCTTATTGATGTTTAGTGTTGTAAATGGCAAGAGGAAAGTCCTCATGTGTGCAGCCTGCTGTTGCTTTGTCAGTGAAAAATGGACCAGAATGAAAACCGATGCAACAAAACTGCTAGAGACAAACAGAGAACAGAGCATCCCAAACTAATGTGACCTCTTTGAAGTGAAATTAAAATGTGTGTCAGAGCAGTGGGAAGGCTTAATGAGAGAGAGAGAATGCACAAGCCGAGCTTAAAGGAGAGCACTCACATAAATTACTGAACCCCAGGCCTCAATAAAGAGGTGGAAATGAAGTGAAAATGGGACTGCTTCCACTCTCCTCCTCCCATCTCAGGCACTCAGAAGGTGTGCACCCCTTTTATTTTGGGTGTTCCTAATATAAGTGGAGTACAACTTAATAATGGCATAATAGCCATAATAACTGCTAACAGCCGTTAGTCCTGTACATTCAGATCCATATTCAAGCTAGGCTTTTTAAATGTATCTTATTCTACCCCCATGATACGCTTTCATGAGTCCATTGTTGCGCATCCTGCTGCAGAAACTTTTCTCTGCAAAAATTCATGGATGCTGAAGGTTTGTGGGCAGTGGTGGCTCAGTGGCTAAGGCAATGGGTTACTGATCCAAAGGTCAGCGGTTCAATCCCCACTATCACCACTGTTGGGCCCTTGAGCAAGGCCCTGCTCAGTTGTATATAAATGATAACTGTAAGTCGCTCTGGATGGGAGTGTATCTGACAAATGCTATAAATGTAAAATGTGTATTACTAGGACTCACCTTTTCACTTTTAGTGATTAATCTTACATGGGTACTGTGGTGCTGCTGCTCATGTCATCTTAGAAAGTTTTCCCTAGCTCTAATTCCCCAGGCAATGATCTAAATCTACATTCAGGTTTCTGTGAAGCTGTTTTATGACAATACCTATTGTTAAAAACACTACACGATTAGATCTGTATTAATCAGGTTTATAGCCCTGTGATGGACCTGTTCCAGATGTATCCCACCTCACGCCTGAAGTCAGCTGGCATTAGCTCAAGCTTTCCCCATTACCCTGACAGATAAGTGGTATAAATAATTGACAACTGGATAGTTCTACAGTTAGCTGAACAGTTGGACAGTTAACAAGAGGACTCAGAGAGCGCAAACCTCTGACAAGTTGAATGAATAAGAGATTCCCTGCTGAGTCTGCTATAATACCACGCCTCCAAAAAAACTGCCCTATATATAATGTAAAGAATCCTTTGAGAAATTGTGGGATACAGAATATGATCCGAAACATTTGCAAAATCTGTTGGAGGCTTCCATGTCCGACGCCCCACCTTTTGTGGAAATTTCATGAAAATCCACTCATAATATTTTGCATAATCTTGCTAACAAACACACAAACAAGCAAACTAGAAAAACATGATGAGTGCAAACCTCCGCTAAGCTTAAAAAAAAAAAAAAAACCTTCAAACACACTTCCCAAAGAATTGTCCTACCCCACAATGTTAATGAATCTATAAAACAAAATTCCTGGATCCAGAATGTTATCCGGATACTCTCCCAATGTAATGAGGTGTTACTTGGTCCATACTCCACCCCTCCCAAAAAATTATCAGAATCCATTCAGACATTTTTATATAAAGTTGCGAACAGACAAACAAACCAAAACCGACAAATATATATTGTCCTTGACAGAGGTGACAAATAAAAGAGAAAACATGAGCTCCTTGGCAGAGGTATTTGAAAATATACTTAGTGCCAGTGATGCTATTTGTTCACCAGGCTTAACCTGTAAAGTTACTGCTGTTCATATGATGCTGTCTCTCCAGTGAAATACTCCAGTATCTAAGCTGATAAAGTGCTACATGATTTCTGCAAACACCACAAACAGCCCAAATGAACCAGTTACACAGCTGGGATTTGAATCCCTTAGAATTAAGAAGCCTACCATAATCACTAAAGTTTTATTGATATTACCATGATTACAGAAAGCACACTGACTTTCTGTGGAAAGTGTATTCATTTCTTCCTGAGATTGAAAACCTGCCCATGCTTGTACAGTTCAATAAAGCCGTCACGGCTAGTCATGACCACATCCTACACCTTTGTCTGGATTGTTTATTCAACTGTGCCCTCCAAAGGCAGCATACAGGATAATACAAACTGTGCTGCTCTCCTCCCTACAAAAACCTGGGGTGGAGATTAGTATTATGGGATGCATGTTAGGGCTGTTATTTAAATGCCAAACTTTATACACTGTGTTCTTGTTCACAGAATGGTTTTGCTAGTCTTAAGGTGAGTGCTCTACTCCATACTAATGCTATTACTAACTACTGTCAACAGCATTTTGAACATGAGTGTAATTTACATACTGTGCCTTATAATAATTTATTGCACAGGATGTACATGAGACACAGCAAGAAGGTCCTGGGTTCGATTTCTGGGTTCGGGCGTTTCTGTGTGGAATTTACATGTTCTCCCCGTGCTTGCATGGGTTTCCTCCAGGTACTCCAGTTTCCTCTCACTGTCCAAAAACATGCACAGTAGGCTAATCGGCTGTTCCAAATCACCCCTAGGTTGTGTGTGTGTGTGTGTGTGTGTTGACCCTGCGATGGCCTGGCGAGCTGTCCAGGGTGTCCCCTGCCCTCACCCAGAGACTGCTGAAATGGGCGCCAGCCCCCCTGCAACCCTAATTAAGATTAAACGGCTTAGAAAATGAATGAATTAATAATTATAAAAAAAGGAGTAAACTTCTAGACTACACGACCACTAAACGCAGGAGTAGTAGGCAGCAAACCTGCATCTGGGGAACACTTAGGGGTTAAATGCTTTGCCCAAGGGTATTTTAGCCATGGATGTTTTCCGACTAGTTCTGGAAATCGAACTAGCAGCCTTTCGGTCACAAGCCCACTTCTCTAACCTTTAGTTCATGACTGGCCCATTTGTATATATTTAAATGCTGTGTTTTCAGCTTTATGTACATAATATAATATTTATTCCACTGTATTGGAACATAACATTTATTCATTCATTCATTTTCTGAACCAGTTAATTCTAATAAGGGTCGTGGGGAGGCTGGTGCCCATCTCAGCTGACTCTGGGCGAGGGCAGAGTACACCCTGGACAGCTCGCCAGGCCATCGCAGGGCAGAAACACACTGACGGCAATGCAGCCTACTCTTTTCAAAAGTCAGCAATGGATCTTTTACATGCCTCTCACCAAAGACAGTGAGAGACATGGCTGGTCTTTGATAACCCAGTTAGAGGGGAACATAGCATATTTGGCAATTATTTTCTTCCAAACCCTACACACATGAAGTACAGAATAAGAATAAGGAAGTGTTTACACTCATCACTCATCCGCCAAACTGCTTAACCCAATATTAGAGCAGTGGGAAGGCTGGAGCTTATCTTAACCGATACTGGTTGAAGGCAACCCTGAACAGCTTGCCAGACCATCATGGGGCCAACACATGCACACAACTATTCCCTCTCACATACACATCTCAGTGCAATTTGTAACAGACAGTTAGCCTGATGTGCATGTCTATGGACAAGCATGAGGAGAACATGCAAACTCCACACAGAAATTCTCGAATCTGGGACTTGAACCAAGGACCTTCTTGCTGTGAAGCAGATGTGCTAATAACACACAACTTTATACACAGGGAAATACACAATGATTTAAAAAAAGCATAAAAAATTACCTAAATTAATTATTTAGATAAAATAAATTATCTATATTAAAATAAAATAAAAAATAAGATACATACATCAGTGTTTAAACCAATCAGTGTGATTTTAGATTCAGGCAGAAAGCAGAGTCGCATAAACAGGGAAAATTCTTCTAAGTGGCTCCAGGTCACTAATAATGCCACCAGTTTGCATTGCTCATCGCTCTTGAGCGGAGTGTGGCTCGTTTGGGACGAGGCTTAGGATGCTTGAGACAGCTTATGAAAACATTTTCTTCAGTCACCTACACAACTCTTAATGTCTTTACACGACATTATCTTACTTTAAAAGCAATAACTGTGCAACTACGAGTAGACACTTGAGTGTAGGAGGAACCTGAATCATGCAGCAGAGGTGAGAAGGCCTAACCCACACTCTACTTTAGACCCAGTAAAAACACTGGACTTGACTTTCTAAAGGCTTGGTAAAATCTGGGTTATTTTAACATAAACAATGCTATACCGTTTAAAGGCTGATGGTTATTTTATAAGAAGGAGATATGCATATTCAAATCATTTTGACCCAGACTTCCAGTAGACTAAAACTCTGAGTGTAGGATCAGCTTTAACTTTGATACTGGCTCATGCTACACAGATACCTTCGTGCTAGACAAGACTAGTAATGGATACTTTGTCTTTGTCTTTCAAGGATAGTTAATTAAGTATACTGGATCCCAAATTAGCCATTTAAACACAGAAGGTTTTTTTTTTTTTTTTATTTTAAATAAGGTAGAAATTCTTATTTAAAAATAAAAAACAAGGGTATTCTGGCCCTGCAATGGGCTCCAGCCTAAAAAATAAAGTGGCTCCAAAATATAAAATTAAATGAAGAAAGGTGTTGCAGTACTGAGGCACAGTCCCGTTTGGCCACATATATATAAATCATATACATGAATACAGTATAACATGTTCTCAAAGTGAATTTTCAAGAGTAAAAGACTTCTTTCACCTATTTCTACTGAACCACTGTAGAGACCACATAATGTATGGTATAAGCATGACATTCCGCAGCATATTAAGTTGTGTCTGGAATTACACAATTATTTATCTGAATATATTTGTGGTTATACAATATAAAAAATAACCATCATAACCAGAACATTATAACCTAACCTTCATTCCACCGGAGTACCCACAGGAAACCGAGGAAAGCACAGGGAGAACATGCAAACTCCACACAAAAAAATATTAGATTTTCTTCTTCTTCTTCTTCTTCTTCTTCTTCTTCTTCTTCTATTATTATTATTATTATTATTATTATTATTATTATTATTTATTAATTCATTCATTCATTCATTATCTGTACCACTGGAGCCAATTCCAGCTGACTTTGGGTGTGATGTGGGGAGTACCTTAAACAGGTCGCCAGTCTATTACAGAGCTAACAGAGACACAAACAAATACTCACACTCACATTCGCACTTACGGGCAATTTAGACAAGCCAGCTGACCTCACATGTCTTTGGATTGTGGATTGTGGGAGGAAATGGAGCACCTGGAGGAAACCCATGCGAGCATGGGAATAACATGCAAACTTCCCATAGAAAAGCCCCATGTATTATTATTATTATTATTATTATTATTATTATTAATATTATTATTATTATTATTATTATTGTAGTTGTTGTTGTTGCTGTTGTTGTGAGTGTATTAGTAAGCAAATATCATATGAAAGGGTCATATAACATAACGGAAGAAAAATTAAACTATAAAGTTTGTGTCAGTGTTGCTGCTAGTTAAATAATCGGTCATTAAAGTGCGGTGTGAATGGACTTTGTGTCTCAGACCTCCTGAAAACCTCCTGAGTGCCACAGTAAATCTTTGCAATCAAGATAATCGCTGCTTAAAGTGACACTGAACACCACCTTGAGGATTTCGAGCACAGTGCCTCACTGTAAGGCCCACCTGA
The DNA here is from genome assembly GCA_030014195.1 of Neosilurus mollespiculum. Lineage (NCBI taxonomy): Eukaryota > Metazoa > Chordata > Actinopteri > Siluriformes > Plotosidae > Neosilurus > Neosilurus mollespiculum. The sequence continues at coordinate 13,440,224 of JAQMYF010000001.1, forward strand.
AGTGGCTGCAGAAACACAGATGTCAAAGCTATCAGGGAGCTGATGACATGGTCCGCCCACCTTCCTCTCCATGGCAACCATGCTGCCATTCTGCAGCAGCTAGCATTTAAATCCTAATCAGCATATTAATCACTAATTGCTTCCCCTTACATGCGGCCTGTCGTTCCCCTGGAAGGTGAGCGAGCGTGGAGTTCCTGATTGACACAGAGTTCAGTGGGCTGTTTTAATCACAGTGCAGCTTGACTCGGAATATTCTCTAGGTTGGCATGCCGGTGACGCACTAGTGACGAAGAACACAGGACCGTTCTTTCGGCTGCATCTAAAATCAGTACACCCACTGAAATCAAGCTTAAGTGACTCCTTAGCTCCAACAGCCTCCTCCTTCAATACATGTCACAGCTCGAAAGTTCTTAAGCAGAAAAGTGAAAATTGAAGGGCTATTGTTTGCATGATTAGTCACGCTTAAATGAAAGGTAAGCTTCCTTTCTAGGCATACATTTTGCATGTCTCAGGTGATCACTTCTTCCATTGTGACCATTATTTTTAGTCATTGAGTGTGACTTTTATTAGACTCATCAATGACCATTGTAGTTTAAACTCTACTTGACAGTTCACATATACTCAGGAGAAGACCTAAAAGAAAATTAAGATTTATTCCACACGCAGGATTTTAACAAGATTAACTTGTTTTGAAATACTACTGTGGGAGCCACAGAGGAATACGGGTCCTCCACCTAACAGCAAGAGGGTCCTGGGTTTGAGTTCCAGGCTCGGAGAGGGAGTTTTTTGTGTGGTTTGCATGTTCTTCCCGTGCTTGTGTGGGTTTCCTCCCACAGTCCAAAGACATGCACATGAGTCTAACTGGCTGTTCCAAATTTCCGCTAGGTGTAAGTGTGAGTGTGAATGGTTGTGTGTGTTGACCCTGTAATGGATCGGTGAGCATATTGTACCCTCTCTTCTTCGAGGGTCAGCTGAGATAGGCTTCATTTTCCCCACAAGGATTAAGTGGTACGGCAAATATATGAACGAATGAATGAATACAATACCATTGTGCCCTACTAAAATAAAATAAATTCTAATGGCTGAACAGGAAGATTATTCATTCGTTCATTTTACAAACTGCTTAATCCTTTTAGGGCTGCAGAGAGGCTGAACAGCTCGCCAGTTCATGGCAGGGTCAACACACACAATTTACTTAATTTCATACTGTATTAATTCCGCAAGGGAAATTTTGACTTCTGCATTTAACCCATCCAAAGTAAGCACACACACATACACACACACACACACACACACACACACACACATACACACACACACCTGCGCGCGTGAACAGTGAGTACACACACACTTTGAGCAGTGGGCTGCTACACATTGCAGTGTCCAGAGAGCAGTTGGGGGTCAGGCGCCTTGCTCTAGAGCATTTCAGCTATGAAATATATACACCCCCCACCACCACCACCACACATTTTTCCTGCTGGTTCGGGAATCGTACCAGCGACTTTTTGGACACAAAGCCACTTCTCTAAACATTAGGCCACGGCTGCCCCTCACAACTATTCATGCACACACTCATAACAGACTTGTTTTGAAATACAATGGGTTCGCGACTCAAACCCAGGAATTTTTGCTGTGAATTTTTGCCGTCTCACCACGGGGGGTTTATATGTAGCCTTGTGTAATATAAACTCAAATTAAACCAGATTTTGGATACTAGAATGGTAGTAGCCATATAGTACTTCATAAGCAATACAGAATTCTAAGATCATCAGTGAAAGGAAGTCAGTAGTGTCTAAACCTTTATTGCTTTGACATCCAGTCGGTTTTTTTACCCTGAGGATATGCAAACTGACACACATAATTTCAGTCATAATGATAACTGATGCGTTTAATTCAAGTGAGATGTGTTTCACATGATGACTAAGACAGACTGACAATGAGATAAGAAAATCTCCCTGATCTTCTGAGCCACATAAAGGAGAGAGGGGTACAGCCTATTCAAAATGAAACCTAAAAAAATCGAGAATCCTGTTGGGTGTTTTATTTTAATGAAGGCCACAATCACCTTTCAAGTGACATCCTAAAGGAAAGTGCTATACTTGTTTGCCATCTCACCTTCGCTGCGATCGTATTTCACATAGTCGCTATTTCCATGCGCTCGTATCACCTGCACAGAAAAAAGGCCAAGCGCCATCAGTCAGCTCGAATTTAGTCTAAGAGGAGATTTCGTTCTGGCAGGTCACATGACCACACAGGTGTGCTTAAAATCTGACGCATGAATATTACAGTGTCGGGCTGTCACTTAAAATGTCTTTCTGGCATTAGAGGTCACAGAAACGAATCAGATTGTACCTCACTCTTTTTCAAAGTCATGTCGTAATGGATACGTACATTCGTGATAGCTGGAATTCAGACCAGGTTTCAATTAAGCTCAGTTTGCATTGCATAAACCTCTTGTATTTTGGACGTAATGAAGGTTAACCTGCTTAGGCTGTAGTCTCAGATGAGCTTCTGCACTTCATGCAGGAAAATTGCTTCGCTGTCCCTGAAATTCTTCTGGTGAGTATACTTTAAAAGAGATGATAACAGGGGAAAAAGAAGGTCAGAAAGGAAAGCGGGTCCTAAGGTTTTTTCCATGGGCTTCACTGACATTTAAAACAATAAAGTGGAACGAAGGAGCAATAGCAGGACAGGCGTACTCATGCTCAGAAAGTTTTTATGTTTAAATTATATTAATATAAATAAGTATTGTAAATTAAGCATACACTAACAAATATAAAATACATACTAGAGTATGTAAATTTTTTCTAATCAATCCAGTCGAGATCATAGCAAATGTGGTGCAATGTTGTCTGCTCGTCTGATGTAGTTGTGCCTGAATCTCTGCTTATGCGGGTTGATTTTTTTTATAGCACTGTTAAGTGCAGAAATATGCTCTAAACCTAAATATCCATGCTGACCAGGCTAAAAGCAGTAAATCATTTTTTGCCTTTTGAAGCCCTTCCATTTTTTCTTCAATGGCACCTGCCTGTAACTGGCAGTCCTGTCAGGTGCTTGATCATCAGATTTTGCTTTGCTTATTTGTTTCGTTAGGTCTCCAGAGCATATTGAGGGACGTGATTACTCTCGGGTTCATTTAAAACGAAATTATGGACATGCACAATTCATTACAGAGAAGCATGCAGTCCTATGACATTAAGCACACTGGTCACTCATTAATTACAGGCATGGCATCTGAGGCTATAAGGAATTGATTAGCAGTCAAGTAAAACAAAGATTACAGCTTAAAATCAAACTTTATATTAATAAATATGTCAATTATTTAACAACACTAATATTTCCTATTTTATACATAAATTTTAATCTGTTGCCAGACTGAACAAACAAATTGCTCAGGAACAGAAACATCTCCACAGCTCTATGATCAAAGCCACCTCTCTGTACATGCATTAGATCTTGCATGTGAGAATGAGACCAGCCTATCAGAGCTGTCACCCACAACAGCCACAACAACTAGCGTGACAGCTCTCTCGCTCTCAGAGCTCCTGTCATATTTCCACCGACACAGCAACATACACATATGAACAATACACTGTGCGTGTACAAGACCTCAAGGATGCAGAATCTTCATCAGCCGAAGAACTGGAAAGTCTAGCGGTATGATATTCGCTACGATATTCAAGGAAAGGATATTGGGAATGTATACTATGCAGTCTAAAAGTTAAAAACATGGTTAATTTCATTTCTTTGGTGAAATATTTTACACTTAAAAATAATGAGTTAATTTTAAAACTGCAAAATCAGTTTTAATGCACCTTAAGAATTAAGTAAATCTATGTAGAAAATTTAGGTTATTGCACTTTTCTCAAATCTTTTGATAGAAATTTACCAAAAAAAAAAAAATGTTGAAAATAACTTTAAAATGTAATTTAATAACCAATTACTAATACCTTTTGATGAAATATACTAAAATAACACATGTAAATTTAAGCCAAATCAAACCATTAAGTTTGACTAATTATTTCTATATTTATTTGGCATTTATACTGGTATGTCTGATTCAATCACCTTAATGATGTGCAGGAATTTTATTAGGTTAGAAAAGTTTTTAAATTACTGTGATAAGGATTAGGCCCACAGTGTACCACAGTGCTGCTGAATATTTTAATCTGATTCATCAGAAAACATTGTACAATTTTACATAACTTTACAGCTGTACTTCAAATGATTTACATTCATGCACTTGGTCTGATATTTTATCGTTTCTATAGTAACAGCTAATTTACAGAGACTTAAAGGGGATACCCTCCACATAATCTAAAACCAATAATACACTGATTAGAAAAATGCGTTGTTATTTAACAGCGAAAAACCCCACGTGGTAAAGTTTACTGGACGTTTGCGGCTCAAGTCCCAGTCATCAAATCTGGAATAGTCAGAGAGTCTTCTGCCATTGGGCAATCTTTAGGACACAGGAGTTTGCACTCCATTTCCTCTGTTTATTTGTTTAGTCTTATAAACTTCAAGACAGGCTTGTAAAGAAAAAAATATTTATATCTCTTCTGGTGTATGAAATTCAATTTAAATTATATGTCACTAAAAAGCATGATGTGACATCCATTAATACATTAAAAAAATGTAACTGCTGGCAAATGGCTGTTCTGTAAGAGGAATTAATCATGTTAGACCTTGCTATTATATAAAAAATAAATCTTCTTCAGGATGGTGACCACGCTACTTGTTTATAGATTATTTTCGTATAAATGCATGTCCCGTTTTATTTTATACATTAATTATGTTATGTATGTTGTTCTTTTTAAAATATGTTTTAAACTTTATACTATATGGATGGTATATAGCAGTGAAAAACTGAATCATTGTAGCAGAGAAAGCACACAAGAGTGTGTGTACTGGCCTGAGCCTCCAAGCACCCTGCTTCCCTTTAATGCTCTCCGCTCATGTATGAAGACTTTATTGGTAATTTCCCAGAGGACCAGGCCAGTCCATTGGAGGTAGAGGAAGCATTGCAATAGGAAGGCTGGTATAAGTGCTGACCATTACAGCCAGGCAAATATGAGATCTGGCTAAATTGAAACTTTTTTATATTACTTCTGGTGCGTGTTAATGGGGCAAATAGTCCAGCATGCATTCTAAGGATTTTAGCTTTGTTTATATATTTTTTGCATTCATTGCATTCCGATGAAACAGCAGAAAATATAACCTGGTAATAAATGCACTCTGCTTGATCTTATACCTAAAGGCATTCTTTTAAAGTTTGTACTAAAGGATTTATTGCAACATCAAAACGCACAGGTATTTCCAGTGGTCATAAATATTAGCTGTCGCCTGGCATCACTTCTCTTAGACATGCTATTGCTTTTGAGCTTATGCTTGACATTCTCCCAAATGTTTATGTGGTATACTGAATGCCCATGTTTTTGGTTTCTTTTTTCTGTTTTTGCCATCTGATCTGGCCAGAGAGCATTTTTTCTGATTTCATTCATGATACGAAGCTGCTACTAGTGACTACGCTGACATTTTGCTCAGGTTCTGTAACGGCTCAGTGTCAGGTTCAGAGATAAGACCAGCATCACCCTGGCTCTCTCTGCCCCGTCCACAGGGCTGCCAGCACAGCCACTACTGACTATTGACAGCACATAGCATTACAGAGGTACGTGAAGTCCACATGGCAGACTGGACTGGGATATGAGCAACAGAACCAGTCACTTCACATTGCAAGTCTGATAGAGTGGCATTAGATTATGACAACTGATAAACTGTACACATTCATTCTGCATTCAAACAGCTTAAAGCAACATACATTTGCAAGGAAATTAATATCAGTGTATGTATTTGAGCTGGTTGCAACCTCACACACATTAAAACAAAAATTCAACTGTGTAGTACAGAAACTGATTGAGTTGGTATATATTTGGTTATCACTTCTGCCTCACAACAAGAAGGTACTGGGTTCAACTCCTGAGCTTGGCAAGGGTGTTTTTGTGTGGAGTTTGATGTTCTTCTTTAATTTGCGTGGGTTTCCTCCGGGTTCTCCAACTTCCTACCATAGTCCGTAAACATGCACATTGCCCCTAGGTGTGAGTGTGACTGGTTGTGTGTGTTGGCCCTGCAATGGCCTGTTCAGGGTGTACCCCACCTTTGCCCTTCAGCTGAGATACTAGGATCCAGGCTCCCCATAACCCTAATAAAGATTAAAGTGGTTTGGAAAATGAAATAAAAAACAAATAATATATTTTTGTAATTTGCTCAGTTGTCAGCATTACATTTTTTTAACACATTTCTTCTTTAAGGTGTTTTAATTTGTATCTTAGTGTATGATTTTGATATAAGTTATGTAAGTTTTTGATATAGTTGGCAATTTCATTCGCTTCATGCTTTTCAGTGTTTATTATTATTATTGTTGTTTTTTTCTTTTTTCCTTTTTTTTAATTAGTTGTTTCCTGATTACTATTTTTTTTACATATTTGAAATAAATATTAATTAAATAATTAATTCATTCATTTATCTGTGTATTTGTGTCTGTACGTTTTAATTTTAGCAATTTAGCAAGTTAGTTATGAACGTTATTAAATTATCAGTGAGGTTTTATCCTAATTACTTTGTAATCCATTGCACAATTTAGTTTTAGAATGGAATTTTGGATGTTATGTTAATATTAGTGTTTTGTAAAATAAATATCATTTATCATCATCATAATGATTTACAAAAATTCTACAGCAGTTTTATTTGAAAAAAAAAATGTAATCTATAAATCTATACTGTATATTCAATCACAATTATTCACTTGAATATTTTATGTGATATATTCTGTAACAATGTATTTTGACTAAACAAACACCTCAACCACTACACTATTTAAATACAATTAATAGGAAATACACTTTTTAAATGATGATTTTTTCTATATACATATTGCAATTGAAGGGCAGTGGTGGCCTGGTGGTAAAGTGCTGGATTACTGATCCCAAGGTCGGGGGTTCAAGCCCCACTATCGACGGGTTCTCACTGCTGTCCCCCC
>JAQMYF010000001.1:13448268-13459270 GCA_030014195.1 Neosilurus mollespiculum
TCGCCCAGAGTCGGCTGAGATGGGCGCCAGCCTCCCCGCGACCCTAATTAGGAATAAGCGGTTCAGAAAATGACATAACATGACATATTGAAATTGATATTTCATGCGTAATGTTTGTGCTTTCCTTGACATTAGATTTTCCAACCTCATCAATATTCATGAAATGTATTTTCAAAACACGGACATTCTCATTAGCTTAAAGAATTTACAAGGTATAAAATAATCTGCTTTTGTAAAATATTCAGCATTACCATGTGACTTATAAATCTGAGCCAATGCTCTTTATTGTGTATATCATGATATGTTTTCACTTTTCAAAGCGCTGGTGCAAACAGTTATGTCACACTCTTCCCTGCCTAACATCCGCTACCTTTTTCCAAATCAGAGCCATGTTTCATCCCACCCCACTCAGCTAACTTGACTGGAGCTGTGTTTGTGTTTTGTTGTGTTTTAGCTCCATGAGAAGCAGCAAGTCGAGCAAGAGGCCAACCCCGGCTTTCCCTAAAACAATCTGGGTGATTAAAACAGAGCAGTGCTTTCAGTGACAGGCCTGCAATAGACATCTGGAACCTAATGCCCCATGTAAAAGAGACAGAGCAGGAAGATATGGAGTGGATACAAGAGGGATAGGAAACGAAATGAGAAAAGAATATAATCCTGTTCAGCATATGGAGAGAATGAGAACTGAGTGTGCATATCACTATAGATTATGGGAGGTTTTTAGAGATTTGTTTACCGCATTGTCCAGTTTATAACTTTTTCTCCGGCTCCAGAAGAATAAAGCTTTAAAATTGAAAATTCACTGCTTCTAATGACACAATTCACAAATATCCGACTCATACAAAACCATTCAGATGACAAGGTTATATTGTTTTTTAATAAGATTTTAATGCATGCACAAATAAATATATTGGGGCTTTGATTTAAGTTTCTCGAGATGTATTTTATAACCATTGTGGAAACTGGAACCTAAACACATGGATGATTGATATATTTAAATTCAGTACTTTATTCACCTACTGGAACAAGAGCACTTAGAAAGCACAAACCTGCCATAAAAATTAACCACACAAACCCTTTGCTGGGCCTGCTATGCTACCACACTTAAAAAAGAGATTCCTATGTTAAATTTTAATTGCCACCAAATTAGCAATCTGAATCTAACCTGGATGAAACTTGGTCTGATATCAAAGCTATACATATGAATATACACTGCAAATTTTGTTCAAATTAGATGTGTTTTGAAAGCTATATTTTAAATATTTTTTAAAATATTTTTAAACATTATAAATGATAGGAAGTTTGATCATCTTTATGACATTATACAATGTGGATTCGTACCCAAATTGAAAGGGAACATGTCTGGGTGAGCACCCACCCATCATCAAAAATTCTGATTGATCCGTCAAAAACTGTGGACAGGAAGTTGCTAACAGTCAGACAGACAGACAGACAGACAAACAAACAAACACACTCTAATGAATACATAACTTTCTTGGCAGGGGTAATCTCTATTTTTGCAACATTCATTCATTCCCTTTTTATCTGTACCACTTCTTCAAAGGTCAGGCTCATGATAAGGCTTTAGCCCATCCCCGGCAACTAAGGACAAAAGGCTGGGTACAACATGAACAGCTCACCAGTCCATTCCAGGGCAAACCCAAACTCACAATCATTCACACTCACACCTAGGGGCAATCCAGAATAGCTAATTAATAATGTGCATGTTTTTGGGCTGTGGGAGGAAACCAGAGCACTCAGACGAAACCCACGCGAGCACGGGATGAGGAGAGAAAGTGAATCAATCCCATCAAATCATGAAATTGTGGCATGTATCACATGTATCACATTTCAACAAATTATGAGCTCACATTACACAATTGGCCACAATAGAAGAATCTGTGGTCATGGGATACTCAGTTTGTGGCCTTAAAATATTAACCCATGGTCTCAATATATTAATTTGTGGCTATGCCTCATTAAAAATTAACCACCATGTCACTGCGGAGGCTCTGTGTGCTCATGTAACTAAGGAGAGTCATTGCTATATAACAAGCAGGCACTGACTTTGCTCATTAATTTGTTCAGAAGTGTTGTGTGCTTTAATAACTAATTTGTTCTTATACAAATTCTTGCCATAATTCAACAAATGGCTAGATCTTTGTCAACTCCAGCAATGAGTGTGCTTTTTTATAAATAGTCTAGCCACCACCTACAGGTTTTGTGTCCATGCTTTCATCTCAGCTTAGCTCTTAAAAAACAATTACCTTAAGAAAGCAGTGAAAGTGCTCAGATTGTACTGTCCTAAAGCATTTCTTTGCATCTTTTTTCAGTACAAATTTTAAACATAACGCTCTACAGGATGCATGATGATGTGTATTCATTTTAAGGTCATTTGTATAATTGGGAATACACATGCTCCAGTGGATATTCTAATAAAATCAGAGACACAGATTCACACAGGGTAAAAGGGGGACATGGAGACTGCAGGGTTTTTTCTTCCTTAAAGGAAATCCAGAAGTCTGAGATGCTGCTTCAGAGAGGGGAAAACTATTGGGCCGTGTTTGGATTTTTTTGTTCCTTTTAGCAGAATGTAATGTTTGCTACATGGACTCTCACACTGTGAATAGCTGAAATGGTACAGAAATAAAGAGCAGGATTATGTTCTGTGCTCAAGCCAAAGGAGAGTCCTGGCTTTAGTGCAGACTCATTTAACCTATGGTAGACAACAAGGGAGGTGGCGTGAAATTCACCGTCACAGAACTTGCTTTAAAAAGCTTTGAAACTGGATTTGAACTCCAGCTTACAATATACAGTATTTAGATACGTATTTTCATGATTTAACACCATCAAATCCCGTTATCAAACTAATATTTAACCCTGTGGTACTTCTCTGGTAAATATATTTCACTAGAGTTTCTGAATTCTAATAAAGAAAACAACATGCTCTAAGATGAATTTCAAAATATTAATTAAATTATTATTGCCAATTTAAGAGGTTCTACCTAACTGTTTGGCATCTATGTGCCAGGTTACGTATACTTTCGTTAAAAGCTACATAAGAAGCTGGAACAATTCAAATTGTCTGGTTGTTCTGATGATCTCCTGTATATGTCATGAACACCTCCCACTAGAACACTGCATGCAAGAACAGATGAAAAATGATCTCTTCTCCAGTTTTTTGCTGAAAGATATAACAGATGGCCTGGTCTTTGTGAATATGCACACAGGCGTGCTTTTGTCTGGAGGAATAACAGTCATATACTGAGGAAATTCTGCTCCATTCGCACGTTTAAACAACACAACAATGACATTTTGCTCTTTGAATGATTTCAGTTCATATTATTTGTATATGATGCTGTAATCCCCCCCTCATGTTATTATTATTTTTTTTATCAGTCAGCATGGTGGCACTTACATCATGGTGACTCCAGTGTCCTCAGTTTAGTCTTGCACTCAGGTTACTGCATGCCTGAGTTTCCCCTGTTTTCCTCAGTTTCTCTGGTTTCGTTTCACCTCCCAAAAATGCTGGTAGGTGGATTTGGTCTCAATGGCCCCTAGAAATAAAAGGGTATGTGTGTGGTACCAGATCATAGACTGGTGTCCCGTTCGGCTTGACTTCTGGCACGTCCCTCACTGTTACTGAGACTGGCTCTAGATCAGCAGTGACGAAGCAGGATCATGTGCTTTCTGAAGATAAATGAATGATTTAGCCATTACACCCATTACAGGAGATAGTAATCAGGGGTCTTCTATATGTTCAGCAAAGAGCAGATATGGCGACTCCAAGCCAACTCTGGGCAAAAGTGAGGTATTGCTCACCAGTCCATCACAGGGATAACACAATGCCATTCACACATACACTTAGGGGAAATTTCCAACAGCGAATTAGCCTGATGTGCATGTCCTTGGACTATGGGAGAAAAACAGTTTATCACAAGAAAAGCCAAACAATCATGGGAGAACATGCACACTCCACACAGACATGCCCTCGCTGAGCCTGGGACTCAAACCGAAGACCTTCTTGCTGTGAGGCGAATGCACTAACCAATACATCGCATAACACCATTTTTCATTCCAGCCACACCAAATAGTTATTTAAAGACCACAATCAGTTCATTGAACCAGTTGAATTAGATATGAGGGTGTGTCAGTGGTTCTGGGGTTGAATCATGTGGCTGACAGTGGTGTTTTTGTGTGAAAACAGGTGTCCCTGCAACTCATTTGTGTGTATTTCCTCTGGGAACTCTGGTTTCCTTTCACAGTTCAAAGACATGTGGATTAGCTAAATTGCCCATAGGTGTGAAAGAGCATATAAATTGTTATTTGCCTTTGTGCTTGCCATGCAATACACTGGTGACTTGCTCAGGGTGCACTCCACCTCTGACTTCAAGTTAGCTGGGGTTGGCTCCAGCTTCCTCACGAGATAATGGATATAATTAGACATGATCCTTTCTTGTTAAGAATGAAAGTCAGCAGCCTTTTGTGAATAAGTCTAACCAAGACTGATCTATATTTTTACAATGGAATGAGCATTCTATCTCTGTCTCTCTTGTCTTCCTCAGCTGTGAAGTAACCATTAGGACAGGAGGCTCAGGATGAAAAGATGGCAACCTTGCTGTTTGCACCGGGTTCCGACAGCTTGCACCGGTTCACTCGTGAATCCCTGGCTGGCATTGAGCAGCGGATCACCGAAGAAGAGGCGCAGAAGGCCAGGGAGTACCAGGAGGACTTGGGTGATGTGGAGATTCTCAAGCCTCGGGCAGACCTGGAGGCCGGGAAGCAACTCCCCCGCATTTTTGGAGACATTCCATCAGGACTTGTGGGGGTGCCGCTGGAGGACATCGACCCATATTACTTCCAGAACAAAAGAGTGGGTGGTGAAGTTTCAGACCTACGCTCACACACTCATAGCACAAGCACACACAGACCAAAGATAGTGTTTGGTGATAACTGCACTAGTTCTTTCAAAATATTTATGTATACAATTTAGACACTGAAAGTACCGAAAGCATTTAAGACAACTACACTGACTACATGACACTGACACCACCTGACTGTTTTGCATTTAGGCAGCCTCATACACAGCCAGCTGCAATATACTGTGTGTTCTGACACCTTTCTATTAGCCTGCATTAACAGTTTCAGCAGTTTGTGCTACCATAGCTCTTCTGTGAGATCAGACCAGATGTACTAGCCTTAATGCTCCGTACACACCAATGACACTCTTGCCAATTCACTGTTAGTCCTTCCTTGGACCCCCTTTTGTAGGTACTGACCATTGCTGCATACCAGGAACACCCCACGAGACCTGCCGTTTTGGAGAGGAATCAGCCATAACTTTAATAACATTATAAACACTGACAGGTGAAGTGAATAACATTGCCTCATTACAGTGGCACCTGCCAAACAGTGGGATGTATTTGGCAGAAAGTGAACAGTCAGTTCTCAAAATTGATGTGTTGGAAGCAGGAAAAATGAGCAAGTGTTAGAATCTGAGTGACTTTAAATATGGCTAAACAACTGGGTCTAATCATCTCCAAAACAGCACGTCTTGTGGGGTGTTTCTGGTATGCAATGGTCAGTACCTAGCAAGGGGGGGGGTCAATGAAGGACAGGCGGTGAACTGCCAAAAGTGTCATGGGTGCTCATTGATGCACACGGGGAGCAAAGTCTAGTGTGTCCAATCTGATCCCACAGAACATCTTGAGCACAGACTGCTGAAACTGGTAATGGTGGCTATGATAGAAGCATGTCGGAATACACAGTGCATACAGCTTGCTGCTTATAGGGTCAGGTGGTGTTACTATTATGGCAAATCAGTGTATACATTTGCTTTAGAAAGTTAAATAGATGTCCTACAGTGTGAAGAATATTGTTTGATGAAGGGTAACTGTCAGTGCAGATTTTAAAGTTGGCCAGCATAGTTGTTTTATTTGAGCTGATTCAGAGGAGCCTGGGAAAAAGGAAATAACTGATGACAAGTATGAGTCACTGAGCTGATGATGGCTACTAATGCTGGCTCTGCTGTGCTGGCTGGTGTCTTATGTACATTTTCCCTGAGACCCACCACACAAATCTCCCCTTTTATGAATTTCAGATTAGGCTAACATTTTGGTGCATTGTTGTGCATGAGAACTTGAGGTATTTAGAATAACACTCAGCTGCTCTCATGGCTAAAGCTAAAAAGAAGCTTAAAAAGTGCAAATATTATACCCAGAATTATGATTTTCCTCAAATGTTTCCTATGCTAACTCTGGCTTCTGGTTTCATTTTCAACAGTACGTGTATACTTTTGATTATTGCAAAAGCAGACAAATGTGCATCAGTGACTTTGCTTTTAATAGACCTCTTCACGATGTTATCAGCAAACTATGTCTCCCACATGCCCTGCACTCATGAAATCCATGGTCCAGCGCAAGCCACAATTGTCAGCTTAATACTTGTTCTTGTTGACACTGACAAGGCCACTGTACGGGAGGATTAAGTCAGTTATCCGAGACTGTGAGCCAATGAGAAAGGTTAGCCATAATAGCAGATGAAGGGTAGCGTGATCTTTTTTAATTCAGCCCTTTTTTAATTCAGCAGAAGGGCAAGACTTGAGCAAATGCTGTTGTTGTTGCTGTTGCAGGCTCTATGTTTTTGGTTAAACCTAGCTTTAGGCATGGAGACGTTTGTGCTAGGTTACATAAAAGAAAAACTTATACACCCTCTCACTTTCTATCTCTTATTCTTATAGCCAAAGGAGTCCTAACTAACCACAGTCTACTTTTCCTGTCTCATCTTATTTTTTGTCTCCTGTGTTATTTCCCCTTTTGTCCTCTCTTTTGTTATTTCCCAAATTTCATATGCCCCCTCTCTGCTTGCGCTGCAGACAGTCTCCCGCAGGATATCTGAGGGAGGGAGAAACAAATAGCAGCAAGCGTGACCCAAATGTTACATAAAGATATGCAATGTGATCCACAAATCACTGCATTTAAAAAGGTTACAGAAGGGCAGGGGGCCAAGATGCCGAGAAAGGTGGCTGGCATGTTCCTAACAATATATTATTCAAAAAGAAAAAAGAAAGAGAAGAATAAGACAGCGAGAAAGAAAGATCTGGTGCCACATCATGCTACAGTTGCAGCAGGAAAATTTGCTGACCCTGATGGTGGCAATTATTCTTCATGCGTTGACTATTCACATTATTTATGCGAGGATGAGATGGTATAAATTTAGAGCAGTAAGGAAGCCATGAATCCTGGGCAACCAAGCAGTGCTGTTTGCGCAGTGTGAGGATAGAGAGCCTCCCTGTTCCTGTCACCCATAGTGACAGTGTCCCGATAGCACATATCCTCCCATTGAACGCTGCTGTAATTAATTTGTTAGCTGCTCTTTGCTCTTTGTCTTCTTAAAATTTAGTGGTCTGGGGAAGGAAGGCTGTTTGTTTGAGAAAGAGCTATGAGTTTGCCATTGGATGCATGTTTTATTTATTTATTTATTTATTTTTAGGAATTAGCACATCACTAAGCAGTTTAATAACAGAAGAGATCATTTACAGAGCTGTCAAATATTTCTGACTGAAAAATTCATCCTTCATTCATTTTCTGAAGCGCTTAATCATCTAATTAGGGTCGCGGGGAGGCTGGCACCCATCTCAACCGACTCTGGGCGAGGGCAGAGTACACCCCGGACAGCTCGCCAGGCCATCGCCAGGCAGAAACATGCTAATGGCAATACAGCCTAATCTTGACAAAAATCAGCAATGGATCTTTTACATGCCTCTCACCATAGACAGTGGCTGGCCTTTGATAACCCAGTTAGCTGCACTGGGGGGACAGCAGAGACAACCCCCTGATAGTGGGGCTTGAACCCCCAACCTTGGGATTAGTAATCCAGCACCCTACCACTGAATGGCTAATAGGAATCTTTTTGATACGCTGTGCCTGTTTTGTCATGACATACACTGATCAGCCATAACTCCATGACAACTAACAGTCGAACTGAATCACATTGAATATTTCAATACAGTGGTGCCAGGCAGTAGATGAAATATATTAAGGTGCAAGTGAACATTCTGTGTTTGAAGTTGATGTGCTAGAAGCAGAAAAAATCGGTAAACAAGAAGATGTAAACAACTTTGACAAGGGCCAAATCATGCCATGTTTCCTGTCCTTACTGGCAACAACCCACTAAATATGGTCCAATAAAGGATAATCAGTGAACGAGCAACATTGTTATGGCCAGTGGCCAAGGTTCATTAATGCGTATTGGGAGTGAAGGCTGACTCATGTTGTCTGATACAACAGAAGAGCAACCAAACTCAGATTTCAGAAAAAAGTTAATGCTGGTTCTGATATAAAGGTAGTAAAACACAGTGCATCGCAGTTGGTTGCATACTGGACTGCATAGCCACAGACCAGCCAGGATGCCTATGCAGCCCTGTGTCCACTGTGAAAAGTTCCTACAGTGGACACTTGAGTATCAGAACTTCGAATCATGTTTTCTTTTACATCATGAGGATGTGTG
The DNA here is from genome assembly GCA_030014195.1 of Neosilurus mollespiculum. NCBI lineage: Eukaryota > Metazoa > Chordata > Actinopteri > Siluriformes > Plotosidae > Neosilurus > Neosilurus mollespiculum. The sequence continues at coordinate 13,456,777 of JAQMYF010000001.1, forward strand.
TGTGTGTACCATAAGGTAGGCAGCCCAGCGGAGGCAGTGTGTTGCACTGGGCAATGTTCTGCAGCGAAACCATGGGTCCTGCCATTCATGTGGATGTTACTTTAATATGTACCACCTGCCTAAGCATTGCTGCTGAGAAAGTACACCTCTCCATGCAAATGGTATTCCCAATAGCAGTGGCCTCTTTGAGCAGGATGCTATACCCTGCAAAACTGCAAAAATGATTTAAGTATGGTTTGATGTGTTTACCTGGCCTCCATATTGTCTAGGTCTCAATCCAATCACGCATCTGTGGGATATGCTGGACAAACAAGTCTGATCCATGGAAGCTTCAGCTCACAACTTCCAGGACTTAATGGATCTGCTACTGACAGCTTGGTGCCAGATACCCCAACAAACCTTCAAAGATCTAGTGAAGTATTAGACAGGTCGTCCTAATGTTATGGCTGATTGATGTACAAACAACAAGCTGTTATAAGCCTGTACTTTGAATCAGTTTAAAGCGGCAATCTTTGCTTGATAAGTACCTCCACTGCAAACAGGATCAGTTGGCATAAATGTGCTACACATTCCATCTTTCTTTTTCAAAGGAAATAAACATAAATATAAGACTCAGTGGGTGGCACGGTGGTTAGCACTTTCGCTCCATAGCAAGGAAGTTCTGGGTTCATACTTCAAAGCCAGCTACAGCTTTTCTGTGTGGCATTTGTGTGTTCTCCCCATGTCTGTGTGGTTTCATTTGGGTATTCCAGTTTCTTTTCACAGTCCAAAGATATGCAGTGTAGGTTTTAGGTCAACTGGCTACTCTATATTATCCACAGGAGTGAGTGTGCATGTGACTGGTTATTTGTGTCTCTGTTAGCCCTGCGATAAAATGGCGACATGTCCACGGTGTACCCCAGTTCTTACCCAACATAAGCGATTTGTTCCAGCTCCCCCCTCCACCCTGACAGATAAGTGGTGTTGATAATGGATGTATCGATAGATGGATAAGGCTCTTTTTTCTATCCACAATGTCCTTTTTGCAATTAACAAGTGGATTAACTTTTGAGCAACGTTTTCAGAAACTAACTTTCCTGGAAACAAAAAAAGACAGCAGCATCAATGGTCAGAAGTAAAACTACATTGAGTGGCATGAAGTTGAGGTTGGGGCCTATTTCGGTCTAGTTCAGACTGCAGATTATCACAGCATATCACTGACAGTTCTGAAATGCCTACTTTAATGCTAATTTATTTAAACTTGATGCACTGACACTTTCATAGTATGTCATCATGGGTGCACCTGAAACACAATACAATGTGTAATAAACAAGAACAAGGTGGATTGATTAAACCAGGGCCTCCACCCCTGTTCCCCCTTACCTGCATGTTTTAGTGTTGTTGTTTTTTTGTGTTCATAACACACCCGATTTAACTAATTATCTAGTTGGTGTGATAGTGCAGGTAATGTACTAAAATGTGCAGGACAGGGGTTCTCCAGGAGCAGGGTTGGGTCTTTTGTACTAGGCAACCACTGTACAATCAACGTATGTTTTACACAAACAAACAGAACTGTAAATTTGAGTTGTTTCTGTGAAAGAGCTGGCTAAAAGCCAAGGAAGTATTTTAGAACAGTCATGACATAATTACAGACTTAAAACATGATTTTGCTTACAAAAATGACTGGCGATGCTTAAATCCTTTAAATGGTGTATTTGTGTATATGAGTATGTATAATAGTTTTGTTCCTATAATAGTTTTATGCCTAAGATTATTTTATATTTAAAGCTGATGAAGCTTTATTTCATAATAGTAGATTTTATTAGTAGTTACTGATAGCAAGTACATTTGTTAGCCTTTGCCTTTAATATTGTAACAAGCCATTTCAGCAACTATACCACACCCTTATATTATATTATATTATATTATATTATATTATATTATATTATATTATATTATATTATATTATATTATATTATATAGGTCTGTGTATGTGGTATGTCTGTGTGTACACACTGTTTATTGTGCAATATATTGCATGAGACACTTGTACTAAGTTTGAACTTTTGTCTTTGAAATATTATATTGTATTTTTTGTCACTTTTGTTCTAACCTTGATTATTTCTCTCTTTTGAACAGACTTTTATAGTACTAAACAAAGGGAAGGCCATCTTCCGATTTAGTGCCACATCTGCACTCTATATTTTTAGCCCTTTTCATCCTGTTAGAAGAGCGTCGATAAAGATTTTAGTACATTCATATCCTTTCTGCTGTCCACCAAGGACTCGAATGTATCTGCTAAAGTGTTCAGATTGTACTAATTGCCTGTGATATTAAATCTGTACAGTACCTTTTCTCTCTTTAGAATTCTCCTCCCGGTTGTATTGTTCTCCTTGCCTACATTTTTGTTATTTGATTTTTGTAATTAATTTTAGGAAATTTTTTTTTTTTTTTTTTTCTATTTTTTCTTTCATTTGCATTCTTTCCTTTTTTTTTTTTTTTTTTTTTACATTTT
>JAQMYF010000001.1:13466118-13490476 GCA_030014195.1 Neosilurus mollespiculum
TCTCTCTCTCTCTCTCACACACACACACACACACACACACACACACACACACACACACACACACACACACACAGTCTTCATTGCTACATGTCTGTCTTGTGTCAATTTTTCCTCCTTTATCAAACTGTGTTTTCTGTGGATCAGACCATATTTAAAAAAAGAAATTATGGGAGTCTCTGAACTTTTGACCTCTTTTTGCCACTGATTCTTAATTTTCTGCCCACTTCTCCACCCTATTTTCTTCCCTTATCCTTTGTTTCTTACCTAGGTACACCTTCACCGGAATCTACACATTTGAATCATTGATAAAGATTTTGGCAAGAGGATTCTGTATCGGACCATTCACCTTCCTGCGGGATCCATGGAACTGGCTGGATTTCAGCGTTATTGTCATGGCGTAAGTACAACATTCCCTGGCCGTTGTTCATCCCCAGTAATCTCTTTCACCAAATTTATCCACCTGTCTCCACCTCCGTTTGGATTAAATGTTAAATTATGTTAAACCAAAAAAAAAAAAAAAAAAAAAAAAAAAAAAGGTCAATAATCAAATAATAAGCATTTTATATAGATTAGAATTATTGTTTATGTTTGCTGTATATTTTGACTATAATGGAACTGATAAAATGGTCACATCGGCTCATGTTTTCCAACTTAAAGCTACAGTTTGTAAGATTTCACAAATGTCACCATCTCTGCTAAATTCTATTATTCTATTTTGCTAGCTACATGTTAATAACATTTTGTTATGTGAGCTGTGCTGTTTTTCTTCTTCCACTGTATTCATTTATCCTATTATATCATACAGTATTTTGAGTACATTCATTCATTCATTCATTCATTCAGCCATTCATTCATTTGCCATATTGCTTAATCGTACTAGGGTTGCAAGGCCGTTAAATTCTATCTCAGCTAACACTGACTGAAAGCTGGGTACACCCTGAACAGCTCACAAGTCCATAGCAGGGCCAACACACACGTGCATACAACCATTTACAATTACGCTCACACTTCGGGGCAATTTGGATCTGCCATTTAGCCTAATGTACATATCATTGGACTGTGGGAGGAAACTTGAGTACCCAGAGGTGCATGCAAAACATTCAAACTCCACATAGATATGCCCTCAATGAGCCAGGGACTCAAACCCAGGACCTTCTTGCTGTGAGGTGGAAGTGCTAACCACTCTGCTAGCGTGCCAACGTGCACCCATTTAGATAGTATTACATTTTGGAATCCCATAAATTCACACTAAATAGAACATAATGACACTGATGGTGTAGTGACGTGCTGTTTACTTCAGTAGTAAACAGTTTGCGATGCAGCCCAAGTATTCTTTAATATACTTTGTGAATATGCATTGATATGAGGAAAAAATTTTCTGAATGTTTTGATACTGAGTGTTAAGAGCTTGTCTTTTAGCCACCATCAGCTGGTTGGCTCTTACTGTGACTGCCTGATCTGGTAGAAGTACCTGTGCATTGCCGACCAGTCACATTTTAACTGTGTTAATTCTACAAAATTATAAACAGCACACGTACGGTACAGCATGAACTAGTCACTCAACATTAGAACCCAGTCACCCAGCTAGCTAAAATATAAGATATGATTGCCTTGCTGTAATCCCTCAGCACATGGTGCGCACTAGATATGAATCAGACTGAATGTAGGGCCTGTCTCTGAGGCACAGTGTTCTCTGTATATTTTGTTCTCCAACCTGTCAAAAAGTTTGGCACACACCAGAAAATGTTAACATAGTAGCTAAATCCTATACCAGGATGAAAATGAAAAAGGCAGAGATCAAGTGAGCAGAGGGCTTGAGTAACTCACTGTCCAAACCCCGCCCCCTCCCAAAAAAAAAATAATAATAAATAAAAAAATAAAGAACGAAAGAAAAGGAAGGAAAGTCACTGATACCTCCAGTTAGTCCTTAACAGTGATGTTTACTTCTCTCGTGCAAAAGCCTCTCAGTGATATAAACTTCAGAAAAAGAAAAAAAAGAAACACAAAGAGGATATATTAGAGAGCACATAAATAACTTATTTTTTGTAAAAAAAAAAAAATAATAATAATCAATAAATAAATAAATAATCACTCTCTTTCACTCACTGCTTCCTGATTGACTTTGATCTGTCAGTCACTATGTAGTCAGACTGTGTTTGTGCCAAAATTCAGGTATTGATAATGTTTACTGAACAAATTTCCCACCAATTTTGACTTATTGTCTCTGACACGGTACTAATTGAAAATTACTGTTACAGGATGGCCATAAAGATTCACAGCAGCTCAGAAAAATCAAATAATGAATACATTTTAACTTTCCCCCCAGTGCAGCAAACTGGGTTATCAAAGGCCAGCCATGTCCCCACTGTCTGTGGTGAGCAGTATGTAAAAGAACCATTGCTGTCGTTCGAAAAGAGTAGGCTGCATTGCTGTTTCTGCCCTGCGATGGCCTGGCGAGCTGTCCAGGGTGTACTCTGCCCTCGCCCAGAGTCAGCTGAGATTGGCGCCAACCACCCTGTGAATTAAGATAATTAGGATTAAGCGGTTCAGAAAATGAATGAATGAATGAATTTTAACTTCTTTTTTCTCAAGGATAAAATTTTGTTGGCCCTGCAGTGGTCTGGCGAGCTGTTCAGGGTGTACCCTGCCCTTGCTCAGTATCGGCTGAGATAGGCTCCGGCTTACTCTTGACCCTGGTAGGATTAAACAATTTTGCAAATGAGTGAATGAGTAAACAAACAAATAAATAAAATACATGCAAAAAATAAAAGTTCTGCACACTATAGCTTTAAGTTTATCATTATTTACCTTGTGCATGACCTTAAGCCCCCATCAGGCACTGTCATAGGAACAAGGGGCATTTGATCATCTTTGAGCAAATCTTTTCAGATGTTTCTGAGGGATATGGTGGAGTCAATTATGCAGCTATCCATTTATCCTTTATTTTTATTGTAACTTAAGATTATGATTACTTACCATTTACTCTCATATTTACTCTATTTTGACATATTTTAAATGAATATTTATTTTCAGTGAAGGATCAGTAGAGAGCCTTTCAAGAAATCTGAAATCCATAGCAAATCATAAATCATAAATTAAATTGTTAAAAAATAATTTTAAAAAATCAGGTAAATAAATGAGAAATCATCATCCCGAAGAATTTTCTAAAGGAGGATTCCCATAAATGTATTTTGTCTATTAGCACATGGATGCTTAATAGTTAAACTAAAAATATATAAAATACAATGGTATAAAAATAAGCACTGCAAAGAGGTACATTCATAATCAAGGTACACTTCAATGATGAAAATTTCCCCTTCCTCAGCAACAAAGCATTGAAAACTGGTTATAAAAGCGACAGGAGAATCCAGCACAGCCCCAGGCACTTTAAAGTGCATTTAAGTGACCTGACCAATGTTTTTTTCACCACTTCAGCTTTATTTAACAGATACAAGCAGCAAGAAACGACAGATGCTTTTCCTTGCAATCCACGTTCCTATGGAAACTGAATAGCCGCCCTTTTGTGCTTGACTGTCACACAACGAGTGATACTTGCAGACACAATCATGTTTTAACACGAATAGGTCTTGTCAGTGTTTGTGGTGTGGTCAGTAACTTTTAGTATTTCCAAATCTTAGAAAAGAAGATAAAATAAAGTTCATGAATCACGCTACGTTATGTTCTTCTGAATCTTCTTTCTTTTATTAACTCTTCCTCTCCTGTCACTCAGGTGCTTTATTTATCTCCATTCTCTTTTTTATTTCCTTTTTAAATAATTGTAATTTGATTCTGCAGGTTGCTAACTGAATTTATTAAAGTAGGCAATCTGCAAGCACTTCGAACGTTCAGAGTCCTCCGTGCTTTGAAAACAATATCAGTAATTCCAGGTAAGGGGTACATGTTGATGCATTCTAGGAAATAGGCGCAGTGTTGCTCGTTGTCCAGTCCAGTGTAAATCTCCTTTGAAGTCCAGCTGCTGCCTCAACCCACCTTCCCTCAACATTGTCTTCTACAAACATTTCATGCCCATATTCCAAGAACAACCCATCCCTTTCTCCTCCCTCTCCTGTCTCGTTTGCCTATTGTTGGTGGTGTTGTCATTGTGTGCGCTTCGGTTTTTGGCTTATTGCAGATATGTTACTGAGTTTGTGGACCTGGGCAATGTCTCAGCGTTACGGACGTTCAGAGTCCTACGAGCACTGAAAACTATCTCAGTCATACCAGGTGAGATGGGCGTTAACCACTAAGACCAACTTGTGTTCCCCAACGGGGTTCATGCTTACCACACATTCCCTTCTCTTCCAAATCTGAAGAGTGTTTGAAAGTGTGGGAATGCTGTGTGTAAACATTGAGACTTTTGATTTGGTCGCATGAGAGGTGAATACAATGAACAGCAATGAACTAAGAGCAAAAAAAATAAAAAATCTTATCACAGGAACAAATTTGTATGCATAATTTCTGTATAACCATTTTAAATACTCTGATAGATATTATATGACATTATATGTTTGAGTGTTAAACAAAGGAAATTCAAGTGCCAACATGTACCACAAAGTGAATACAGTCAAGTAAAAATAAATTAAGGCTGATGGCTCAGGTAACAACTTGGCCTCTAGCCTACAGGCTTGGTTGACCAGTACCAAAAGTCTCATTGGTTCTTAGTGCTTAACACCTAACACAGGCATGGATAGCCTTAGAATGATTTGCATGGTAAGACATAAGCATTGACATCAGACGCACAAGCACAGGATAAAGGGACTCCCAACTTTCAAACAAGTGACCACAAAACAGTCAAATTTATTATTATATTGACTGTATTTAATTTCAAACTGTAAATCCAAGATACTTCATGTTTTGTCTGGTCAATATTATTTATTTTGTTAATACACTGTACATCAGTTCCCACATTTCAGGCTTGCAACACATTCCAGAAACAAAGTTGGGATGGGGGCAATTTAAATCTAGTAATAGGGTAAAAAATAATAATAATTATGTGATTTAAAATAGCTGCGATGGCCTGGCGAGCTGTCCGGGGTGTACTCTGCCCTCGCCCAGAGTCGGCTGAGATGGGCGCCAGCCTCCCCGCAACCCTAATTAGGATTAAGCGGTTCAGAAAATGACACGACATAACATGATTTAAAATAGATGATAGTAATCATGATTTGGTTCAAAAGATGTTCCAGTAAAAGTTTTGACTTTGAAGAGCAAAAGATTGTCTTCAAATGTGTGGGAAAATTAATTGTTTCTCAAAAAAAGATAGGGAGGGATTTGGATATTTTTACCCTCTATGGTGTATAATATTAATTATATCAAATGAGTCAAGGAATATAAAAGAATTTTGGTGATTAAAGGGCAAGGGCACAAGCCTAAGCTGAATACCTGTGATCTCTGATTATTTCAGATTGCACAACAGATTTCAAGGTTTTTTTATTTGTCATATAGAGGTAACAAAGGAACTTCATTATTGGCAATGAAACTCTTGGACTCAGAGCCTCCTCAATTTTGCACCTAACAAACAAATATTGCACGTAAAGACACAAGTATTGCACATAAAGAAAGATTAAGATAAATTTCTGACACAGTGCACGAACCAGATAATCCACTTGACCATTAAAAGTGAGTCTAGTGCACTATTGCAGACCTTAGGCATCATAGTTCAATCTATAAAATTGTTAGAATAGTATTAGGTAAAGATGCCATTTTCCAAATTTTGTTGATTTTTAAAAAAAATAAAATTTAATTTTAGAAAAACAAAAACTCTTTGTGGGTTGTCTGGTTCTTGCACGGTGCCACAGAGATCGGAAGTAAAATATAAAAAGCTAAAAAAATATAAGCTAAAAGAATTTATATCTGGTTAAGCTTTGTTTTGGTTCAAGGTTTGAACCGCCCCAGACTTTACTAACCACTGAGTCACCACTGCCCACTTATGTGTACAACACATTGTGATATAGCATTAATGCAGAAAAGTACATAAAAAAATCATAAAAAGTACTACATATAGAGAATTTCAAGCAAAATATTGTCCAGGATCACATGGATTTTTCAACAAGACAATACAAAGCCACATACTGCAAACATTACAAAGGAATGGCTACAGGAGAAGAAAATGTGGTTATGGGACTGGCCTGCCTGCAGTCCTGAAATCTCCCCAGTAAAGAATTAAGTGCAAATTTTAAAACAGAAAATCAACAGGATGACCCCTACACTGTTGTGCAGCTGGTGAGAAGGAATGGCAGCATTAGAAATTGCTAAATGCCTAACTGTCCCAACATTTTTGGAAATATGTTGCAAGAATCAAAATTGAAATGTTTTTATTTTGAAAAATAATTAAAACTCATGGGGTAATACATCGAATAGTGTGCCGTCATATTGTTTTGAGTGCAATATAGGTCAAAGATTCATTGTGGGGTTTTTATTTATTTGTTTATTTATTTATTTTATTTCAACATTCCATCCCAACTTTTTAGGATTTGAGTTCGTAAAAAAATTGTCAAACTATTTTTTGCAAACAAAATTGAAAACTATTTCCCCATTGCGTCTGTTGTCAAGTGTTAAGTCTGTGACATTTTCAATAAAACGCAGGCAATATTATGTGCTTGCTTTTGTTATCGTGTGTGGTGTGTTTATGTTGATTTGTGATAGCTAGTAATGTTTTTGTTGTTGTTAACACTCAGTCTTGGTTTGCATTATCATAGAATTCTGTCCACAAGTAGTAGGCATGCAAGAAGAAAAGTTATTTTCATTGACTGAATTTTAATTTGAACTGAGTGTGTATATGCAATATGACAGTGCCATTACCCTGACAGTTTCGTGATGTCTCTTTAGCTTTAGGTTTTTAACCATAACACATAGACTACCATTTAAGAGTTTGGAATTAAGTTTCTAAATAATATAAAATCAATTAAAATCCATTACAAGCTGGAAAAGAGTGTGTATGTGTAATAGAAAGTGTATACCTCACAAAATCAACAAATCTCAACTGAATTCATAGTTAGTAAATTAACTAAGGATTAACAATAAGTAAAACAAAAGAATATTGAGAATTGTATAACGAGAGACTAAACATTTCAGAGTGCTACTGTACGTTCCGGCAGAATTATATTTGCATATACGAACAATTTTTATTAGCATATTCCCTCCCTTTTATTTTACTCCTGTAGCTGTTACTACTTCCTTGCCTGAAACATTATAAATTGATTTATTTGTTTAATATATCTAACACCGGCGTGTTTTTCTCATGTAGGCTTGAAGACCATTGTGGGTGCCCTGATTCAGTCAGTAAAGAAGTTAGCAGATGTCATGATCCTTACTGTGTTCTGTCTGAGTGTATTCGCTCTCATCGGCCTGCAGCTCTTCATGGGTAACTTACGCCAGAAATGCATCCGCAGTTTGGCCAACTGCCTAAACACCACCAACCTCTCTTTATACAGCAACGTCTCCTTCTTCTGCAATAACAAGACCTGGTCATCAGTAAACGAGTTTTTCATGGATGAAGGTAGGAGCTGTTCAGTTTGAGTACCTAAAATGTGGTGTGGAATTTCATTTGGGTGTTTATATTGATTGTGGTTCACTGACACAAAGCAACTAGATATCTGTTCTGTCATGATAAAGGAAAAAAAAAAAAAAGGACAAAATTTTGAGATACGGTGCTTGCTTGTGGTCAGACATGTCGATACAGACTGAAACTATTATTTTTTCAGGGGAAAGATGGTGCTTTCATTTTTTTTATATGCATTAATTATAGACACGTAATATGTATAATTCAGATTAACAGATGTTGTATTTGGCCTTTTATATGGATCCCTGAGTTCTATTTCTCCAAATTAGGGAATCTTTAAATTCCCCAATGTTTACATTTACTGGCAGCCACATGCTTTGATTCTAACCTCAGGCTTAGCGTCTGTATGGTGTAAGTCATGCTTTCATAAGGGTTTCCTTTGGATTCTGTGGTGAAAAAGGTGAATTAACTATGTTTCATTGGCCAGTAGGTGTGAATGTGTGTGAATGTGAGTCACATGTGATACACTGGCATCCCATCCAGAGTGTGTTCCTGCCTCTTCCCCAGTATTCCCAGGATAGGCTCCACAGCACTGACCAGAATAAAGCACTTACTGGCTATAGTTGCTATGCACAGTCTGACAACCCCTCGCTGCTCCAAACATTACTGGAAATGGTCTGTCATAGGGCCATTATTCAGTTGGTGGAGCATTTTCAACATAGCAGTGACACTGAAATAATGGTAGCATGGTAAAGTGTTTGGTTCTGGTATGGGGGCAGCAGGTGTCTATGTTTCTAACCACCTCAACATCACTGCTGGGTTCCATAGGCAAAAATACCCAACAAGCAGTGCCCTGTGGTCAGACACTGACACTGTTGAAAGGTTAGAGCAGTGGTTTGCGAACCACTCAGCTGGTGGATTACAGCAAACTCTAGTCTCTAAAAGCACACCTACACAGTAAACCATCAGTGTCTAAGTGAGCAGCAAGTATAATACTTTTGAGTCATTAAGAAAGCCTTTTTAGCCATTTACTGTATGACTGTTTTATACAGGAATGTTACGTACTGCAAAAGTAGGGGGGAAATCCATCTTGAACAAGACATCTGCCAATAACAAAGAATGAACATGTACATTTACACCCCCCCCAACACAGTAAACACTGTGCTGAAGCCACAAGGGGCAGGGTGGTGTAGTGCTTAGCACATCCGCCTCAGAGCAAGAAGGTCCTGGGTTTGAGTCCCAGGCTCGGCAAGAGTACCTGCATGCGTTTCCTCTGGGTCCTCTGGTTTTCCTCTGGGTCCTCCGGTTTTCTCCCACAGTTAAAATTAGGCTAGTGTGAGTGTGGGTATGAATGGTTGTGTGAGTAGAGTCCCTGAAATAGACTGGGAAGGTGTTTCACTGCTTTAACCCAGTTGAGATAGTCAGCTGCGATAGGCTCTAGCCCCCCACAAACCCAGGAGGATGAAGCAGTTTGGTAACTCAATAAATTAATGATCAATAAGTTACGTTAAAGTTCACTTTATGGACATTATTAAGCAACATATTTAATATGAACAAACCATGACCTCTATCATTATTAAAGTGACTAACAGGTGTTATTATTTTTTTAATGATAATAAAACAAATAAAACAAATATTTAACACTTGACATAAGCAAAGTTTATCTATGGTGAACATTAACCAGCAGCGTAACAACTTAGAATGCAATTGTTTGATGTTATTTTGCGAATTTCTGAACTAAGAGAGGGCGGCATGGTGGTGTAGTGGTTAGCACGTCTGCCTCCCAGCAAGAGGGTCATGGGTTCGAGCGTTTCTACATGTTCTCCCCATGCTTGCTGTGGGTTTTCTCTGGGAACTCCAGTTTTCTCCCACAGTCCAAAGACATGCATATTAGGTTAACTGGATACTCCAAATTGCCCCTAGGTGTGTTTTGTGTGCGTGTATTGGTCTGGCGAGTTATTCAGGGTGTACAGTGCCTTCACCCAGAGTCAGCTGAGATAGGCTCCAGTCTCCCTGCGACCCTAATAGCATTAAGCGGTTCAGGAAATGAATGAGAGTCAGTATTTTTAGTCCGGGTCAGTATTTGTGTATTTAGTTAACATTTAAACAGCTCTAATTACCATCACATTTTTTAAACAATTATTTTTTGTTAAATTGTTAAAATCTGCAACGCCACCCCTCTAACATTAAACATGCCAAATATGATTGTTTCACCTACTGCTAATGCTAATATTTATCTTGTTGTGTAGACACAGTAGAAGAATATGATTAACTCAGTAATATTTTAGTACATCAACCCATAAGACCCTTTACCTGTTTTATCCACATTTCAGCTGAAGAATATTACATTGGTGATTCCTCAGAAACATATTAACGGCTCTGCTCAGTCATGCTACTTCAGCTGTACTCGTCATCATTAGCTAACATCGTTCAGAAGCACATGATAATAACCTCAGAGATTTCCCAGTAGGACCTTATCACATAATCACAGCCTCATTTAAATGCATAAGTACAGTTTTAACTATTTAAAACCAACTGTGTTGTTGAGTATATCCTTGGTAGACATGCAGCAGATTTATTCAAAAGGAAATAAACTCTTAAACATATTATCCAAACACTTTTTTTTTTTGGTATTATCTGTAATGAATTAGTTGATGATTTGCATATTTCTGTTGAACTAGAATAAAGATGGCCTGTTGACTATTAGTTTGTCGATGAATCACGATGCTATTAGGTGAGCAGACATCTATTTAAGATGAGATTAGTAGTATTTTTGGTTGGACTCATTTCATTAGAATAGCAATTAGGACAGTGCTGGCACTCAATAACATGACCTGCAGTACAAAGATGTAGGACACTGACTTAAATAGATGGATATGTTTCCTGATATGCCTTGTCATACCATGATAATGAATAAAGTATTTCCCAGCAACATAAAATCTCATAAATTCAACATATCATGCATGGAAAAAAAAAACAAAACAGTCTGAATTTCTTTAAATCCACTGATGGGCTGATGAGACAATGTGACCTAGCTGTGCTTATAACTGTCTTTATTTACTGTAACTTTATGATCAGTGTAGAGGGAATAAGGGAGGGGAGACCACTTATCTCTTCAGTTACACATGATGAATGATAACTAAGCACATGTGAAAACACAGCCAGTTTTAAAGATAGTTGTAACATTGCACTTGTGGAAAAAACACCAACATCGTGTGCTCCTCTTTAATTTAAACTAACAATGCCATTGTCCAAAACAATAGCACCTGATCAGGAAGCACTTAAGCAGATGCTGCAATCTGATAAGCAGGGCTGTAGAGGCCACGCAAGAAACACATTTAAGGCCATGTTTTTAAGACCAGGAATGCTGACAGCTGAGGATGAAGATGAGGATGAGGCAGTTCACTAATCGTGACCTGCCATGTATCCTCCTTCAGCTCCTGTCACCTAAAAGTACTCCAAGCCTGGAGTAGAAGAGTGAGTTTACAGAAATAGGGGATAGTGAACCTAGGGGGGATAAAATGGAAAACTCAAACTGACTGGCAGAAAGTGTATTGGTACTGAAGTCAAAGCAATTGTACACATAATCTTCATAACACATAGTCATTCCCTTGAGCTGCGGCAGAAACACAGCTGTTATTGTGTTCGGGATGGTAACCTCCGCAGTATTCCCTACAGCAGGAGCACCACACAGCACTACTATAGGGGAAATTATACTACTATAGTATTGGTCACCTGTATAAATCCTAAACTACGAAACTGAGCCAACTATAGAATAAATATATGTCTATAAAAATTACCTAACAAAACACTAAACTGCTTAAATCTGTGCAACTTCTGAAGGGATGACACTATCTTAGCTGGGTGTCCTCCTCATTTTAATTGACTCACACTGGAAAATGACCACTATATTTTTAAATACCGCTACAAAAATAGTGCACTACATAGTGAATATGTCATAGAGTCGGCCCAAGTGTTAGTTATTTTGATGCTCTTTGTTGTCACAGTGTATCCCATATCACTGTATAAGAAACGAAGCACTGACATTAATAATATATTTCCTGTAGTATGCTTATTGACAAGGAGATCCTACATGTGGCACTGTGTATTGAAATTGTCTTGTCATTTAGATATAACACAATATTGATGACAAGTTACTGTACTTTTCTCATTTGCAGACAACTTTTTTAAAGAGGATGGATCCAGGGATGCCTTAATATGTGGATTTGCAAGTGATGCTGGGTAAGTGAAACAAATCTTATTTGTTATTGGATAAGTGGCTACCTGGAGCCTCCTTAAAAGCTACAAGACTTAATCCTAAGATTAAATACAAAATGAGCCAAGTTAATCTATATACTCTGTCTTACATTTTTAATTAAAAAAATTATTTTAAGTAGATAATGTGATGAATCACAGGTGAGTCTGTGGAGTAATTAGGGTGGTGATTGTACAGCCGTTGGACTTTTCAGTCGTCTAAGGCAATAAATTGAGTTCCTGTCAGAGTGTGACTAAAGCAAACAGGACTATGTGGCTTTGAACGACTGAATCAGCACAAGTGTGTGTGTGTGTGTGTGTGTGTGTGTGTGTGTGTGTGTGTGCATGAGTCAGTGGCCTTGAACAGCTCTCCTCAGCACCGGATAAAACATACAAGCTGCCAGCCACTAAAATAAAGCTTGTAAAAGTTGTGGTTTCCAGAGGAGTACTAGTAGTTTGGTTATTATTGAAAAAGTCATGATAGATAAATAATTTTATGATAGACTGTAGTTTAAAAAAGACAGCAATTGTTAAAAGTTAATCTCATTCAAATCTTTAGATTAATTTCTTTCTGTTAGCAAAATCTTAGACTGATAACTTTTGTTTTAATTGTTTTAAGTACAGGGGTTTTTTAACATTCATGCCATTAATGGGCAGATTTGTGTTAGAGGTGTCAAAATTTATATTAATATCATTCACTGTGCAATGGGAATATTATGCACTAGGATTAATAGACATAAGCACATACACCTAAGGGGGAGGGGGAGGAGGAGGAGGCTCAGGGGCAGGGGCAAAGGTGGCCCGATGGTAGGGTGCTGGATTACTGATCCGAAGGTCGGGGGTTCAAGCCCCACTGTCACCGGGTTGTCACTGCTGTCCCCCCAGTGCAGCTAACTGGGTTATCAAAGACCAGCCATGTCTCTCACTTTCTGTGGTGAGAGGTATGTAAAAGAACCATTGCTGTCATTAGAAAAGAGTAGGCTGCATAGCTGTCTGTGTGTTTCTGCTCTGCGATGGCCTGGCGAGCTGTCCAGGGTGTACTTTGCCCTCGCCCAGAGCCGGCTGAGATGGGCGCCAGCCTCCCCATGACCCTAATTAGGGTTAAGCGGTTCAGAAAATGAACGAACAAACCATACTGCTTTATGTTAGATTGGGTATTGATGATGTCATCATTCTGAGATTCAGTTTTGATTAACCACTCATATAATCATTAAATAACAGCTATCAGTCTAGGAATTTCCACACAGACAGGTTTTAATAAAGAGGTTTGATTGAGATTAACTTTCAACTAGTGATCTCTTCTCCTTTAATGTAAATTGACTGTCTGACTGAACTGTTTTACTGTTGCTAAGCTGATGTTAATGTGAACACAGCAGCCCTGTACTATACACCTGCTTTATTTACTCTCGTGGATCATATAATATGTAGAATATATTCAGGTAAAAGTTACTTACTCCTCCAGTTCATCATAATGAAGCTTGTTCTTTTTTGTCAGAGTGTAAATAAAACACAGTTTTCCATGTAGAAATACCACACAGAAGCATAAAGAAAAGCAAACACAAACGAGATTGTTATAGTTTATTTTTTCATATTTTAACTATGACAGAGGCAGGTCAAGTGAGCTCTGCTCTTTGAACCAAGCTGAACACCAATTACCATGATACACACAATAATCTAACTACGAGTAGATGAAGGAGTTCTCTTTATAGCCTACTTATTCAGAGATTAGTACATACTACATGGAAACATAAGTAAACCATGCTGAGTAAACTCATTCAAAGTTTTAGTATACACTACACTGAAACACACACACAAAAACCACGAACGAAAATCAGACATTTATGGTTGCTCTTCTACTTTAAATCATGAGGATGTTGCCACCTGCTCCAAGTGACCGTAACAAAGCATGTGTGTTGAGATTTAGATGTACGTGGAATAATGTTTTTTTAATGCTCTCATAGCAGACCAATCAGATTGCACCATTTTCATGTAATACATAGTAATAGATATTAATCACAAAATAAACCATAAAAAAAAGACTTGGGAGATATTTAGATGTTTAGTCTCAGGAAATAGGAAATATTTATTGATATCCACCTCACCTTCAGTGAATAATTGTTAAACATGGTATCCAATGTCATTGCTGATCATACACATCCAGCTACTCCTACATTCATTATTACAGCATCACAGACTTAATACATTTTTGTTGTCCTAAAGAAGTCATTCTAAGCAACACCATCTTTAAGGCTACAGCTTTATAGCATCAATACATTAACCCACATCTTATAAAGCTCTTTCGCTGCCCTGTCTGTACACTCTGAAAAGCATTACCTCAAGACTGACAGTTTTCCCCTGCCTTATCCATTATGTTTAGGCGACTATAACCCACGAGAGTCTACTCTGTGTTTTAGTATGTCTGCTACAGCTCATTCGGATGTCTGTTATTGACCATTAGGAACATTAGGAGCATCAGGAATTGTCTGCTTCATGTTGGAAGAACACATATGAAACATAAAAAGAAGCGATAGCGTGGAAATAGTTTATTTAAAAGTTTATTTAAAATACCATTAGCAAGAATCTTTACGTATAAATTAAAGTGGTACTATGAGCACTGTATTTGGAGAGCTGGTAGTTAGAAGGTGAAGTACAAAAACATTAAAGTGATGTGTTTACTACTTGGTCCTCATTATGTTCACACCCAGGTTTTTGGGTCTGGTTTTGCTATCAGTTACTGGCAGAATAACACGTGTGTATGTTTCAAGTTTCTCAGAGAGAATGTATTCAAAAACCTATTCATAGTGCATTGGATGCACTGGATGGATTGATGAACAGATGGATGGGTGGACAAACAGACAGGTAGACTGACAGGTTACTGCATTTTATCATAGGCATCATGGCCCTTCAAGGAATCCACTTATGCCTTACACGTTAATAGCTTTTATTGCCCAGAAGGTTAGACCAATTAATGACATGTATTGACCCTGTCTGCCTTCCCAAAAGTACCATCGCGCAAAGATAATCACAAGACGGACAAGCCGGTATTACTCTGAACTCTCTAATGGTTAAGATTGTTTTAATGCTTCTGTGGGATTTAGTAGTAATGCTGAACGATAATGCACTGGGCCCCACACGCCCCGCTCTGCACTCAGCAGAAACAAAAGCCTTTAAAATGTCCATCACAATTTCAGATCATCTCAGCATTTTTTTTTTTACTTTGTTTTTAAATCTTTGTACCTTTTGACCACACTGCTCTTAGCTATACATTAGAAGCAAAATACAATAAAAAAGTCATACTGCAGATGACGAATACGTTTTTTTTTCGAACAGTTGACATTTACAAGTCAAGCAAGTGCATATAATTGCCATCAGAGAGTTAAAATTAAACAAATTAAATAAAACAATAGCGAGAAGAGAATGGGACTATTGATGGCCCAGAAGGAATCATCATCTCTCTGAGGCTTCTAGGGTTTCATGCTAAGTATCTCTTCTCCTCTGGCTTTTAAGTGCTGTTCGATGAGAAGTAGACAGTAATTGCTGTACACGCTTTTTATTACTGAGGTTTAAAATGATGTCCTGCTACAGTTTTTGGCCCTGTTGCAAATTGTTAAAATATTATCTTAAAAGTAGCTCCTAATCGATAATGTGATATTTCAAATTCGAAAGCATTTTCTCCATTAGCAATGATGCTAGGAATTGAATAGTGAAACTACACTTCAGTCTCCTTGTGTTCTGGGTTATAGCCACGATGCTGTAAATTATAAAGACGCCTGCCCCAAAACAAAGGATGTATCTGTTTGTCTTGTCCAATGATAAGAACATTGACCTACAGACCTGTGTACAGCAGAGATTAAACACAGTCCTGGATGCTCTTTTGTCTTCTAAATTGGCAGTGTTACGTTGGCTAGACATCTTGGCACTGGTAGTGAAAGTGGATGTATGAATTAATGAATACATTCAAAATGACTGCAAAGAATGAACATTAGATTTCACTTGATAAACTACGTTCATCTTTAATATATTCTGGTCAGGGTCACAGTGAATACAGAGCCTGTCTTGGCAACACTAGGTGTGCATTAGGAATACACCCTACTGGGGAAGCTGGTTCATTGATAAAACGCCTCTGTACTTCAAATAGATCTGGTAAAATTGATCCATCTATGTAAGTGTAATACAGAAGTAATTATGTGGTGTTAAGGCTTGTTCACTAAAGCAAGACGGCCTATATATAAACTATGATTAGGATGTATTTTGAAACCTCATATAACACTCGTATTATTATTGGACACCTAAGCAAACAGATCAAGGTTTGGAGTTAAGCCAGAACAAACTCAACCCTAAATCACTCAGCAGAATCTAGCTGGCTCCTCAGATCCGACTGTTTGTTAATTAATTCAAGTATTATTTAATAATTTGGTAATATTGATTATTGGGGGGCATGGTGGTGTAGTGGTTAGTGCTTCCACCTCACAGCAAGAGGGTCCTGGGTTTAGCTCCATGAGCGTTTCTGTGTGCAGTGCGCATTTTCTCTCTGTGCTTGTGTGGGTTTCCTCTAGATACTCTGGGTTTCCTCCCACAGTCCAAAGACATGCACATTAGGCTAATTAGCTGTTCCAAATTGCTATTAGGTGTGAGTGTGGGTGTGAATGTTTGTATGAGTGCTTGCACTGCAGTGGTCTGGCAAGCTGTTCAGGGAGTACCCTGCCTTTGCCCAGTGTTGGCTGAGATAGGCGCCAGCCTCCTCGTGACCGAGGATCGCTAAATGAGTGAGAGGGTAATACTGATTACTACTAATACCAATTACTACTAGTTAAAGTTTATCAAATGCCTAAGCAAATATTCCAGTTTCTGACATGTACATGTTGATGATCATCGTTTAAGAGTTAGAAAGTAAATTTTATTCACAGATTTAAATAAGTATTGTACAAAGGACATAAAAACATGTTATACAAATACTAAGAAATCATAAAAAACCATTATACAAATACATTATTATTTTAGGTATAATTACACAGGTCTGAATACCTTTTACTCCAGCCTGACTATGAGCTAGGTAGTCTGTGTGAAGGAAGGTACGGTGCGTTGGAATGGACAGAAAACGACACTCAGCACAGGGGCAGAATCACTAGGATTTGAAGCTTGCTTGGCATCCCCCTCATTTTTTTTTCATTGTCTTCATTGTTTTGTTATGGACAGGAGGGACAGGAGTGTTGCACGCACTGCCAATGTTCCCTTTCTCTGACCCAACACTCATGCTGTGAGTTCAGCCCCTGCTCTCCCTGTTATATGTGGCCTTTCGCCAACTATGAGACCTCATCAGCGACTGGTTCACAGTTTTGGGGGAAGGGAAAGCTTGCTGTCAAATACCTATTATAGCTCTTATAGTTTGACCCAGCTAATGTATTGTGAGGTTTAAAAAAAAAAAAAAGCAGATTCTCTCTCTTGCAATCTCAGGGTGCTTATTTAATCCCAATGGTAAAAGGCTGTTGCAATATGAATCCTGTTTCCATTTTAAGTTACCAGTTTTCTCCATGCTAATTATAATTTAGCTTCTGCCAAACATTTTGATCAGTGTGGTCATTTAAATCAACCCCAGGCATTCTAAGATTGTGACCACTGATCATTGGAGGTAACCTGTATTACAGTTTAATATAGACTTTTAATATAACACACGTTGACAAAGGACAGCTGTACGGGAATAAGAAGACTGTGTTACAGACACCAGCATTGAACACCAATTCCCAGAGTCCCTCATCCTGGCCCTGTCTTAGCCTCTTTCTCATTCCCTGGACCCCAGTAGTACAGAGGTACTCACAAGCTCCGAAAATAGCTTATGTTAGAATGGCTTGTGATATGATCCCAGCTGCTATTGTGCTGAGTGAGAGCACTTTCTTTGACAAATTCTCCAAGTTACTCCATGCTAGGGTTCATATCAATCTTAAATGACAATGGCTTTAGACTGCCACTCTGTATTTCAGAAGATCAGTGATTGGGATAACAGTTTGTTGGATGTATTATCGGTGCCTATACACACATATACCCATCTAATTGCACATACACAGGGATCTGCACGTATATTAAGCTTTCACTGCATGTCACAATTTAATATTAACAGTAAACCTCAAGTACACTTCATTTCCTAGAAGGAAGATGGGAAGAAAACAAACATTATAATCAGCTTGTTAAAAAAAACACATACGGTTTAAAAGGTTTTGGCGTCATTCAAAAGGTTAGGCTGCGATACTCTAAATAGTTCTAATCAGTGGAACATTGCTTTGATAGCGCATGTTTGCATTGCTGATTGTTCGAAAAGAAACTGAGGGTGATGTCGGTACAGCAGGGTACAAAGCCCCCGTTCAAGACGAAGTCAAGTGGGGCCCATCCATTAGCACCTCCTCCATGGCAAGGTGTCTGAGAGCGATAGAGCCCATCATCTCACACCCTCACACTCATAGTGGCCTGGCACCAGACACTGCCATCCTGAGGAAAGCGAAGCTGTTAGGAGATGGGATAGTGGGCAGTGCCATGGTCTGCTGGCGCCACTGGTCTCTCAACTTACCCATGCTGACAGTCCATCACCTCATCTGGTGGCCCCATGACAGCTTGAGGTGTAAGAGGTCCTTCACCTTTGATCTTCACGTTAGAGAATTTTTGAAACATGTTGCACTCCAGGCAACAAGATGATGGCATGTTTATAGTTAAAATAAATTTTATTACACAGTGCACTCCCATTCACTGGAAGTTCTTTACAGTGTGGAGAGTTCGGGATTTAAGTGAATATGAATGCATTGTTTGGCATGAACAGATAACATCCTCTAAGCACATACTAGTACAGATACCAGAAGGAGGCAGGCTATTTGGTCATATTTTCTTTGTTTTTCTCTTTACTTCCAGTGGTTTGACCATTTGCTTGATCTGAACACTTCAAAATAAATTTGCTTTTATTTACAGGTCCCATTGCATACTGTATATCCCATGCAGCCCAGATGATGTGTGCAAAGCATCATTATCTGCTGTGGTTTCCAAATAGAATATTTTTAAAAAATATAAATTATATTTAAATAATACTAATGAAAAAATATATAATAATAATATTATTAATAATAATAATAATAATAATAATAATAATAATAATGAAAAAAATAATAATAATAGTCTTACTTGACTGTAAGAAAACAAAAAGCTGAAGTCTATCTGAAAGAAAAAGAAAAGTCAACTATAAACAGTTTCCTGTTTCATTAGATTAGAGTCTAATGATTGCCAGAAAGCTACATGGGCCATCTAACTGAGAGTATGAAGTAGCTGAGGGTGAGAAAGATTAGAAGTTCAGGAAATGACTAAAGTTATCTTGTGTAAATTGTGAAAACTAGACTTTTTTTTTTTTTTTTTTTTTTTTGTTTTCTCCAGTGTTTCCAAGGCATAGTGGAGGGTTCCCAAAAAAGTTCAGTTCTGCCCCACCTCATTTCCCAACCCTCACTTCCGGTTCAAATCTGAATACAGATAAAGATATTTAGAGTATGAAACCAATTATCACCAATCCTGTGCCTGGAGCTCTACCTCCCTTGAGACTTTGGTTCCAACATTGATCATACCCACTCTCCCATCTTATCACTGACATGAGATCAGCTAAAGTAGGTGTGTTAGATTTTGCTTGGGGATAAAACCTGCAGGAAGGTGGAACTCCAGGAACAGGGTTGGTGACCACTGCACACAGATACATATGCAGATAGTGGTATTGTGTTATGCCTATTGTGTGGACTTAGCCTGGGAATTTCTGTTCAATGATTACCGCTTTCTTTCCTACAGAAAATGTCCAGATGGATTTGACTGTATAAAGACGGGGCGTAATCCGAACTATGGCTACACCAGCTTTGACACCTTTGGGTGGGCATTTCTCTCCCTCTTCAGACTCATGACACAGGACTACTGGGAAAACCTATACCATCAGGTCTGCATCTTTATAGTCAATATAATCAACCTGATGAATACCTTACATAGCATTGCTCATCTAAGCTATCTTCATGCTCAAACTTATCTTTGACTGAATTGCATCTGAATTTATTTGGTCAGACTCTACGGTCTGCAGGGAAGACCTACATGGTGTTCTTTGTGGTGGTGATCTTCCTGGGCTCCTTTTACCTGGTGAATCTGATCCTGGCAGTTGTAGCTATGGCCTATGAAGAGCAGAACCAAGCTACCCTTGCTGAGGCAATACAGAAAGAGAAAGAGTTTCAGCTCGCCATGGAACAGCTAAAAAAAGAACAGCAAGTACGTGTACACTTTTGCTTGGGGATTTTTAAGGGTAATCTTCCTTGATAATAATTGTAAGATTCCACAATCATTTTTTTTTCATAACACCTTCTTTTACTCATAAGATATTTATGAGAGACAGGAAGATTTTTTTTTTTGTGTGTGTGTGTGTGTGTGTGTGTGTGTGTGGTGATAATCTAGACATCCAACACTTACCATTCCCATCCTGAATATTTTATAATATGTAAAGAAAATACTTTGATTCATGATGTTTATAAACCTCAGTCTTTTCAGCTTGACAGTTCACCTCTCTTATCCCTCTGTGCCTTACAGGCAGCTCACAAAAATCAGGAGACTGAATCGGTGTTGGCTCCTGACCTGTCTCCCTTGCCTTCTCAAGACAAAGAGCAAAAGAACAGGAAGAAAAGCCTGAGGCCACTTTCAGAGGACATGGAGAATGATGGTGATGAAAAGTCACCAAAGCAAGATACTTTGGAGGGAACAAAGGTATACTGGTCTCTCCGATAAAGCTCTTATCAAATAAGAACACTTATTAAATATATCTGAAATGTGGAACAAATGATGAAACAAACAAAAAAGCAAGATTCTTGAAGGGGGAACATTCTGGGTTTGGACCTCATGGCTGACTAGCCATCTGTGTGTATCTGGGTGTAAATAGTCGCTCATCTCTGCATTAGCCCTGTGATAGTTTGGCACCCTGGCCAGGGTGTACCCCATCTATCGCCGGAAGTCAGCTGGAATTGGCTTCAGCTAACCAGCAACCCTGACAGATAAGTGGTATAGATAATGGAGGGATAGATAAATGGAAGATTTTTGAAAATTCACAATAATACTCTGACTAAAGTTATATGAAAGATATAAAAGTTAACATTCACATTTGTTTATTGCTTTTCTTACTTTTATGATATTTAACCATAGTGCCATCCTCATTTTAAATTCATACAAATTTCTCATAATGGTTCATTAGTAAAATGATAATTTTCCACATTTGGTACTTATAATCAAGAAGAGTGGTTGAAATATATAGCAACAGCACCCTGTCAGAAATAAATCCTTTGCTTTTTTAGCAGAAGCAGAAGTTTCACTGCAGTGGTGGCTTAGTGGTTAAGGCAATGGGTTACTAATCCGAAGGTCAGCGGCTCAGTCCCCACTATCACCACTGTTGGGCCCTTGAGCAAGGCCCTTAACCCTCAATTGCTCAGCTGTATAAAAATGATAATTGTAAGTTGCTCTGGATAAGAGCGTCTGCCAAATGCTGTAAATGTAATATTTCAAATCAGTCTGTTTTTGGTTTTCAGCAGTCAAATGCTTTGGTGGTACGAACTTTGTCCTCGTGGACCAAACGGGAAAGTCAGCCCAGTATCTTTAACTTCCGGCTGCGCAGCAAAGAATCTGAAGCAGATGCTGACGATGAGTTTAGCAATCAAGGTGATCCGGATAGTCGTCCTGGCTCTCTTGTCTTGCCCTGGCAAAGGAGACGGATTAGTGGACAGAGTACAAGCAGCCATGGCTCCCAGGTGTTCTACCCCAGCCTCAATATCAACGGAAAACTGTTTGTTGCTATAGATCAGAACGGCATCTCAAGTCCAGGACCACTGACTCCTCTACCATTACCTGCATGCACCATGGAGAAGGTCAGAGAAGAAAGTGTGAGTACCTCTGCTGTTTTAATGAAAAGCTTGAAACATGATTGTTGACATTTAGTTTTACCAAAGAAGTCTTCAGTAGTGCAACACTGAATTGTGAGATGCACTAGTTCTTGACTGTTTTGTGTGTCATGGCCTAGGAAGACGCTTCACATGGTATATTTTTCTCTTTTTAAGTGTGTCTACACTTAAATACTAGCATTACAATGCCTGGATATTATTAAAGGTAAACAGGAACACATTTGTATTCCCAGATTCGATTCTATTTCCACTGGAACACAATGATTATCACTACTATTTATTTATATTTAATGTAATATTTAGGATATAAATATAGAACACCTTATCACTTATCACACCAGCATCATCCTCATTAGTCTCAGTCTAATCACTAGAGGTAAAACTCACTTACAGTTTTTAAACTAGAACTTCAGACACAAAATAAATCAGTCAGTTCTATTCTTTCAACTAGTTTTCCTGAATTTGTATTCAAAAATTTAAATCTGAATCCTCTGTCATCGGAGTAATCTGTCCTCTCAGTCGAAGCACTTTCCTCTGTTTTTTCAAAGAGCATCACAGACATTTTATGTGATTACAAACTAAATGGATTAGCCTTATGTCTGTCTCGCTACAACATGTAGCTATATAAAACCTGACTGAAACCTGACATTCACCGTGAGAGGAAGTCACATTTACTACGACGACGATTTGGGCATCTTTAGACAGAGCAAAGCAAGATTTTTACCACCGTATGCTCCTTATCCGTATGCTTCCAATATGTTTTTTGCATATACAGTAGAATACATTACTGAAAGTGTTTAAATATCTGACCATTACAGCTATATCGTCCTTAAACTGTTGAGAACAAGTTTTTAAGCACACAATAGTATAGAAAGTGTTTGCATGCTCTAGATTTATACTTTCCTTTTCGCTGGAACTAAGAGGCCTGAAAATGTGCCTGCATGACAGTACCCCTGTGAACAAAGCAAGCTCCATGAAGAGATGGGTTGCCACGGTTGGTGTCCTGTACAACGCTCTGACCTCAGCCTCACTAAACACCCTTGGGATGAACTGGAACACTAACTGCATCCCAGGGCTCTTCACCTAACACCAATTCCTGACATCCCTAAAGTTGTTGTGGTCTTGTGGGAAAGCCCTCAGAGAAGAGTGGAGGTTATTATAACAGCAAAAGTGGACTTAATTAGGAGTCCACAATTTTGGGCAAGTAGCATATTGAAGATGAATAAAATGTAAATAAATAATGCAAGTCAAGTGAAAAAAATAATTTTTTTAACGTTTAAATTGTGTCCAAGTATCATAGTCATAGGAGAAAAAAAACATTTTTGGCTGCAACTTTTTTCCCCTGAAGGATTTTCAGAGACTGCCACACATGAGAAAAGCCTCTTTGCTGGTAACGGCTTTTTATATTTAACCAGATTTAAATTTAAAATCTTCAAATTTCCTACAAGTGCTTCAGTCACATGATTATGAGCTAGAAGAGAAGAATAAAAGCTTTATTTAGCTTGTTAGGCCTGGGAAAAGGCCAGGATACAGTACAGTGTTCAAATACTATGTACACATTTTCAGAAATGCAAACAGATCTTTACATTTCTGTGCCTGAGCTTCTGAATAAAAATTCCAAATTTTACTGATGGCTTCAAACCTTTACTAATGAAATACAATAATGGTAAGACTAATGGATTTGTTAATAAATTAGGGTTCATTGGTCTCCAATTAAGAGCAATGTGAATCGGTTACTACTACTTATAAAATTAGATAATAGAATTATTATTATTATTTTCATATTAATTTAAATATTTATTTGACATCCATCAGCAGCATTATAAAAGAGATTTTACTACAAACAGATTTAGGTGACTGCTTTTGAATCCATAAACAATATTTAAAATCACAGTTGATGCAACAGTTGATTTATTTTAAGTGCAAACACACCTGGATTGAGGCACCAAGTACTGAAATCAAACTGCAGTTTAAATGCACACACAGAGAGTATGATGAGCTTTTCCAGGGAAACGAAAGCTTCTTTCTCCAAACCACCCTGATTAATGCTCTCAGTGACACATAGCTTACTCATGGCCCATTCAAAGCTTTCTTTGTAGCTCTTATTGTGCAGAAGCTTCAATAAGTACTATATATGGCTTATTAGCAATTAACTGTGCATGTGATTGAGTTAATTTGAATAAATTAAATGGGAATTTGTCTATTAAACTAACAAAGTAAACTTGGACAGTATTTTGAATGAACTAAAATGAAGGATGTGTTCTAATACTTTGAACATCTTTTCTGTGGGATAAAACAACATCAGGCATACTTTTCTGTGAAGGTAAAAAAAAAATCATTGAGTTGGATATTAACTTGTAGTACTGGTTTGTTGAGAGGTAATGGTGTCAGGGACTTGAACTTGTTCATACTGTAAAGAAAAAGTCCTGAATGGCTCACAGGTTAATCAGGAGCTCTCAAGAGACCTGACAACCTCATCCCTATCTGATAGAAATGAGCCAGGGGAGGGAGTGAGGATACACCGTTGTCTTGGCGATGCAGCCGTGGTAACATAGCAACAGTTGAATAGAAGTTGTCGCTCTCACACACACACACACGCACACACACACACACACACACACACACACTCTGCACACACAGAGGCGCAAGGACCCCCACCCCCCCCCCC
>JAQMYF010000001.1:13513177-13529236 GCA_030014195.1 Neosilurus mollespiculum
ATATATAAATTCTGCTTAAACTGAGAAAGAGAATAAAAGCAGGAATTAACTCAAATTGGATAAAAGTAGTTTTCATTTATTCATTCATTCATTAATGTGCTGAACCCATAAATCCTGTGGGGAGGCTGAACCCTATCTCAGCCAACACTACACACAACCATTCACACTCATACCTAAGAACAGCCAATTTGCCTAATGTGCATGCCTTTGGACTGTGGGAGGAAACTGGAGTACCAAGAGGAAAGCTACACAAGCAATGGGAGAACATGCACACACACACACAGAAATGCCCTCATCAAGCACAGGGCTCAAATCCATGACCTTCTTGCAGTGAGGTGGACATTGCCACTGTGCTGCCCTGAAAGTAGTTATTTGGTATATATACAATTAGCTAATAATTCATTAAATAGCCAGCTCTGCGTTCTCCACGTTCTGATGATTTTTGTTGTTTAAACAAAAGCATTTTACAAGGATGGCTAATGCACCTTGCCTTTTTTTAACATATTATATTTCATTTTTCATTATTTTCAGCATGTGCAGTGTGAAACCAAACTGATCTTAAGCCCAGGTCTTACATAGCTGGAATGACTTCACAGTAGACCACAGTGGACTTTTTTTTAGCCTTCTAAGGGTCAACCAGCATTATACTGTAAGTGTTCCAGCCGCTCTATTGGAATACCTGAGATCTAGGGAACTACCTTGAGAACTGGGAAGGCACAGCAAGTTTAGTCGTGTTGAAATGAACAGTGGGTCAAGAACCAGATCAGTTTAAATGTTGCAACCATGAAGGCATCCATGAGGAATTCATGGCTTTCCAGATGTTGCTGTAGATTTCCGTGGAGGCAAATATGTAAATGGGACAGAACATGCCACATGTGCATTACAGTTACTGCCAGTAAACATGGTAGTTGAGACGTATGCACACATTTCTCAGGCAAGTGCATCTTTCCTCCACCCATATTTTTTGAATTTTGCCTCCAAAATTCACCGAATTGGAATGGACACAGTAGATATTAGATGTGTGTCTTAGCTAAACAGTCCCATCCCATCACACCACCCCCCCCACACGCCTTGTTATTAGTCGCCAAATTCATCATAATGACCTTTTTTTTTACTGAACAAAATTAAATGTGCTCTACCCAATGATTTGATAGAATGGAATATAGAAATAGGTACAAGGATGCAAGTAAACCAGGAAATAATACAACGCTTTGGTTTGCATTATGTGGAATTTTAAGATTTGTGACTTTTCATGATATTGCTTGAGTGCTTGAGTCTTTTTGTATACACTGAGTTTGGTTCCGGCCTTTTCATTTCATTTCAGACAAAAGCTTGTTACATTACTGATTTTTGGCTGAGCTGTTGTCTTTTGGAATGCCCTGTGGTGATACGAAATTTATATTAGAAACCCCCAAATAATCAAGATGCCCCCTTCTGTAGGAGCTTTTTTTCCTGTGTAGTATGATAATCGCATTTGGCAGCAGCTCATCAGGGCTAATGAGCAGTATGCTGAGCTAATTACTCTGTGGAGATGGAAATGAGTATGCAGCTCCTTTTTGTTGAAAGGTGAGTGTTGACAGTGGCCCACTTGAGGCGATGGAGGATGAGGCTCTAGTCCCAGTCACAGTAAATCTGCCCAATCATACATCTTTCTTACCTAAGCATTGTACACAGCCTCCCAAGGTCTCAAGTGTAGTAAGCATCAACGCTGTTTACATCCTTCAGAATAAGAAGGCTGTCACAGGGTCATGAGAGGTGGGAGTATGGCAGATATGCTTTAATGTTTTAACATCTCGAGTCATTGCATACTGTACCGAACCATCATTTACAGGGTGGAAAAGAGTTCAAAGAAATTAGGAGAGAATCTTTTTTGGCCAGGTCCTCAGATTAAAGAAGTGAGGCACACACAGATGACAGACAGAACACACTCACATGATCTAATACTGAAACCTGCTAAGCTTCACAAAGGTGAGGCTGGTGACAGGTCAAGGCAGCTTTAAAAGGCTCAGCTCTGGCTGTGATGTGCAGCCTCCCCCAGTGCTTGAGTCACGTATCCTGTGTCACATTCACGAGCCTTTCTTTGGGCAACAACAACCAGAACGACACCATCTTCAGGGGAAAATAATCTTAAAAAAGCAGACCTGTAGAATTAGCAGCAGGATACACTAATGCACTGGCAAATCCTATCGAAGGTTTCTGCTATTCATGTCTAAAAAAATACTGTTATTTTAAAAAAGAAAAATGAATTATTATATTATAAAATATCTATTTTTATTTTAGATAAAACAGACGAACTGAAAAATGTAGGATAAAGAACTGATAAATTAATACTTCAGCATTTTTATGTATTTGTGAAGAATTTACTGTATTATGCAGGACAAGTATTTGAAAATGTTCCTCTTGACACTTTTGTTGAATTTCTTTTATATACTTCAAAAATATGTGACTTTACTGTGGCTCCCCAATTCAAAATATTAGCAACATCCACCAATAGTAATACTACTTTGCTGTAAACGTGCAATGGTTTGTATGCATGGAAAAAACACCACTCATCTGCAAAAGTCATCGAATTTCGGATCAGGAGGTGAAACAAGCAAATAAGCAGCAACAAAGTTCTACCATAAAACTCCAGGGGACGAGTGAGTTAAACTCGACAGGAGCTGACTCAGAGCACTGGTGGCATTCGTACCTGACAAGATTGACATGACCAAGTATTAGAAAAAATGACAAGTGACATTTATTGCCCAGGAAACTTATAATGCAAATTCAAACGGCAACTCATTCACTCCAACAATAAAGGTCTTTAGATGGTAGAAAGACTTACCAAAGTTGTTCCTGAGTCGTTTAAAGCAACTTTTGAATGATGGAAGACATTAAAATTACATTAAAAATTGGTTTAAGTGTAGTTACTAGCTCTTTGGTTTTGTGGTATCCATAATATTTGCCGGTATTAAGCCCAAATTCCTTTTCATGAAAAAACACTCCCCTTGCTGACAGGACATGCACCGCCTTGCCAAAAAAAAAGGAAAAAAAAAAAAAAAGTCCTGTGCTCATCTATCCATAATTACAGTGCATAATCACCATGGAATTGTTTTTCCAAAACCTAAGCAACATCACAACATTTTTTTTGCATCGAGAGTTCAGTTCATTTTTCACCGATAACTTGAACAGCTGATGGAAAACCAAACCATTCCATAAAGTCTCCTCTAGCACATCCCGAACCCTTTAAATAGGGTTAAGGTCAGGACTCTGGAGTGCCAGTTCATGTGTGAAAATGATTCCTCATGCTCCTTGAGCCAATCTTTCACTATTTAAGCCCCAATTTCTCATCTGTAAAGAAAAATTCCAGTGATGTGGTAACCTGGTCATTTGGTGCACTCTTTTCATCAACTGACTTCATTTTATTACCACAATAATGTTGCTGAGCCTTGACCTCACCAAGTGAAGCAACAGTACAATGGTGATTATGTGCTGTAATCAAGGCTAAAAATATTAAAATGTGGGACTTTTTTTTTTTTTGGTCAGGCGGTGTATTACACAAATTCCAGTATTAATTTACACACAGTATCTTTTAAATCATTCATGAAAACGTTCTACAGAAATATCAGTATCGCATCAGTGCTAACTGAATTCTCCAACATTCCTCTTTACCATGGACATTAATTCTAAGTTTTTGAATGAAGATACTTCTAATTCTCTTCTAATTATTTTGGGAAACCATGTCACAAATCTTGCTTAAGGCTGCGACAGATAAGTTGAAAACTATTTATTTTACGTGTAAATTTACACAAATGCTCATTTTACTTTACTGTAACTTTAATTACAGTAACAGCCCCTTCATTCACTCTGCAGAGGCCCAATCCCATCTGATCTCAGAAGCTAAGCAGGGTCGCGCCTGGTTAGTACTTGGATGGGAGACCACCTGGGAATACCAGGTGCTGTGAAGGGTTAGGGAAAAGACCTGGCAACCTATCCTGTAAAAAAATCTCCCAAGAAAACTATGAGAATAGTCACCAAGAGACGGATTCGACTGAAGGCACTAACATAAATATAGTAAGAGCAGCATATAAGTGCTAACTGATTTAAATACAATGACACTACATGAATTCTTGTTTCTACCCTCACAGGTCTTCACAGGAATCTTCACAGCTGAAATGGTCCTGAAGATCATTGCACTGGACCCATACTACTACTTCCAACAGGGCTGGAACATCTTTGACAGCTTCATCGTTTGTCTCAGCTTGATGGAACTTGGGCTTTCGAATGTTGAAGGCCTGTCTGTTCTGCGCTCCTTCAGACTGGTAATGTTTTATTTAATAGCCATGTTAAATACTTTAGTCATACACGAAAAAAAGCAGCACAAAGTAAGTACAGCTAAATATTACAAGACTCATCAAGTGATGAAATTTACAAGAAGAAATTTAAAAGTGAACTACTGTATTATTCTGGTCCCAACACTTTCCTACCATTATTGTCTTAATCCTGAGCAGAAGTGCAGACATTGCAAACAAGAAAACCCTAACAGGCAGAGGGAGGATAAACTGATATTTAGCTACAATCTTCCTTCTAGGTAATTAGTATTTGAATGTGTAAACTTATGTTACAGAAGCATAATTAAATTCACACAAGTACTTATTAATGAAAATGCTGCACATAATTTTCACATTTATACAGCAAGAATCCTGCCATTAAAGAAAAAAAAAGATCTTTACACTTACTGTTAACGTGAACAGTAAAAATTATACAAATTAAGTCACTTGAATGCATGGAATATTTCGGATGATTATTAAAATCCATGGGCAGCACAGGGAAGTGGTTAGCACTTTCTTCTTACAGCAAGAAGGTCCTGGGCTTGAGCCCTGTGCCCTTCTCCTTGTGCTTGTGTGGGTTTCCTCTGGTACTCCAGTTTCTTTCTACAGTCCGAATACATGCACATTAGGCTCACTGGATTTTCTCAATTGCCCCTAGGTGTGAAAGTGTAAAAGGTTGTGTATGTGTGTTGGCCCTGTGAAGGTCTGGTGAGCAAGGTTAGGCTCCAGTCTCCCCATGATAAAATTTGTATCCATCCATCCATCATCTATATGTGCAAAGTACACAGAGGAAACCTTCACAAGCATGAGAAGAACATGCAAACTCCACACAGAAAGGCCCTAGTTGGCCATAAGATTCAAACTCAGAATCTTCTTGCTGTGCAGTGACAGCGCCTTGTGAATATGGGAGCAGCCATAGGCTAATGGTTAGAGAAGTGACTTTGGGATCAAAAGGTCGCTTGGTTCGATTCCCGAACCAGCAGGACGGTGTGGCGGTGGGGGAGTGAGCGGCACCTTCCCTTCCTCCACATTCATGGCTGAAGTGCCCTTAAGCAATCCCCAACTGCTCTCTGGGCGCCCCAGTGTGTGGCAGTCCACTGCTCTGAGTGTGTGTGTGTGCTCACTTCAGATGGGTTAAATGCAGAGGCAATAATTTCCCTTGCAGGATTAACACAGTATATCAAAATCAAAATTAAAAAAATACACTGATCATTTAGATAAAGTTGTCTTTCCCATCCTGCATGCTCTCCCCATTTGTAAATTGTCCTTTCCCAAGGACAGATTTTTTTCTAATATGTTCTGACCTCTGATTCAGTTGAAGAAAGCAGGAAAATGTACCTTTGGGCATTTTCTGTATCCCTGCACCAAGGGGTCAGAAATCAAAAATACTTCATCCAAACTGTATACGCTGGCAATTCTTTACAAGGAAAAAAAGCACCAGACGTTGCAGAAAGTATACTGCTTTAACAGTGGCTTTTTTTAATTAGACTAATTCCCATGACATTATTAAAGACGCCAGAAAACAATGAAAATCATTATTTCTTTTCACAGCTGCGAGTCTTCAAGCTGGCTAAGTCGTGGCCCACCCTGAACACCCTGATAAAGATCATAGGCAACTCTGTGGGTGCCTTAGGAAACCTCACTCTGGTTTTGGCCATCATTGTCTTCATCTTCGCCGTGGTGGGCATGCAGCTGTTTGGGAAGAACTACGAGTTGTGTGTTTGCAAGCTCTCCAAGGATTGTAAATTGCCACGATGGCACATGAAAGACTTCTTCCACTCCTTTCTAATCGTGTTCCGCGTCCTGTGTGGTGAATGGATAGAGACCATGTGGGATTGTATGGAGGTTGCTGGACAGCCTCTTTGCATCCTGGTCTTCATGCTGGTCATGGTGATTGGGAATCTGGTGGTAAGTCTTTCAGCTGATTTCTACTTATTACGCTTTTTCCACCCCACATAGACAGAGAGATTGTTGCTGTTGTCTGTGCAGCGAGTTCCTAGTTCAGTGAGCGCAGTTGTAGATTGCTTGTACCTTACCTTGTAGATAGATAGTTTGTTTCCCTTAGGCCAGCTTGGCTCTGTTTGGTCTGTGCAAACACAGTCAACCCATGTTCCCTACTGTCAACAAGCATAGCTTAGAGCTAGAACCCGACAGCATCCCTTGAGCGTTTGACCCTTTCTACCCAGCTTTCATTTTCTCTCCTCATCATGTTCCTTTTTGTTTCTCTCTGTCTTTCTCTCAGTCTCTATGGGCTCCTCCATAGCCTTCTGTCATTGTACTTCTTGTCATTCTCTTTGCTTCTCCCCAATGTGCCTATTCTTCTGCTCTTATCAGACATTGCCTCAATACTTTTCCTGGCCAAAGACTCTGGTAGGTCCACACAGACTGGTTAATGTAATGGAAGAAGTGGAGGTATCCCTCTAACTGAAGTGTCTTCTGACAATTGTGTGTGTGTGTGTGTGTGTGTGTGTGTGTGTGTGTGTGTGTGTGGTTCCTAATTCGAACCTCAAAGCTATGATTTCAGCATTTTTAGAGATAAACATGACATTTAAATTCGATTTTTAACATGTGGCGTCTTTTTTTTTATTCGTCTGACGTTTGAACATTGATTTAAATACTTGATAAACAGATATTGCTTTCCTAACACACACTATATAAATAAAAGGTGTGCTGTTACTTCCTTTCATGATCTTCAGCTAGGCCCGTGTCCACTGTAGGATAAAATTCATGTTGTTTTTTGATGGGTTTTTTTCGGTGGACTGAAGCAGAACCCGATATGGTATTCTGCTGTTGTTGTCGATTTGTATCAACGTTTGTTGTGTTGTGTGTTTTGAGAACTGTTGGAAAGAGTGATTATTTGAGTAATTTTAGAGATCACTGTTTTTTTTTAAGTACTCACAATAGTACATTTGGCCCAGTAATGACAATTATATTGTTACAAATAATAATAATTATTATAATATAATAATAATAAGGGCAGATGTGGCTCAGTGGTTAAGGCTCTGGGTTGCTAATCTGCTAAACCCTCAAATGCTCAGCTGTAAAAAGAAAGAAAGAAAGAAAGAAAGAAAGAAAGAAGGAAAGAAAGAAGGAAAGAAAGAAAGAAAGAAAGAAAGAAAGAAAGTCACTCTGTATAAAGGTGTCTGCCAAATGCTGTAAATGTAAAGGCAGGTGTTCCAGTGAGAGTGTGTATATAACCTGACTGGTAAGCAAAAAAACTAGTAATTCAGGTAGTATTTTGAGTAAATAATGAAAACAATTGTTCCTCAATATGCACGTACACTTTACAAACAAACCTGATTTGTATTAAATTTTTGGTAGATCATGTAACTCTTCCAGCTGTAACTTTTTTGACCAGTTGATCATTAAGATCAGGTTACAGCTGGACTTACTGGGTTACCATAACTCAGCCTAATGCCATGCACTAATTCAGAAAAAACTAGCAAGCAAGCAAAAATATTTTTATTCCCTCAATGCATTTTTTTTTCAATGCATTTTTTTAAAATCTCGGGACACTTGTCTTATTGTTACAATTCTCAGGGTCACACATTTTGGCATTTACTTATTCATAGGCATACCTTGTCTGTTTTTGACCTCATGTTTGTATATACGCACAGAAAAAAATATGACCAAAACAGTACAAGAGCAAGCTAAAAGTTTAATGGCCATGAAGCAAGGGTCAAATTGGACCAAATCCTTTTTGTTTTTTTTAAACATCGTCTCCCTTGTGTTCTACATGCTTCTTTCTTTGGTGTTGCAACATTTTGATCCTCTTGGTATAGAAGCTCTTATCCTGATGGTCAAAAAAGTTACTCCTGCTTAGTCAGCTTATGAACTTTTTAGCCCACCCCATGTGTGCGTAATATTATATTATATAAAATTAAAAATACGATTGTTATATTTTTAAATCATAATATACTGTGAATTGGTATAATGTAGACAGTGAATAGACTAGGGTGTAATCATTTAATGCTGAATGGATGAGTATGTTTCTGTTTTATATAACTGCACATGGGGACATGGACACACATGGACACACATGCACACGCATGCACACCACACACACACACACACACACACACACACACGCACAGGACAACACCCATAAACCCACAGCATAATGATGTGTCCTCAAGGCTGTCAGCACGAGGCCCTTTCTGTCCTAAATCATGCATGGACAGGTGTTGCTTTTTGGCCTGTGAAATGTGGACCGCTGTTCCAGTACTGATGTGCGGCATCGCTTGAATGCACTCGGACTTCTTCTGTTCTGCTGTATCAAATTTAAAGATACACAGTCCGAACACAATCCAGATTAATGTTCAGCAAATAGTTTAGAGTATGAAGTGACCATCCCATTGACCTACAAATGGACAAGCTAGGAAGGTTTTTAAGTATATTTTGATTATTTCTGTTTATTCTCATTATAATACAGTTCTATATTTTGCGTGTAGTATGAATAAACAACCTGCAACTGTGCATGCAGTTGTTCTGCAGCTGTCCTGGTAGATAGATTTTTTTTTTTTTTTTTTTTTTTTAAAGCATGAAGTGTAATATTTTTTCTATGTCTTTTCCATCACTAGGCTCGGTTGCTTTAAAGTGTTGTGTAGCTACTGATGTCCTTTTGCACCTAATTGAGTCCCATTGAAGGTGGAGCATTCACAGGACAGCATGTGGTGTTAATAAGCCCATGTCTTCCTCTGGCTCTGGCCTTGTACAAGGTCTCAATACCTCAGTAGGGCAAGTGCACCCAGCACCAATTATCCAGCTCCATGTACCAGCTAATATTGTCTTTCTCAGTGGGGACACATCCAGTGTGCAGCATCATTTGCTTAAGTACTTGTGTAATGCACGCTACTGCCCTTCTCTCTTTCTCTTATTCTACCACACTCTCTGTCTACTTCCTGCTGTCACAGGCTGATTATAGTGAACATACAGAGGGCTGTTGTGTAAATGTGGGTCATTTTTAGAATAGCTGTAAAGTCGTCAGTATATATTAGTCATGTCTGAAAGTTCTGGAAAGATCTCTTGTAATTGTAGCTTTCAAGCGTTGCATACTTAAAGTATGCAAAGGTTAACTAGAAACAGAAGTGAAGTGAAACTGAAGTTGAACTAACTGCTTGAATAATTTCTGTGATTTTTGCATCCAGCCTGGTAATTATCCCATTGCAAGTTATAGAATCAAACTTACAAAACAAAAAGGAAGTTTGTTAATCCATGTCCCCATTAGTAAATTACATACCTCTTCCTGAATTGCTCTTTTTTATTATTCCATTTGTCTGACTATTGCTAGGAATTCACTTGAGTCTTAACATTTAAAAAAAATATATATACATAAGCAGCAGTACGTGCTCTTAGCTGTGTCATATATTGACAGACTCCATTTGCTGTGGCTGTCCAATAAATGATGTAGATAACAGGTGTAGCTGCCACCCAGATACCAAAACCAGAGCAATGTTTCCACATGGAGCTGGGAAAGAAAGAGAATGAGCAGACACGAAAGGCCTAGCATTGCTCAAAATCCATGTGCTCATAAACACAAAGGCATTCCGGCGCCAACCACATCCCAGCAACCTACCAAAAAAAAAAAAAAAAAGAAAGAAAGAAAGAAAGAAAAAGGATTCAGTTTTGGGCATGTGCCATGGTAACCTGAGAGCAGTAGGTCACTGTGGTTCACGTGTATGTGATCCTAGTGTACGGAACTGCCACGGTCCACTCACTCACTCGCTTTCTAATCACCTCCTCGAATCTCAGTGGATGTGTTACCTGAGCATGCTGTACACCCTGCAGACCAGGAGGTGAAGGAGGATGTCAGTTTGATGAGGCAACAGAGAAGTGAAACTGAAATCTTGGGGAGTTTGTGTGCATGTGGCGTGAAGTCGTCATGGGTGTCAGATGATTATGGATACGTTTTAGGTCAATTCACTTGTGTGAACCGAATGATCACAATTATTTTAATGCTTGCTTCTGTAACTGGATACCTGAATGTGCTGTTATCAGATGGGATAAGATAAGATAAGATCCTTTATTAATCCCACAATGGGGAATTTTCACTGTTACAGCAGCTCAACAACTAGACATAAAAAGAACATTTAAGTAATAACCAAAGCTAAGTTAAAAGACACAAAAAAGAAAAAGAAGAAAAATAACATCAGTACTCCTGTGATTTGAAAATATTTGTTGCAATACCAGAATTTATAAAACAGCATTAAACAGTCTGA
The DNA here is from genome assembly GCA_030014195.1 of Neosilurus mollespiculum. NCBI lineage: Eukaryota > Metazoa > Chordata > Actinopteri > Siluriformes > Plotosidae > Neosilurus > Neosilurus mollespiculum. Next base: position 13,523,706 of record JAQMYF010000001.1, read on the forward strand.
TGGTGTTTGGTATGAAGGACCTGCGAAAGCCCTCCTTCGTGCACCTTGGATGTCTGAGTCTGTTACTGAAGGAGCTTCTTAAGGCCCTCACAGTCTGATGCAAAGGGTGGGAGGTGTTATCCATGATGCTGGACAGTTTGGCAAGAGCCCTCCTTTCCCCCATCACCACAATGGAGTCCAGGGGGCAGCCACAGACTGAGCTGCCTCTTTTAATCAGTCTGTTGAGCCTGTTCTTGTCCCGGATGCTTCCTAGATACTCACTTGGTATCAGTGTTGGACTGGAGACTCCAGATAGAGTCTAACATATGAAGAGGAGATTGACAGTAAAAGCATGGAACCAACATAGTCCAATTAAAATATACACAGATAAGAAATAGGATTCTCTGCAAACCATGTGTGGCGCTTTCTAAAAAGCAAAAAAAAAAAAAAAAAAAAAAGGACCCCTGTATCAGACTCATGCCAAGTGTTGTGGTGAAAATCACAGAAAGAGAACTTATTACTATTGTGTAGCTGTCACTGAACTTAATCTTCTTTAAACTGCATTTCCCCTTTTTGAAGCATAATTACTGCACCAAAGGCTTCTCACTGAATCTACTACTGTATAAAAGTATGACACCTATTACATTATGATCCTACATTGTGTCTGCATGTTTGGTGGTCAACATGTTTACTGGTATAAACGCTCTACTTACCATACTGTGATTATGAATTAATTCAATATACTGTCTACTGAAGGATGGAATTGTGTCCAGTCCAGAGTGTATTCCCACTTCATGCTCAGGGTTCCCAGGGCAGGTAGGTAGGCTTCAGATGCTACTCGAATCAAACTTTTCGATAATTAATCATGTGTACTAGGCAGGATGATATTCTCTCTTTCTCTCTCTCTCTCTCTCTCTCTCTCTCTCTCTCACTTTAAAAAAAAAGTACCTTACTGTACTTTTAGGAGTACAACATCTTGTCACCGGGACAGTAAAATACTTACTTATACTTTTAAAATGTATCTTTTAGTACTTGGGAGCATTTATGTACCTTTGCACCCCCAAGAAGGTACAAATGGTTCAGTAACTACCCCTAGGAGGTACATTATTGTAGGTTATATTTTGGAGACAGAAATGAACTCATACAGTACCACTGTACCTACTGTAGCCAGAATGTTGTATTATTTATTTATATTTGGGGGGTTTTTTATAGCAGACTTTTAGTGGTTGTGACTAATGAGGTGGCTACTATTTAATCTCAAAGTCATTCGGATGCATTCTGTACAGTTTTCTGGCCACAAGCTTCATAATCCTGAAGAGTGCAATTATATATAATAAATGCAAAAACATGCACTGATTTCTAACAGAATTATTAGTATTTTTTTTTATGTTATGCCTCAAGGACCTTTTCCGTGAAAGATAATGCTAAAAGCTACTAGTGGCGAATAAATATGACTCTTTCATGAGTTTGTCGAAGCACTTAGAGAACAGTCTGAGACTAGTAACAGGCAATGTAAGCTATGTGGGATTTTCCTGTTCAAGTGGATGATTCTTTTGATATATTTCAGTGATAAAAGGTTCCAGAATTTCTTGTAAAAGCTAGAAGTCCAGTTTGGACATTACTAGGTACTAGACTGTAAGTTAAATTCTAAAATTAAAACATTTAAAAACTCTTATTGATGCATTTTATTAATTCATCCATCCATCCATCCATCCATCCGCCGAACCACTTAATCCTATTCGCCGAGTCGCTTAATCCTATTAGGGTCAAGAGAAGGCTGGAGGCAAAGGTGGGGAACACCCTGAACACTTATCCAGTCCATCGCAGGGTAACACACAAAACAATTCACAATCACACCTATGGTCAATTTGGAACAGCCAATAAGCCTAAAATGCATGTCTTTGGACTGTAGGAGGAAACCAGAGTACCCAGAAGAAAAACACTCAAGCACAGGGAGATTAGCCCGAGCCTGGAAATTGAACCCAGGTGAACGTGCTAACCACTATGCCACCATGTCACCCTGCTGTATTTTATGAGATGCTGTGTTAAAACTATACCACAAAATACAACGCTAGTGTCCAATGTGTAAAGGTTCCCACACTTTTAACATGACTACAGCTTTGAGTAAACATTTATGACTCCTCTCAGAACTGCTATGACTGTGAACATTGGCACTGAGCAACTTTCAATCTACAGATATTGTGATTTAATCCTCAGTCTGCCCTGAAATTACTGTGATTCTCAGTAGTGTGTATCAAGAAGGCATGAGTTTTGTGAGCGATGACTTCATTTGTGCATGAGCATGTCAATGTATGTTGCAGGAAGTTCATAGCTTCTCTCTCAGTTGTATTCACAACTTGCTGTTGCTCATTATATATGCGTTTTGGCCTTTTTAGTATGCAGCTATGTGCTAATTCTGTAGTAGGCCTGCTGGCAGTTAACACCTTGCCGTGTGGGACCCTGCAGCGTTGGTCATTCCACATTGAATGTGTGATTGGTGGTGTTAGAACATGACATCTATGCTCAGAGATTACCCACTTTCTGTTCTGGGATCTCCTGTGTTACTCATCCTGATGCCTATCAGACACACAGTGCTTTACTGGAATTCATCCTTGATTTAAACTAGCTGAGAAAAATATAAATCATAAATCATATCAGGACTTTTTCTTATCATATAGTTATATCGGCAAATAGGACTGATAAAGATAATGCTAATTTCGTTATTTTAGTGAAGCTTGGGATTAAGTATTGAGCTATTAAAACACCAAACCAGTATGAATCCACCCTTGAACCATTGCCAATATAACCAATACTTATAACTTATTGGTAAATACATACATATAGGTTACATTTTTACTGAATCAATAATTGTTATCAAATTTATATACATTTTATATTATATATACAGTAATTAAGGAAGCTTTTCATTATAGTATCATGAAAGTTATAGCACATAACTGCGAAGGAAACTTTTGATGTATACGCAGTCTCAGTTTTGTTCAGAAACCGTCAACAGCTTTATGAAATAACCATTCCAGCTCTTGTAATTTATTATTATTTTTTTTTTATTACAGCTCTTGACTGCTCAACATATTGTGCAGCAAAATGCTAACTTTTGGAGGTACAAGCATTTTGTAATAGTGTCAGTATACTATCAGAATGCCTCTATACTGTTACATATATATTACATGATGTGTATGATCACGAGGCAGCAAAAATAGCTGAGACTTGCTCCCACAGGTATAAACACGTGTTGTGTTGTACGCTTGCTGCCAACTCGCACCGCCTTAAGATGGCGGATTGTGCACTTCCGCTTGACGTGCCAAAATAGAGCAATTGCATATCTATGTGTATATATGTATGACTATTTATTCCTTATCCTTTTTTTAAAAACATCTCCCTTTCCATAAAAAAAATACATTTATCACCAATTGTTGCAGTTACCAGTGTAAAATTTAATGATTAATATTTTGAGACTTTCCTCCATAATGTCCTTCTTAGTAGGTCTTTTTATGTGGCTCATAAAGTTTAAGAAAATGACATGCAAATCATAAAGAAACATAACATGACATATAATCAAGACACAGTCTTTTCAGAGATATGATATGTTTGTGGGAAGTATGTGCATCTTAAGCCTCTTTAATGCCAGTGATATCTGGGTAAATACCATTTTTAAGCTAAAAATATTATTAATATGACACAGAAATTCTGTTAAAACTGTATTCAGATCAATTAACAGTACACTCTCCATTTCATCACACAGTTGTCATGAGGGATTGGGAGAATTAGGAGCAATGAAGCGTATGTTTACCTATGCCTGCTATCACTAGCTCGCGCACTGGCTGACTGGCACGTTCACCACCTGTTGTTTCACAAAGGTACACTCTGATACCCCTGGTCAGCTGCCTATGTTGTGTTGCATAGATAATGCTCTATTTATAGTGTGCGGTCTGTGGGACTCGTTAGGTTTGTGTTTGGCTCTCATCTGCAGTGAAGTGAGATGCCCAAACCCAGAGCTACCTGTGTGATGAAGTCATACGGTCACATGGTGAACTACGTTGCAAGTTATGGGGTGTGTTTAAGTCCTTGCTTGCATGCGGTCGTTGCATGTTTCGCTTAGTAAATATTTCTGAAACTGCTAGGCATAAATGGCTTAATTGGGCCTTGTCAGGTCTTCTATTTTTATTGGGGGTGAAAATCGAGAAGGTGGAAGCTTAGATAATTGCAACAGCCTTAGGTATCTTTTTACACAGCTAAAGAAGTCTAAATGTTTAGACTTGTAAAACATGAAGGGAGCGTCCATGAATTGGATTTATCTTCTTTATTCTATGTGGCACTGTTTAAACATTGAATAATCTCTACCCAGATTTTGCCATGATATTTACATAGAGAACTAGTTCTTATGACTTCAAGACAGAGCTCTTTCCTTAACCTGCTTATTTATTGCTCTAAATGTATATCTTTTATGGTAACACTTAAAAAAGACATCTGGCATTCTGTCCAATCATCCAAGTGTTAAAAAGCGGAGCTGCATGCATGTAGAGAGTTGTAACTCAGCACCAGCTCTGTATTTGGCTAGCTCCTGTCATAGCCTAATGCTAGAATTTTGCACCCCCTGCCACCAGAGATCTACATTTCCCTGACAAATTAGATTCAAATACAATCCTCGGCCTTCACTCATCTAGCTTCACAATAATCTTAAATGTCAAATAATCTTTAGCGCATGTTTTATTAGTATATTCTTACCTATGTATCTAATATAAATGAAACCCTCCTTATTTCTTAACTGAAACAGCACATTACTGAGGAGCTGCCAGTGCTTCTCCTGATACAATTCTACCACCTGTCCTGAGGGCTTCTGCTCCAGGAGTATGCATTACTATCAGTGAGCTCCTCATGTGTTCTAGCTAAATGGCATCATTAGCTATCATAGGCACTTGATGTTTTCTGTAGTGCATTATTTCATTATAAAGGCCTCAAGTGGACTGGAGGATTTCGTGCTTCAGTGCACGGTTTTATTGCTCCTAGTGCAATGATGGCATGGATGTGCAGTCTCTCCCTCTCAGCTGGGTACTGCCACTTTGATTTGCATTATTTACCAAATTATAAATAGATTATCATGATTTTTATTTACAAAAGTGCATCTAAGGGTGATGCATACTTACCTCTAAGGCAGAGAGGATATTCTAATTTAAGGTTGTATGTTGAGTATTTTATTTATCCAAATAGTATTTCTTTTTTGATTGTGTTGTTGTGGGGGTTAGGGGGATATAGATGGCATTGGCTACAACTTGTGAATTCTTTGGGTTTATACGCAAGGTTACATATTTGTGATGTCATCTAATTTAATCACACGTCTTGTGCTAAAATGAGTTAGCTGGGATTTTATACAAATTGGCCTGTGACCCTGATAAGCAGAATACATAATATACATGACATATCCTAAAACATAGACACACACACACACACACACACACATAATCGGTTTATATGTATATATATATATATATATATATATATATATATTGTATGTGGGGAAAAAATAACAGTAC
>JAQMYF010000001.1:13539204-13552984 GCA_030014195.1 Neosilurus mollespiculum
ATGACTTTAAAGCACTTCTGTAAGTCGCTCTGGATAAGAGCGTCTGCTAAATGATGTAAATGTAAATGTAAATGTAATGCTATGTCATAAACAAGTCAGAAATCTAAAAAATAAAATAAAACAATAAGGCATTTAGAGAAATGCAAACATTAACTGATCAATTTAGTCAAGTAATAAAGAATAAACAACTTAACAGCTGGTGAAGATGGGCTACAGTTTGGCAACTCATAGCTGTTCAGACCCAGCTTGATTTTTCAGCAGGGTTGTGAACACTGGTGCTGCAGAGAATACTGGTGAGGGGCATTTAAGGAAATCATTCATGCACAACCCCCTCTGATAATTTTTCTGGCTTCCTGACTGTGATAGTAGCCGAAAACCCCTGCCAAATCCCACTGAAAAGGCTGTGACTGTGAATAACTGGTTTTCCTTCAGTGACTCAGAGCTGCTTAGGAATACCATGTTTCAAGTATTTTTTCTCTCAACCGCAATAATGCTGCAGTTTCATTTTTGTTCATTTAATATAATGTTGTTGTTTTTTTTTTTTTATAAATTACTTTTAAATAAGCTGTTCAAACAGCTTAACAGCAAGAAATAATGATGACATGTTTATTGTTTTTAGAACATTTATCAGAATGCATTTTATATTAGCTTTGTTAGTGTATTAGCAGGGTGGTTTAGTAGTTAGCACATCCACCTCACATCAAGAAGGTCCCGGATTTGATTCCCGGGCTCAGGCGTTTGTGTGGAGTTTGCATGTTCTCCCTGTGCTTCCATGGGTTTCCTCCTGCTATTTCGACTTCCTCCAACAGTCCAAAGACATGCACATTAGGTGAACTGTTCTAAGCTCACCCTATTCATGAGTATGAATGGTTGTGTGTATGTTGCGATGAACTGCGAACTGTTCACTGTGTACTCCACCTACTCCAAGTGTCGGCTGAGATAGGCACCAGCTAAGAGATAGGCGACCCTAGTAGGACTAATTTGAGTGAAAGTGAGTAAATGAGTATATTAGAAATGCTACCTAACTGTACAACGCACAAATGGTCTCTGCTACTTCCTTTCAAGCTTTAGTTTATTTTATAATGCCTTTATTCACATTTAATGTGAGTTGTATATGTTAGGATGCAATGAATTTGTGTTTTTATTTAACACAAAATAGTCAAACTTAATAGTAACTAACAAAATGAAAAATTTTGTTACTAAGCAAATTCAATCTGTCTTGTCATCCCCACATGTAATTACTTATAGGATAATTAAATATAATTATGAATTACACAGAAAGACCAGAGCATGTGTTAAATGCCTAAACATAATGTAAATGTAAGTATAATTGTGCTTTATTAAAGAATAATGAGAACAATTTATAATCGAAAAATTATACTACTACTGTAGCAGCTACTGCAATGCTTTATTTTTGCAGCTTCAGTTTTTGGTTCATATCACCATATAAAGTGCAGCACGGTGGTGTAGTGGTTCGTAAGTCCACCTCACAGCAAGAAGGTCCTGAGCTCGAGTACCGGGCTTGGTAAAGGGATTTATGTGTGGAGTTTACATGTTCTCCAAGTGCTTGCTTGGGTTTCCTCTAGGTACTCCGGGTTCCTCCTACAGACCAAAGACATGCAGATTAGGCTAACTGGCTGTTTCAGATTGCCCCTAGGTGTGAGTGTGAATGGTTGTGTGTATGTTGGCCCTGCGATGATCTGTGAGCTTTTCAAGGTGTTCCCTGACTTTACTTAGAGTTGGCTGAGATAGGCTCCAGCCTCCCCGCAGATTTGCCCAAATACCATGCATCACTTCTCATCAGGATCACAGTGGCTTTAGGTGATGAAACACTACTGTTTGTGCTGCTATTGTGAAATAATTAACTCCTGGATGTTAATGATCTCACACAATCACGTCATTGATTACTTTTCCACAACAACACATCCTGAAGTGTTTTAATTATTTAACTTAGTACTTAGGCTTTTTTTCCCACATTTACAATTTTTGTTATGGTAGAGCACGATTTATTTTCCACTTCTTAACAACATCGCAAAGCTTTTTTTTTATTGTGATTTGGTGAATAGCTAACATAAGTTGGATAATGTACAATAAGCCAATCATTATCGCAATATAAACCCGTTCATGGTGATGCAAGTCTCTTCGTTGTGTGTCAGGGTCCTAATCCCCCTGTTGTAGTTTATTTCAAGACTATGATCTGCTCACTGTTCATGGTCCCTTACATACCACTACAACACTATTTCAGATTATGCCCATTAATTGCAATTACTTAAATTATTAATTACAACTGACAGGCGGACTGAGTCTCACCAATTTATTCTAACCATTTTTATGTGATGGAAAAAGCCCTGCATCAGCATGACGTAAGCTTGGAGAGATCAGCTACCTCACAGAATCAGAAGTACAGCATCGTTTATCTGTGCCTCACTGGGGAGCATAAAGGTTAGGTAAAGTATGAAGCTCAAGTTTGGCTTCTTGTGTAGTTGCTCTGACTGCAAGGGTTTGGCAGACCAACTCCCAGGAGGGTGAGCAGCGTGCCGGGGGCGTCACCCACAGGTTAATCACATGTAATTACATAGTTCTGCTCACCCAAGTGTAAGTCATCTATGCGGGGGGTTTACAGATCTACCACACCATATTATGCAAAAGCAGCAACAGTGCTTTGATTAAATGTACTGAGTATTAGTCAAAGTTCCCATTCCTACTGATTTAAGAGTCTTTTTAAAGATTTCCTTCCCTTCTTTTTATCTTTTTTTTAGTGGAGCAGATAAGCCAAACAATCGTTCATTTGATGACACAAGCATGGAATTTGGCAGAAATACTCATTGTTGGGTAGACTTTAAGAAAAAAGTGCGAGCCACCTGAAATTTCAATATGGCAGCTATTTTCCATGATGGCCCCATACGACGCTTAGCGTGAAAAAAAGTCAACATATTTCTGTATAAATAGCCAAAGTGCAGATATTATTGAGATAAATTTTGGGTTTCTTTACCACAACATTTCTGACTTTAATTGGGAGAACAGTTTAAGCCTTTCAGGAATCCAATATGGTGGCCATTTTCCAAATAACTGCCTAGTGTGCAAAATATGCTGAGTATTGCTACATATCTGTGACCCGATTTGGCAAAACTGAGTCAGAAGTCACAAGTATCACTTCAGAGATACAGGCCAAAATACACTGTAATGCATTGAAATATAAATTTTTATATTTTTTTTAAAAAATATATAAGTTTTTCTCTGATTTGAGAGATGAACTATTAATCTATCATTTCCTTAAGTTTTATAGCCAACAAATTTATATACTGTAAAGAAACTGACCATTTAGAAGGGGTCCTACCTCTGAACTTGGCAGAAAAGGCCAGGAAATATACATAAAATAGCAGAAGCTTTGATCAGGCTATCACTGGCAATACCCCCATCATCCTTGTAGCTTCTGACGCAGGGGCATCTCCACTTTCTATATATGGAAAGCTAATCAGAGCACTCAAAAACTTGTAATCAATGCTGCCATGTTACTATGCAATGGCCAGTGACCCCAGCCATGACCCCCAAAAAATGCACTGCATTGTGTGTAATAAACAGTAATATCTTCATCCAGTTTAGTTGCATCAGTTATTGAATCCCCCTTCAAAAAGTGGGAAAAAAGTTTGCATTATTTACAACTAAATTTAAAATTTGTATTACCAGTGAAACAATTGTATGGTACATAGAGTTTTATTTGATGCCTTGTCGGGACAATGGCTCTGTCGAAACACTGTCAAGTTGCAGGAGCATTGAACTCACTAGCTGACTGAGATCTGTGCAACTTGTGTTCAGCGGCTGGTCAACAGGAATGGACAGATTTTGTGAACGATTACTTTGATTCCTATGACCCAGTGCCTTCCTCAGATTTAGACATTGGTGACATGATGCCAAAAGTTTGTTTGGTTAGGAAAATGATGCCTGTCCGAAGTACCATTACTTCATGTTGTACTTTCCATCCCTGTGAGCTGGTACAGATAATTGAAATTTAATAAACTGAATTTAAATTTGAATTCTGACTACCTCCTTTTCTCTTGGATTTATGGGAAATGATGTAATTTGATGGGTACTTTATCAGAACAGTCCCTTTAAACTTTAAATGCATTGCTTCGTTTTTCTTCCGAATTATTGACGTAATCCAACAAAATCCAATTGTTCATAACCTCGTTATTCAAAAAACTTGGTACCATTTACATATTGAAACTTAATTGAAACATAAACTTATGTTTCCTGCCATACTATCACCAAAGTATCAGCTCAAATTGTAAATAGTAGGGCTTGGAATAAAGATCTTGCATTAAAATTTATATCCAAAGTAGAAATTCCTGTTTTTCTCACTTTGTGGACTGAGAATCACACATCAATTTATGTTTTTTTGCGTGTAACCAGTGGTGTCCACGCCAGTTACATACGTAACTGACCCATTTTTCTGTGAAGGGGAGGTTCCATGTTACAGCATTCACTGTACAATTGAGTGACTTCCTAAAGTGTATTTACGTCACATGTAGTCAAGCAGAAATTAATTTATTCACCAAAAACAAATGGGATGAATTTTGTGTCCATACATGAATGAATTTGAATATGAATGTGGTGTTACAAACAGATTTATTCCTGTATGTTACTGATAAAAGTGCAGTTATGTGCATGAAGTAGTTCTCTCGCTGTCTTTGTAACAATGGTTCATGAATTTATGGTTAATAGAGAGGGAAAAGCAGGACTTCATTAAAACTTGGGGATTGTGAATATCACACTTTATGGTACCAGTGTCAGAGGATGACCCGTCACTAACTCATTTTTAAATTTTTGGTCATTCGGACTAATTTTGCCAGTTCGGGTCACATTTGTCTATGTAACTTTATTGTTCTGACTACAGTTGTTTATTCATAGAAATACTGAAAACAGATATGATAGGTATATTAACCCATTATTAACTATGTCCGAACTTGAGAACTATGACCATAATGTATACATTAACTTGAAAAAAATGGTGGCCTACTGGAATTTTTGATGGCTAGCACTTTTTTCTCAAATAGTGACTTACTAAGTATATCTATACCAAATTTCATGCTTGTATCATCAACTGAATGACTCTGGCCAAAAATCATATTTATCTGCTCCACTAATTGGTGGAATAGATCAAAGGGAAGTTTTTACTCAGTTCTAATTACATCTGGTACATCTGGCCAGAAACAACCTAATATTTGAGGTCATCACTGTCTTTAATGTGTACATTTTTCTATTTAATTTTTCCTGGGATAGACTCCAGATCCACAACAACCCTGACTAGAACAAAGCAATTACTGATCTAAATTATTGTATGTATGTTAATATGTATGTATTAACTTAGATGATATGCTCTGTTGCAAACTGGAAAACTGAAAAGTTAATATAGATATAATATATAGTATATACTGTAGAGCGAAATCAATCACAGGGTAGAAAAAACTAAACATTAAAATGATACTATAATATAACATTATATTTGTATGTTATGTTTAGTAAAATCCTAATAATGCAAAGCTATTAGCTCCTAACTTTTTCAGTAATTTAAATCTTTCAGATTTTGCATTTTTTTTTAGATCTTGTTAAAATATTCATGATGTATACGATATGCATTATGACCTTGGTGGATGTAGCTTGCATACATTCTATCATGCTTATTAGGTGATAACTAAAACTTGAACAGAAAGTTATAGACATATTAGCAGCCTATTTCTGCAGCTCTCCAGACATTTCCCAGCAACCCTCGCAAGAATCCCATTCACATGACTCACGTCACTTGCTCACAGCACACCTCTGTTTTGTCACACTCAGTGTAAAGTATTGTATCTGTCACTTGTTGCCTGTGAATTTCTGACTGTGTTCCTGTGTAGGACATCTACTTGCGTCAGCTACTCTAAGTTTGGATTAACTCTGCTGTGCTGTCTGACTAATTGTTTGACCATTGCCTCTCCCATGTTTATGAACTTGAACTGTGTTCTGGATTGTCAGCCTGGCATCATTAAACCCATTTTATCTACAAAAGCATCCACACTGTCTTCAGCCCCAGTCCTATATTACAGAGTGACTGTGTACTATTTTGTTATAAAATATGCAATAAACTTACATTAACATTTACAGCATTTGGCAGACACTCTTATCCAGAGCAACTTACAGTTATCATTTTTATACAAATGATCAATTGAGGGTTAAGGGCCTTGCTCTTTTGCATCATTCAGGGATAAAATCCACAACTAAATATATATACACACACACACACATACACAGCATATTGAGTGTGTGTTTGTGTGTGTATATAAACTCACATGATAAGAATAAATTCGAAATTCACATGTTTCTAATATGTTTCGGATGATTTAAGTTCCTTAAATCATCCGTTAGTGTTGTGTGTTGAAGTTGTGATGAACCTCCCCTCCCCTCCTCTCCCCGCTCCTTTCCACTCTAGTCCCTGGAGCTAAAAATGGCAGTTATTATTTGAATGTTGGTAGGTCACCAGTGGAATAATTTCCCCTGTGCTGAGACTTGGACTTGCATCTCTTTGGATGCTGATGCTCTTATTACTAACCACTAACCCACACAATGAAATACTGCCACACTAAACATTACTGGTGGTTTGTTTGTTTTTTTTCCCCTTAATTAACATATGTTGTTCCACTGTCTCAAATCTGATCAGTGAGATTTTTTTATTCCAATCTTTTTTGGCACAGTACTGGTAGTGTGAACAGTTACAGTATGTTTAGAAATTCTCACTTTGAAATCAGATTTTGTCATTGCATTCGATTTAATTGTCACCTGAATTGAAGAAATTGATGATACCAAGCAACCATAGCCAAGACAAGCTGGTATTATGTTTCTTTTTAATAATACAGTATATTTAATGCATTTTGTAAATTGTATGAAATTAGAACATGACACAGTTTTCACTCTACTAATACTCTATATACAGTGCCTTGCAAAAGTATTCACCCCCTTGGCATTTTTCATATTTTGTTACCTCACAACCTGGAATTAAAATGGACTGTTTGAAGGTTTGCACCATTTCCTTTACAGAACATGCCTGCAACTTTGAAGATCTGATTTTTTTAATTTATTGTGAAGCAAACAACAAATAGGACAAAAATAATATAAAACTTAGTTGTGCATAACTATTCACCCCCCTAAAGTCAGTACTTTGTAGAGCCACCTTTGTTGCAATTACAGCTGCAAGTCACTTTGGATAAGCCTCTATGAGCTTGCCACATCTTGCCACTGGGAATTTTGCCCATTCCTCAAGGCAAAACTGCTCCAGCTCCTTCATGTTGGATGGTTTCCGCTTGTGAACAGCAATCTTCAAGTCTGACCACAGATTCTCAATTAGATTGAGGTCTGGGCTTTGACTAAGCCATTCCAACAACTTTAAATGTTTTCCATTATGCCACTCTAGTGTTGCTTTAGCGAATCTGCCGTCCACCTCCGTCCCAGTCTCAAATCACAGGCAGACTGAAATAGGTTTTGCTCAAGAATATCCCTGTATTTAGCATCATCCATCTTTCCCTCGACTCAGATCAGTTTCCCAGTCCCTGCTGCTGAAAAACATCCCCATAGCATGGTGCTGCCACCACCATGTTTCACTGAGGGGATGGTGTTCTGAAAATGAAATCAAGGCAAATGGATTAATGATTTACAAACAAAGCAACATGGATTTAAATCAAGCACAAAACACCTAGCAAGTTACATAACATTTATGTAGTACTGTATGTTGGGATATCAACTGTGTCCATGGTATTCAGATATATACTTGCCTCACACAGCCCTAAGTTGGAGAGTACAGCGCAGCATAACGTATATTACGAAATGTTCTTTAACGAGTACCTTGTAACACAATTCTTCTACCAGAGAGGAAAGAAAAAATCCAAAATCCTAAATAATGTAGCTTTAATAATTATTGTATATGCATTTTCCTAACCAACCAAATAAGAAAGATCTTGTTAATGGACTTTAGTTGCTGAATGGTTACAGTTCATATCTGCTCAGAGCTGTATAGGTCTGTGTGTTTCATAGAAGCTGATTCAGCCCAGGTGACAGAAGAGTGGGTCAGGGAGGGAAGGAGGGAGGGAGAGGGGGAAAGAGAGAGAGAGAGAGAGAGAGAGAGAGATGTGATATCTGAAGAATTGACTCTCTGGTTAAAATGTCTCAGCTTCGTTACGCCCCCCGGCGTCTTGAACATACCTAATTTGTATGTTTTGCTGTCCATCCCCAGTTGACCACCTCCATCTGGCCAGCCTCCTCCTCCACCTCCCTATGTCTCTCAAATTAGCATGTACTCATTCCTTACCTCTTTAATCTGTATCATGACAAACAGGGCTATTATTCACATATAGACACTGTAATCAGAGAGGCTGTTCTTAAACTGATTCAGTGGGTGCCTTGGATTTCTAGCATGTGTTGGCTTTATTGGGCTACACAGTAATCCAGTAGGGCATGTGGATCTCCCTAAATTGTGTATAACTCAAACCCAGTGAGCTCTGCATCCAATCCAGCAGCTAGCTGGCCCAATTAGGTAAATGGGTTGGGATCCAGTGGAATTGCATCAGAGCAATTGATATAATTTTTTTTTTCCAGTTGAAACGGATGAAATAAATCACAGCGTAATGAAAGAAGGGAGCAAAGGAAAGCCCTCAGCTGTCCAATATGGTGATGTTGTTGGGGTCCAAGGCCAGTGAATGAAAAGAAGAGGAGGAGGGGCACCATCTCACATATTGAAATGCCACACTGGTGGTCAGGTCGTGATTTATTCCCTGTAAGGGCCTTGGCTTTGCCAAAAAAAAAAAAAGGGCAGTCCTCGTTGTTGCAGGTGGAAGAGACACAGTGGAAAAGCATTCCTGGACATTTAAATACAACGGTTATTTTTTAAACAGTGTCATATCTTGCAATATTGCATCACTTGCAAACAATTAAGTTAACAATGTCCTACTTCCCACTTCCTGTGCCATATAAAAAAACATTTATACATATTTATGTGGAATAATCAACCTGTTCCACAGCTTTGGAAAAAGGGTTATTTCCAAATAAGAGAGCAATAATGTCCATGCCTTCATGAAATAAACACATTAGTTTTATGGACACTCTGGCCATCGTGAAGCCAATGAGCTGCACCCGAACCAGCCTGCTGGTATTCGATTCTATTAAACAGATGTGACCTCCATGACACCATATTTTAAACGGTGAAATACAGGAAGCACATACAGTTGGGTGACAAATTGAAAACCAATGATTCAATGAAAAGCAAGGAAATGGAAGCCATTACCTGTTTATTTTAATATGCTTTAGGGATCCCAATTAAATGGTTTCAATTTTTCCATGGCTGTTAGATTTATTGAGTGATCAATTCACAAGGTAATTCTTCTTCACTTCATTCTGGAATCATTTGTCCCCACAAATTCATACAAAGTTCTTCTATATGATCACTTTAATCCTTTTGATGAAACTTTTTTTTTCTATCCTGATGGGAGCGGTCTCTTTCAGGATGACCCTCTCTCTATCCACAGGGCATCGTTTGATGATGTAAATAATACAAGTCAAACGCTGTCCCCTTCATAGCTGGCAGATCTTGTGGTACACCAATGAAAGATTTTGGACTGAGGTACAATTGTAAGCTGTTCACAGTCATCATGAATCATGAATGTTGCTCATCCCTTCATTACAGATGAAGACCTTTTTTGCGGACAATTTGTGCCAATCTGTGCCAAGGTGCGTTGAACACAGAGAAATATTTACCTATTTATTCTACAAACAAATACATTGGATTTTGCTGATTGACTGAACAAGAGTTGATTCTTTTAAGTTTTTTCATGGCACAGTATGAGAGTTGCAGTATTACTTGCTCAGTAGCACATTTCTGCCAGTTACTCAGCTATATAATGCAATAATGCTGTGTTTGGCTATCAGTGTCCTGAGGAGTAGATGAAATGAGTTTGTTAATGGAGAGATATTACGCTTTTTTTGTCTGCATGGTGGTGTAGTGTAGGGTGTTTTTGTGTGGAATGTGCATGTTCTTCTGTTTGTGTGGGTTTCTTCTGGGTACTCCACTTTCCTCCCACTGTCCAAAGACATGCAAATTAGTTAATTATGTTCCAAATGCCCGTAGGTGTAACTGTGAGTGTGAATGGTTGTGTGTGTTGCCCCTGTGATAGTCTGGCGAGCTGTTCAGGGTGTACCTCACCTTCACCCAGAGTAGGCTAAGACAGGCTCCAGCCTCCATGTGAGCTTAGTAGGATTAAGCGGTTGGTAATTGAGTGAGTATTATGCTATTCCCACTTCTTTGACCCATGAATCTTGTTACGGTTTTGAACAGCCATAGTAGACAACCCCAGAGACTAAATAACCAGATTTTTGCCAATGTATTTGTTTTTAGGGGCAGACTAGTGCTTTATGGCATGCTGACCATTCTGTTTATTTGACTGTCCCTCACTGCCCCCCCATTCACATAGGTATCTCCACCCATCCCAGTCTGGCCTCTCAATGCAATGACTGTGGAGCTTTCAGGCACCAATTAGATCTGAGTAGGCACAGAGACCATAAATGGGAGGAGGAAGCCAAACAGGTCGTCCAGCACGTGCCCTCACCCTTTTAGGGCAGCTGGGAAAGCAGTTTCCTGAAGAACTGTGGAGTTTTTGGATTAGGAATTGTACTCGGGTGCTCCACTGGTGTTTGAATAGAAAAATAAAGGTCTAAAAATGGGTATAATATCTGAAGCATCCCTGTATTAGGGCCTGGGTACTGACTCAGGTTTTAATATATTCCGCATGGTGCCATCTTTGGAAAAGTCCACATTTAATGCATTAGTAACGAACAATACATGCCCCAGGAGGCTCTCACTGGGTATTCAGGATCTGTTCAGTTACTATTGTTAGATGTAAAGAGCCCATTATAGCCACGAGCCAACATCTGTTCAAGTCCTATATATTGAAAAATTAATGTAGATTTTGGTTCAATATATTTATTCTAGTGTATGTACATCAATTTGGTTTTATCTGTATAGCACTTATTAACAAAAGACATTTTCACACAGAGACTTAACAGAAATCCAGATGTAAATTTAGATCCCTAATAAACAAGCCAGAGGCAAATTCTAGAAATCATGCTGAAAACTCCCTGATGGAATACTAGGATTAATTTTTTTTTCCTTTTACATTTACATGTAGTCATTTCTCTATATTTACAGTATAATCTGGTAAAAGATGGTATCTTTTCCAAATGCTGGCCATGCAGCAGAATGTACACTGAGAATCTCTACACTCTTAAAGCAAAGAATTAAAGGAAACTCTCCTGTTACACTGAAAAAATATATATTTAAATCATCTGGGGCTTCTACCTAGTTGCAATCTGATAAAATCCATTTAATAGCTTGCATTAACCTGTTTGAAAAGACCACCATTTGAAGTCCATTTCACTCTTGCGAGAGCGTGACATTTCGGGAATAGGACAGGGACGTGTCCGTTCCAGTAAGGCACGATGACGGCATTAAAAACGGTATACAGATAGTAAACTAGCAATAGTTATAAACTTCTGAATAAAATAAGGCAAGGTACATCTGCGCATAATACTACTTTACATTTATATATATCAGAGAGGCAATTGCTGGTTTACATGAATGAGTGGTATATAGCCTAGTACATATAATACGCCGCCCTGTGTGAGAAATAATTACCTGTTTTTATTTATTCCATGAAAAAGGTTTTAATAAGAGTAGCACATTTTGAATTATACAGACATAAACCATGCATGCAAGCTTTTATTATGTTTGGGTTTAATTCCCTCTTAAAAGAGAACACTGCACTCATTCCTGCAATGTGCATGCTTAACTGCATTACTGCAGTGGAGGGACGTTGCTGTCCTTTTCTCCCTCTGAGATTATGGCTTGTCACAAGTTCTGGGATGTGCAGCCATGAGCATAAAAAGCACAGCTGAGATTAGATCCTGATACTCCTGGTATCCTGAGCACAATCATACTGCATTTAATGTGCGCAGTCTGGGGGGTTTGCAACATGATGTAAGGAATTTCACAGATAACTACCATTAATTAATATTCTAGAGAAATTGTGGTCTGAAAATGGTAGGTAAAAAAAGCAATTGAAGCCACACACTGGGGATACTATATATGTTTCTGTTAGTAAAAGGAGCTTGTGATCCATTTACATGGGAAACTTCTATCCATTTCATATCTCGAAATGATTTTCTGGCAAAGACAGAGCCAAAAGTATGTACTTAGAGATTATATTAACGTTTAATTAAGTGAACTTTGCTGTGGGCGGGACATGACAGGAGCCTGAACTAAAGCATTAGTTTACATTGAGACTTTGTAAGTATATCTGTATATGAGGTACACAGTGTACTGTGTATGTCATCAAATTATTCATTATTATAATACAGTAAAGTGCAATACAATATAAGAGTGTGTCAAATATTTGTCTGGATATTGTGCTTGTCATGGCATTTTACAAGCCATTGCTTAAAATAATCCGCTGGGATATTTTGGTCGGTGAGTTCAATGAGTCATTGTTGCGATGTGTCGTTCTGGAAGCTAAGAATAACAAAGTAAATTTACTGACGTTTAAAATAAATGAAAATCGGTATCATAAAATAAGCAGGTGTCTCTTTGAGTAAGCTGTCACCAGGTAGACTCTCTCAGATCAGCCTGGAGTCTGAAGCATCTGTGTTCTGGTCAGTGGGGCAGAAAATAGGGACTCAGGCTTCTAATTCCCTCTGTCAGCACCAGCGAGAAATTCACACTGAGACTCGGTGTAGGGGAGCGGGGGAGGTTGGGGGTGGGCGGGTGTTGCCCTCTCTGTACAGCCCATCATGGCAAAAAGGAACTGGCAGTCCCCTTTTTTCATGTATCATCCTTTCTATTTCTTTTAGTAGTTTACCTACCTAACTGTCCAAAAGTTGCAGTGATAGTGGTGAGTTCAGTGATACCACAGAAAAAGTATACAGTGCAAATAATAAAATAAAGGTCTTGTTGAACAAGTTAACTCTGAATTTCATGTGCCATGCATCCATCTATCTATCTATCTATCTATCTATCTATCTATCCACACACACACACACACACACACACACTTATATATATAGATCGATAGATTAGATAGATGGATAGATATAAAACAGGAAGTAATATTTTTAAGAGAATCATGTTCACTTTGATGTGAAAGCCTTTGTTTAATAGAGTAATCAGTGCCACATTCCCCTGGCTGTAGCGACAACTTGCAACCAAAGCAGCCACACAATGCGTGCATTGCATAAGACCATACAAGTGCTGATCTGCTTTTGTGGAGGTGACCAAAGCAACGCGGTGCCATGGCAACGGCCGCAGCCCCCGGGTAGCCAGTAGGGCACCTGAGCCCTTTTTCACAGACAGGAGAACTTTAATTAAGCCTGTTTGGCCACATGGTGTGTTACACAGCATATCACTCTGTGTCTGGCTTAGAAAATTTAGCACAACTGATGAAGGGGTTGGCAGGCCAAACAAGGACTGCATTACTATGAGAAGGTGCTCCTTTTTATTTTGAAAGAAAACACAAAAGCTAAAATGGACAGAGTAGTCACAGCTCCAAAGATTGTTTCTTTTAGATAGTCTTTAAAATGAAATCGTATTTTTATGTGATAAATGTATTAGTCAAGTCAAGTCAAGTCAGTTTTACTTGTATAGCGCTTTTTACAATTGACATTGTCACAAAGCAGCTTTACATAGTACAATTAAATTAGGGAGGAATCTAAA
>JAQMYF010000001.1:13561904-13575780 GCA_030014195.1 Neosilurus mollespiculum
TCTCTTTCCATGCTAGTTGGAATACCGTTAATTTAGTTTGACGCCATTTTCGTTCTAATTTACGGGTGTTCTGTTTATTGTGCGTGTATCATCGTTATACCAGGGTGCTAATTTTTTCTCTCTGATTGGTTTTCTTTTCAGGGGAGCTGCATTATCTATTTATTTTATTTATATAAATTTTTATTTATAAAATTTATATTTATATTTTATTTTTTAAATTTATATTTATTTTTATTTATAAAAATTTATTTTATTTTGTTTATTAGCTAAACTTCACTTATTTCTACATTTGATTGCTTTGTGAAATTGTAAAACTATTGACCTCTTACAATGGCAGTTGGACTATCAGGCAATCCCCAGCTTCATGTTGTTTAATTTAATGGCTGTCGTAGGTAGCTTTCATTCATAACTGTGCATAATTACTGAGAGGAAATTGGAACAGCAAGCTTAGTTTTCGTTTGATTACCAAAGCAACACCATAGAGGATGTGGTTGCTGTGTCTGCCTAATCAAAGTCTGCCCCCTCCACACGCACACTCACACACACACACACACACACACACACACACACACACACACACACACACACAACCCTGTACTTCTATCTCTGTACAGACATTTATTGAAATGATCTATTACCTATCCCCTTACCCTAACTACAACCATCAAAACCATAAAATTTACCCTTATCCTAACCTAAACCAAATTCTAACCTGTGTTTGAAAACGTATTCTGGTAAATAGTACATGTACACACATGCACACACACATGCACACACACACACAAACACACAAATAAAAAACCCAGTTCTTTTTATCTTGTCCTCAACATGTTGCAAATACACACGAATGCATGCACACACACAACCCTGTACTTCTATCTCTGTACAGACATTAATTGAGATAATCTATTACCCATCCCCTTACCCTAACCACAACCATCACAAACAAATACCTAAACCCAAAATTTACCCTTATCCTAACCTAAACCTAATTCTAACGTGTTGTTTGAAAAGGTATTCTGGTAATTAGTACATGTACACACATGCACGTGCGCGCACATGCACTCACACACACAAATACAAAACCCTGTACTTTCTATCTGGTCCTCAACAGGTTGCAAATACACACATGCACGCACACGCACACACACACACACACACACACACACACACACACACACACCTATGTACACATGGTTTACTATTGAACATGGCTCCCTGTGTGACTGTCAAAGTTGGACATGACATTTACAACGGCTCCCCCTTTTCCCACCTGCTGTTTAGCAGTGCTTTCACTGCTGCTAGCACTTAGGTGCAATAGGAAAGCCAGGTTCCCCATCATCGACTTTAGCTTAAAGCCATCTGCAGCTTGTTTTTTGTTTGTTTGTTTGTTTGTTTGTTTTTTTTCTATTGGTCAGATTTTAAAGGTTTTGGTGTGTAATGTTTTCGTATCTGCTCTCTCGTCAGGTTCTGAATCTCTTCCTGGCTCTGCTGCTCAGCTCTTTTAGTGCAGACAACCTGTCAGCGCCAGATGATGATGGTGAGCTGAACAACCTGCAAATTGCAATAGGTCGCATCCAAAGAGGAATTCTGTGGCTGCGTCAGGCCCTGTGTGATTTTTTCAACGGCAACTTCAAGCGAAGACGGCAGAAGGCCAAAGAAGCAAAGGCCATGCTAAAGCTGAAGAGACTCAGTCAGCAGGCCCAGAGAGCTGAAGGCAACGGCACAGCGGGGGTCATAGGCCGTACTGGGGATAAGTGCGCCTCTCCGGATGACAGCTACATGACCAACCCCAATCTGACCATCAGTGTACCCATTGCACCCGGAGAGTCGGATGTAGAGTTTCCAGATGAAGAGGATGATGATGATGAAGCTAGTGAGAGCTCGGATGAAGAGGAAGAAGCAGAAACCAAACCGGTGAGTAAGATGTTTATCCATGATACACACTTCAGATAGTGTATAATCACCCAGTTAGATAGGGGGTCCACTATACATTTTATATAGTAAGGCCAGTTTGAAAAGTAAGGAATAAACCACCTCAGGGTGCTTTTTTAAAATTTATAGGAAAACAATGGACATTTTTTTTCCTATTACCCCACAGCAATTTCCCTAACAATGACCTTTTATTAATAAATGAACCTTTTAATTAGTCTGTAGTTCACTTATTGAAAAAGGTCAAGTCCTATAACTACCGTCAACCAGGGAGGAACGAGTGCAAGCGTATGCTTCCTCCAAGATATGCTAGCCGCCCGCATTTTTTGGAACTGCTGTTCATGCATATTCAGGGGCATTGTAACACACTTAGCTCCCAATTAGCTTCCTTGGGCTCCCCACCATGGATGACTGTGTGCATCACCCAGGATTTGAACTCATGATCACAGGATGATAGTGGTGCATGTGCCACTCGGGAGCCATCGCTTATATTCTAACAGCTATAAACAATTATTATCAAGCAGCCTCTATTTTTACTCTCTATTAAAATGAATAATAAAACACAGCTTTTGATTTTAACAGGAAAGCAGAAAGAACATATTCCTCTGTCCGGAACATTGTCCTCCGATACAAAACTCTCACCCTGAAGACGACTACTATAAGTCTAAATTAATAATAAAATTACATTCCAAATCTGCTTTCAGAAATCTTCAACATATCAACAATATTTACATTTTTCTTCTTTTATTATTCCGTTAATCATCAGTCTTATATTATTACGTGGATCCACTGCATGTCCTAAGAACTTACCATGCAGCAATAACATTTTGAGGAGTGCATTAATATAAAATGTGGCTGCAGCAACATTGTCTTAGAGATCAATCACAGATGTTTGGAATGACTAGGACAAGTGCTTAGGATATTGCAGGGTCACATAGCCACTTCTATGGACCCCTATGGAAGGGTCCAGGAAGACCCAAGACCACATGGCACAGGACAATTCAGGTAGAAAATGACAAGGTGGGTTTGACATGGGGTGAGGCTCAGAAGGTGGCTAAGGACCACCAGGAATGGTGATGGCGCGTCGAAGCCGTATTTCCCACCAGGGAAGAAAAGGATGAGTGAGTAAGTGAGTGAGTGATCAATATAAACCTGCAATTGGGAATTCAACCATGTTGTGGTATAATAGGGAAGAATTTGACTTGATCTCACAGTAAGCACTTATTATTTATACATCATTGACTACACTGCCATTTATCAAATGTCATTTCATTTGATCAGCGAAACCCCTGTATAATGATGCACTGAAAGTCCTTACTGTATCAGTTGTGTTAACCTCAGCTTTCTGCTGAGCATCCCACATCTGCGATCTCCAATCTGGACTAAATCCAGACTTTACACTGGCTAATTCATTAGTCGCCTCTTCACCATGTGGCTGGTGGATGCTGAGTGCACTTGACACACTGCAATCCACCCCAGCACACCGGTGAGAGCCACTCCAAATTACACCTGCAAAGCACTAGGAGGTCTGATGCCCACGCGAGTTAATGGCTTTTAATTTATTATAAGTGCTTTAAGTTTGATCGCTGCTATGAAGTTTGCTCTTTCGTTTTCGATGACTATTCCTACCTATTTTCAAACAAATGTACTCAGTAGAATCAAAGGATCTATGTGGTGCCTTTCAGACTGGCCATATTGGGTGAATGACTACCACCGGTCTGGGAGGCACCACACATAATGCTCTTTAATCCTCTCTCATTTGACTCACATTTAAGTGAAATCATTAGATGCCCTTGAATTGACTTTAGTATTACTCAAAAATAATCAGACTCTATTGAAACTTTTCTTCTCATTGTAGGGTCATTATCAGGCTGGCCAGAAACAAATAAACCACACAACCCCACCGGATATTTATTTGCTTAATATGTTATTGACTTATTCTTATCAACAGATCATGTTCTCCTTGTTTGACTGTATTGTTATTTGACCACCTGCTCCATGGACAATAATTAGTTCGGGGAAATGGCTAATGGCTTATTGGCTTATTATGGTTTGTGTAATATGCTTTTTTAGATCTCTGAAATACAAAATGCAAGCATACAGGTATATCCAATTTCAGTTGAATCTGTCTGTCAATATGCAGACAGAGGATTAGAAAAGTGAAGATTCTTTCCCCATGATTTTCAATGTCTACTGGGTACTGGGAGTTCCATTTGGAAAAACTTGTGCAACATGGCAAGTTGTTATACAACTGTTCCTTTTTTGTTGCTGCTGTTGTTAAAATAATTACAACCCACAATTACTATCAAAGTAATTATATTTCTTACTGTGCTCTTATAATGATATTACTGTATCTTATAAGTGCATTTCAAAATTAAATCATTGAAATTAAAAGGATTCAGTACAAACCTCAGTAACTCAGAAACATGTACAGTAGGCCTAGTATAAACAATATCAATCTGGACCTAATTACACCAATAAAATGTGTTCTGTGAATTTAAAGATCTCACAGAAAGTGAACAATATGATTGCTTCGCTATCTTGGGATAGTTAACAATTATTCACCAAAAGCAAGGTGGATTTCACCAAATCCAAGGCCTGTTTAATTCACCAACATCCACCAAGTTTAAGGTGAATAATTGTTAAGTATATACTACATAACAAAAACACAACAAAATTTTTACTTTTACATTTTTGCATCTTACATTTTTTGTATCATGATGGATGCAGGTGAGGTCTGACCACACACAAGCAGGTGCAGAGCTGTGTCTTATCTTTTTAAGAGTTTTAGTATATAATACACGGAAACAAAGAAAAGCAAACTAAAATGAGATTTTTAACATTTATTTATTTATTCATTCATCCAATATAGTATATTCTGATAGCTAAAGCGTTCAGAACACATGCATTCTTTATTTAAGTAGAAGTACAGATAGTTGTGTAAAAAAAGGTAAAGTAGAATTACTGTTTCATCATAAAAGTGAACAAGTACAGACTCTGAACTGTACTCAGAGTATAAAAACTAAAAAGCACCTCTTTAAAGAATATTTCTACTTTTGAAAAGCTGAAAAACTAAAATATCTCTCTCTCTCTCTCTCTCTTTCTCTCTCTACCACAATCGACAAAAGGCAGGAAGGTGTAGGGTTTTTTTTTTTTTTTTACTTCAATTCGGTAGGCGATGCTTTAAATGAATAACATTAATAGCTGTCAAATGCATTACAAAATTATGACTCTTGCTTTAAAATATAAGCAGTAAAAAGTACAGATACCTGTGTTAAAATGTACAGTAATACTGCTGTATAGTATGCTCTACAGTAATAATACTCAAGTACTCATGATAATTAAAAAATGTACTTTAGTACAGTACTTAACTAAATGTATTTATTTACTGTCCACTCCTGCTAATAGACATTATCCACCCAGCAAACTCAAGAGATTGCCTGAATCCATAAAAATGTAAAAAAAAAATAATAATAATAATAAAATCATACAAAATCTCATTTAAATTTGCTTTTCTTATGTTCTCATGCACTATACTGCATACTAAACTAATTATTCACCCCAGGCTTGGTAGAAATCCCCTCAACGTTCTCTCTCGGGGACTATTCGGGAATCCCTCCTCACCTTCAATACATGATTATCTATTTCCCCCAAATATATACATTTAAATAATGAATGTAGTATTTGGATATTTCATACAATGTTTGTATGCATAAAATCTGAAAAATATCGATCATTTCAAGTACATTAATACAGTTACAACAATCGATTCAGCAGAATGTCCTTTATGAAATCTGACCACATCATCTGCTATGCTGCTCTACAAAAGATGTCATTACATCCAGGCATCCTGAGACACTCAAATGCTCAGTGAAGTAAGTAGAGGCATTAACCACATCACTGTGCCTATTTCCAAACAGGCTAAATCATTAGTCAGCTTTTCACCATGTGGCTCGTACACAATAACAGCAAATAGCATCAAGATGACCGCAAACCTCAACGATGTGGAACAAAATGTGTATTTAATCTCATCCCCTAATCACTCTTTGCTACAATACAAACAGCCTAACTATAGTATTGCTGACTTTGCTAAGGCTTCGTTTCCTTTTTCAGCCTTCCTTTCCATCTTGCCCAATCTGTACCCCCAGGGCAGTGCACGGCTTTCTCCTCTCCTGGCAAAAGAGAGCCATGCATAGGGAACCTAATAAGTGGCTATCAGGCAGACGAGAGCCTTCACTCCAGATGAACTGCAATTCTGAACACCCACGTAGAAAGGCTATTTTTTCCTGTTTTGTGTTTTTGTTTCCTCCCAAGTCATTTTACTCGGAGCAGACACCACTTCTGACCCTGATATAAATAAATAAATAAATAAACTAAACAAATTAATAACAAAGAAGAAAAATAGCTGTCTCATTTTAGTGTAACTTGCTGGAAAGAATTATTTGTCCATTTATTTGGTCCAGAGCCTCTCCCTCGCTCCTCCTCATCCCCACCTGGAATGGACTATGAAATGATTGAAGCGGATTTATCTCGCAAAACACACACTCGGCAGCCCCATTAAAATTGTTTTCATGTTGCAAATCTAAATTAACATCAGACTCTATTCTGAACCACATTGTTATGCTGGTAGATGGTAACATATCAAATGCTAATTGATGCAATTGATACACCTTGACACACACAGTTCATTGGGTTTGTAAATTGCAAGCCATTGAACTAGAGAGGTATAAAACAGCCCTTCATGGGTCAAATAACAATTCCAGTCTCTTTTTATGTAGTTATCAGCCGATCAGTGGCTCACTGGCCCCTGGCTGCCCCTGGTTCGCGCCTGGCCCTCAGTTGAGCTCGCCAGTGTACACATGTTGGCGTGCATGTGATCTGAGAGCTATGCTGCCGGTGTGCATGGAGTCTTCCTTCATGCACACCCCCGTGTGTCTGGTTGCGTAAGCAGATGCCCTTGCAGTGCTGCTCTCTTTCATCAGGGTCATTTTGCTTGAAGAAGCAGGGAGTCCAATGAGAAAAAAAAAAAAAAAGACAGAGACCACTCAGCTACCCACACCTCCCTGGCCCAGAGTGACACTTAGATTTACATGACTGTACACTAAGTTCTAAGTTGACACACGCACATATACTGCAGATTCATATGCAAATATACTAATAAACTGATATGTCAGAGGTCAGCAACCTACCCTGCAGTAAAACACTTTAAAGACACAAAATGTATTTAGAGTTCACTGATAAATAGATTACTGTTGTTCACAAAACATGTCACCTTTGTCTCCTTTAACAGAACTTCCCGTCATGTTTAATGCCTTACATATTTATATTTATGGCATTTGCCCTTATCCAGAGCAACTAACATTTTTTAAATGTAATTTATAAAGCTGAGCAGTTGAGGGTTATGTGCCTTGCTCAAGGACCTGACAGTGGCAGCTTGGTGGTACTGGGGCTTGAACCCCCGACCTTCTGCTCAATAATCCAAAGCCACCATTGCAATATAATCCACTGACTGGTAGAAAAACTAGGCCACATCTGGTTTATGGAGTTTGGAACTCTGTACTAAATAGACTGATTATTAAAAAAAAAAAGAATACAGAAAGTTTATTCAAAGAAACATTATTGTATATAAGAAGTTCAAAATAATGTTTCAGTCTTTATTGTATGTACAGGCCGCTCAGACAGTTGCTGTAATGACGCTCTTTTCAGCAGACACATTTCCACATGGCAAATGCAATTTAAGCCCCTCTTTGATCCATAAAAGACAGCATTGTGGCATTTTCTGTGAAGACAGGGTAAAAGTATTCTTTTCGACATCTAGTCCACTAGCCAATAAAGTAAAAAGTTTTGCCCTGGTTTTTAAAAGGCAATAAACCGCCCTATTTTTGGCCAGACGTAGTTTCAAGCGGCCATCTTAAGAGTCATTTTGAGCAAATTTTTGGAAATGTAGCAGGAAAAACCAGACACAGTACATGCAGATGTACTGCCATTGTATGTGATAATTATCTGTGTTTCTGGAAACTTTAAATACATTATTTGGCCATTCCTTGGCATTCCCCTTACATAATCCCACGCAGATTTGTGTTTTAGAATAATTGATTTATTTTATTGGGCCATATAACTTAATAATCACTTACTACATTTAAAGGTGCCATAGAATGCATATATCCAGCATTGAAAATTAGTCTGTGATGTCTACACGGAAGGTATGTGACTTTGGTCAGGGTGAACAGTATTCAGATGTAAACGCCCACTTATAACCCCATGATTTGCCATTTTTCATGAGCTCATTAGCAATATTCTGATTGCCTGGCAGCACGATTTCCAGGGTTGGCAGACACTTTCTTATATAGCTTTATCAATGAGTGCTTTAAATATTGTTCACTGTAAAGCAGCTTTAATATCGATCTCAAATTTTACTTTTACTTCCAACAAATTCACATTCACAAAAGATTTCCACAGCCCAAATTTTATTTGATAAATCATCCAAACTTTAATAATACCAATCTGGCCACTCTGGTGAGACTCACACAAAGTATAGAGACATTATTATAAATATATACTCAGCCTACAGAATAATTTGAAAACTAACTAGTATAAATTATTCTTGTCGGGTATCATGTTTAAAATGAACATCAACTATGCCTGTTGACAT
Source organism: Neosilurus mollespiculum (assembly GCA_030014195.1). NCBI lineage: Eukaryota > Metazoa > Chordata > Actinopteri > Siluriformes > Plotosidae > Neosilurus > Neosilurus mollespiculum. The sequence goes on from JAQMYF010000001.1 coordinate 13,570,489, forward strand.
GAGCTGCATCAAGATGCAACGGCTCTGCACTCTCCATACTGAAGCTATTTATACTATTTACCTATATTTATCTTTGTTATCTAAATACTGGTTTAAGTTGCCAGTGCAATTTAATCATATAGCTATGAAACTGCTTAACATCAGGTGAAGTTGGGAAAACACATTTAAACAACTTTAGCAACTTTAGCTACCTCCCATAATAGACGTGGCTCAGTGTGCTGGTTCCTGATAGGGCTTTGGAGTTAATGAACCTGACATTGCACCACACAGATTGAACAATGGACTCCAATAAGAGCAAAGTGGTGGGCTCTGTATCTCCAGATCAACATAACTGCAGCATCAGCCACACTTAATCTCACTGTATATCTGTCACTGACAGTGGCTCAAATTTGTGTTGGTCTGTTCTTCACAATACCTGCAGAACTGTTGACGTTTCAGCTCTGTAGGCCCATGGTAATGTAGCTTGGCCTAGAACATGGGCAGGTGCATGCAAATTTTGGGGGAATAAATATTACTGAATCATGACTGTTACAAAACAGCTGAGGGTACTGGAATTGGACCTTTTTACTTCCCTCCTTTGCATATGCCAGTTTTGCATTTGAAAAGAAGACAACAGTGTTCAAGGTTCACAGTATGTTATTTCCATGTACTAAACATTCCCTTTCAGTTATACCAATGTGAATGCATTTCTCCATTCTATGGCATCTTTAAACACCATGAGAAAATTCATTCATTCATTCGCCAGATTGGTTAATCCTACTAGGTTGGCAGGAAGGCTGGAACCTCAGCTGACTCTGGGCAACGGCGGTAGACACCTTGTACAGCTCACCAGACTACCGCACAGCAACACCCACAACCATTCACACTTAAACCTAGGAGCCATTTGGTACAGACAATTAGCCTAATGTGCATGTCTTTGAACTGTGAGAGGAAACCTTAGTACCCAGAGAAAACCCACACAAGGATGGGAAGAACATGCAAACTTTACACAGAAATGCTCTCGCCGAGCCTGGGACTCGAACCCAGGACCTTCTTGCTGTTAGGCGGAAGTGCTAACCACTACACCCGAGTACCGCCCATGCTTATAGTATCTAAGCCAAATCTAGATTTTTTTTTTTTTGGCATCTGGATGTTCTTTTTGTTTACTCAAAACAAGTGCAAATTGATATGTTTATGCCGATCAGCCATATTAACACCATTATATTAACACCACCTGTTTGGTCTTCGGCTAGGCAGCCTCATACGCAGCAAGCTACAATGCACTTTCTTTTAACAACTTTCTATTATAGCCAGCATTACCAATTTCATCAGTTTGTGCTACAGTAGCTCATCTGTGGGGTCAGACCCCACATAACACCTGATATTTTGGAGATGATCAGACCCAGTGGTTTAACCATCACAGTGTAACCCTTGTCAAAGTTACACAGATCCTTACACTTGCTCATTTTTCCTGCTTCCTACACATCAACTTCAAGACTCTTCAAGACTCTTCACTTTCTGTGTAACACACAGAAGTGGCTTTGGGGAGTGCCACTGTAACGAGAAAATAAATATTATACTGTTCACCTGTCAGTGGTCATGGTGTTTGATCGGTGTATATGACTATACATAAACATAATGCAGAAAAAAGTCAAAATCTAAAAGTAGTGTATGAGATGTCTGAAACCTCTTTATAATTAAACAAAGCAACACTTGCATCCCAAAGATGTTTTGAAAAGTCTGCACTCCGAATTAGGTTCCCTTGAACACTCCACTTTAGAGTTGTGTGAAATAACGCTAAAATGAGGGAGGCTACATATCCCCAATAAAGGCTTTAGATATGTCCAACAACTGAGAAACCTTCCCAAGTAGAGGCAGTAACAACACTGTATTTTGCTGATCACACAGAAAGCCATTCTTGATCAGAGAGGCAGTGTAATCTAGGGCACTTTCCCCAGCTCTAGCACGTGACTGTGCTCCTCCTGCACACCTGACTAGACATGTTTCTGAGCCAGCTGATATTTGTTCTCTCACTTTAATCTTTCTGTACACCTGTTTCACCTCATTCTGTCTCCCTCTACATCTTTTATCTTTTCGTTTACCTGTCCTCCACACCCTCCCTCTTTTATCTTTTAGTGCACCTGCATCCCCCCCAATCTTTTTCATGGGTTTGTGATCTCAGTGGCTGTAGGTCCCGTCTTTCCTTTTTTCTTTTCTTGCGGAACGCTAAACTAATGTGCCTTTTGCCTTCTTGGTATCCCCAAACTAAACACACCATTGTAGCCTTGGGGATAAGGGTACAAAATATTCCATCTTGCAATGAGATTCTCTCTCTCTCACTCTCTCATTATAGCCACTAGTGACAGAAGTGACAAAATGGAAACTAACTTCACTCTCATGCATTACCACATACAGTTACAGTCAGAAGTTTACAAACAGTCATCATGAACATGATACATGGCAATGCTACGCTTTCAATTATCTCTTTAAATTGTTTTTTGTAACCGCAGCTCTCTCTCTCTCTCTCTCTCTCTCTCTCTCACACACACACACACACACACACACAAACACACATACTCATTTGCTGCAACCACTTAATCCTACTAGGATCGTAGAGAGGCTGATGCCTATCTCAGCCGATAATGGTTGAAGACGAGGTACAGCCCGAACAGCTTGCCAGACCATCAAAGGGCAACACACACAACCATTCACATTCACAGCTTCCCAGTTTGGAACAGCCGGTTTGGAGTACACAGAGGAATCACATGCAAACCACACACAAAAACACCCCGACCCTGGAATCACACCCAGGACCTTCTTGCTGTGAGGCAAACATGCTAACCACTATGCCACCGTGCCGCCTAACCTTAATTATATTATAAATATATTTTCCAGACAAGTGTCACATTGAAGGAAACCCCAGAATACGGTGTCTTAGTAAAGTGTTTGGGCACTGCAAGCCACCAGAATAGTTTTAATGTGCCTTGACATAAATTCTACATGCCTATTGAAGCAACAAACACCATTCTTCCAAAGGATATTATCTCAGTTGGTGTTTTGATGGTGACTGTGAAAGCCATAGCATATAATTTATATTATTGTCATTTCCATAAACCCATTCAGTGAACCCTCATGCTCTGTGGATGGTGAAGAAGTGGGGCAGTTATCCTGGAAGAGACCACACAAATGAATTTTATTTATATAGCACATTAAACAGTGAATATTGTCATAAAGCTGCTTTACCGAAATCCAGATATAGATTTATATTTATCCTTAATGAGCAAGCCAGAGGCGACAGGGGCGACACATGAGGAAAAAACCTAGCTCTCAAGAAACAGACACAAGATGGTGACACCACATAGTTCTGTTTTCTGATTTCTGTTCTATCTCTAAACTCAAGTCCAGTAGTGCCAATTGTGTTGAAAGCTACTTGAGTTAGAGCATCAGAGTTATTCTTTACTTCGTTAGAGTTTGAACTTTACATCTATAATATCAAAATAATGCTACTGAATGTTCAATGATTGAGATTTGTGTAAACTGCTTTTATCATGTGGGACCTTTAGGCCATCCAAAAAACAAACAAAAAAAATTCACAGTGATAGTTCGGGGTGGCACGGTGGCGTAGTGGTGTGCACGTCTGCCTCACAAGAAGGTCCTGAGAAGGCGTTTCTCTGTGGAGTTGCATGCACATTGAGCTGAACAAAATTGCCCCTCGGAGTGGATGTGCGATGGTCGGGTGAGCTGCTCAGGATGTCGGCTGAGATAGGCTCCAGTCTCCCTACGACCCTAGTAGGATTCAGTGCTTTGGCAAGTGAGTGAGCAAGAGTGAGTGATATTCAGGGTGTCCATTTGGTACAATTCACAGCAGTCTTATGGTGAATTTTAAAGCTATTCATGTAGCGGTATCATGAGTCAGAAGAACTTTGTATGCAGCGCCGTGGGTTTTTCCTTGAATTTGTCGCTTATAGGCACAAATAGCTAAAACTATAAAAATTTAAAAATGAGATTAAAAAAACAGCGGATTATTATATGAAAAATAAATGAGTGCATGAAAATTCAGTGACTAGATACAATGAGGTGACTTGAGGAATACTATTATTACAATACCAGATGAGAAGCTTTTTCCCCACATGAGCATACGCCAGCTTTTCTATTGTTAAAGGTAAAGAATGTTAAAACAATTAAATAAATCTAAAAAAACAAATGACTGTAACAGTAAGATATACATAAACTCTTTGCTTATTAAACACTTACATAAAAATTGGCACAGCTGATTACTCCTAAGCTTTCCAGATGCTGAATGCTTGAAATCCTAATGAGTGCGTTGCAAGTGTGACCATCATGTTTATCTGACAATTTAATGTTAAGAACTGTGGAAAAATGATACTCTCTGCTTATAACAGCATTTGACAGAGACAGGGAGCTATCGCAGCTGAACTACATTCTACTGAATTTTCTTAACCTAGTCTGAAAACATTACAATCAGAATTAAATGTCTCATATACTGTACTTTTGAGTATATGTGACATTTACCTGCATATAAACTGTATTTTTAGTTCTCGCTTAGTGGGCAAGATTTAATTTTATTTTGCCACAGTCACTGATGCTGTCACAAAGGGCAGTCACAAAAAATATGAAGAAAGCGATTAAAAAAAAAAAAAAGCAAAATAAAGCACTTTTTTTTCAAATGAGTTTCAAAAGGTGCCACAATGGAGAACATGACCGCAGTCACACTTTAAAAATGAAAAAATGAAAAACAGAATTTTATTTAGTTTTTATTTATCTCATTTTTTGTTTGCTTTTCTTATGTTATTCTGTAGTATAGTATTATATAACTGAAACATTTATTTTCCACAGTCTCAGAAGATCATTCTGTCTTAGGTACTGTTCAGAGATATCCGCCTCGCCTTCGTCAAATAACTAATATAAATTCTAGTGTATCAAGGAAACATTCATCAAAGCAAAACCTGGGCAGCACTCATCAACTATTTACATCAGTAAACCTTAAACTTTTCTGCTATTATAAGAACAACTAACCATACTAAAACTTGACCCCATAGACACAATGCATAGCCACAGTCATACCACACATATGTATACCATTAAATGCACACAAGGAATCTACATCCCACAAACACATACACACCACATGAGTGTTCTTACAATTATTGCAATCATGCTCAGTTTGCCAATATATTTTTTTTAACCTGTTTAATGTAATATCTTTTTCTCCACTGTTGTATCATAATTATGATTTTATATATATATATATATATATATATATATATATATATATACACACACACACACACA
>JAQMYF010000001.1:13581619-13595514 GCA_030014195.1 Neosilurus mollespiculum
GTCTCTCTCTGAACGTGCTCCTATGACTGATCAGCAGGTTGTGAAGTGGGTGGGAGGTATTGTTCAGTATTGTCTCTATCTTGGATAACATTCGCCTTTCCGACACTACCATCAGAGGGTCCAGCTCCATCCCCACAACGTTACTAGCCTTGCAGATCAGTTTGTTCAGTCTGTTGGCGTCTGCAACCCTCAGCCTGCTGCCCCAGCATGCAACAGCAAAGAGTATAGCGCTGGCCCCAACAGACTCATAGAACATCCTGAGCAGTGTTCGCCAGATGCTAAACGACCTTAGCCGCCTTAAAAAACAGAGACAGCTCTGGGTTCATCAAGAGTTCTCATATGCAAAGGACAATAGCCGCGAGTCAGTGACTTCACTCATACAGACCCAGGCTTAGGACTATATAAAAGGCAGTATATATGAAAGACAAAGAGATCACTGAGCATCCGGTACTGTATTATCATCACTCCATTGAGGACATGCTGCAACCGTGTTCAATTACAATTCAATCACATTAAATCCTACAAGACAATAGTTTTCATTTGTCTTGCACTCTACAGCGAGGTAGACAGAAAACTGATCCTCAGAGCCCTCACTATGTGCGTATGTCATTTGTATAAAGGTTGGCTTGGTGAAGGCTTCAGATGATTGTCAGAGGAGGAAGCCTGTGACCTGTGTGGGCAGGTGAGTGCATCAGGCGATGGTGTGACGTCTCAGATTCCCTCAGTGGGACTTGATAGAACCTCACTTGATCCTGCAGTACTGTAATAAAAAAAATAAAAGAACTGAAGGATAGAATATTCCGGACTGCATATACAGACGCACATATTGCACAGAGACACAGTTGGTGTTTATAGTCTGTTCTCAAGTGTCACAGGCCAAGACAGGGTGAATGTCAAAACCAATTTTACAATATACATTATATGCAACAGGCATTGCTTGATACCTTTCATTTCCATGTAAGGCACTGAAGCATTGATATTTATTTAACATGTCTCAGTTATTCAGATGATCTTGCACTGTGGTGACAATGCATAATTTCCTGTTCCCATTTGGTTGGTGTGGATTCAAGCTTATTCGCACCTCCTCCACTGTTCTGAGGCACTGCCACGCCACATTTCCTTCTACTTTAATGCGAAACCAAGACACAGCAGCCTCGTGTCAGGAAGGATGCACATCATTTCCACAGCTGCCCAGTCTCCTCATTTTATCGTTCCTCCTCTTTCTGCCCTCTTTCCAAACTGACACCTTGCTTCCTTATATAAATATATACATAACTAAATACATACTCAGGAAAAAACTGCATTAAATTAATTTATTCTCATGTGTCGACAAAATCACTCTGTAGTGGTGAGAATCATGAACTTTCCCATGCATTTGGCTTCAGTCACAGCTGATACAGAGATGCATTTACTAACTTCTTGTAATTAGGCTTGTATAACAGAAATTCCTCACCTTCTGCCACAAGCTATATTGTCTAGCCGTGTTGACATGGTGTCAGCTTTTTATTGCGCCAGAGAGGCCAGGGGCAAAAATGTCATCCACAGGGTCTCACAAACAAAGGAGGGCAGCAGGGTATATTAGGTTTCATTAGACACTCAGGTCAGCACTACGGCACTGTCATACAACAGCCTGAATTGATTTCTCTTGCAAGTTGTTCAAGGAGGTAGACATGGGGCATCGGGCTGAACCTAAAGATGGACACGAACATGCTCTAATCCCCAACCGAAATAAATATCATGTGTGTGTGCTGTCCTTAAACTCTGTGCAAAATATAAATCCTTTAAACTTCAAATAAATAAATATAGAAATAAATAAATAAAAATAAAGGCAACAGCTGTGCATACAAAACTATGTGGCAAACATATATCCTCTGCTGCCATACGGTGCTTAAAACAGTGGCAGCTTGAGCACAATTAGTCAGAATGCATGCTGGCACAGTGTTAATGTAGCAATTACTCTTCTCATTTGTCAGTTAATTTAATCTGCTACATCTTTTTAAGTTTGATAAAGCTGTATTGTCTGACAGTCCTGCTCGCTATTTGTTTCAATAGAATTCAATTTCTTTATATAATGACATGAAAATGTATCTGTACTTGACCAGAATGTTATGAGATCCTAAACTGAAATCCAAGACTCCAAGATCATTTTCATTGAACTCCAAAGGTGTTTTGATGCGTATACATTCATTCATTCATTTTCTGAACCGCTTAATCCTAAATAGGGTCGCGGGGAGGCTGGCGCCCCTCACAGCCGACTCGGCGAGGGCAGAGTACACCGTGGACAGCTCGCCAGGCCATCGCAGGTTTTAACGCATATAACAAATTCAATCTTAGTTTATTATTATCTCACTGATGATTTTACCCCATTATGGGATTTTCAGTGGAGTATGTTCCCAGTTTGTTATTGGTGTGTTACCTGGTTGTGTTCACCGGTTCCATGTCTTGCCCTTAATCGGTTTGCTTATTTATACTTTAATGGGTAATAGTACTGTTTTAAATTCACATCATGTATTTATTGTCTCATTAAGTTCAAGCCTTGTTTCTGAACAGAATGCAGTTATTAGCAAATCTCAAAAACTCATATTTTATTCACAATAAGGCATAGAAAATATATCAATGATAAAAGTGAAAAATATTAGCTTATTTTGAATTTGATGGCAGAAACATATTCCTCCAGCTGTTTCTTTTAAGTACCAGTTATTTTTCAGTTTTTCTCTGCCCTGTCCCAATTTAATTTATTTATTTTAATTCGATGATACCTCCATCAAATTCAAAAGGAGTTAATATTTTTCATGAAATAATAAAATGTCTCACTTTCAACATTTGATATGCTTTCCATTTTCTATTGTGAACAGAATGTGATATTCGTAAATCATTGCATTCTGTGTTTATGTACATCTTACACAGGGTCCCAGCTTTGTGGGATTTGAGTTTTAGTTCCAATCCCATATGTATTATTTCCTGGTTTTTGACCCACACCTGTTTGCCCTGTTTTATTATTATGACTCTTTACAGTCTGTTTCCTCCTAACAGACTTTCAGAATTTTTTTTTGATGTAACCAAATAAATCAAATGCTGAATTTATTCAGGGAGGCACAGTGGCGTGGGGTTATCACATTCGCCTCACAGCAAGAGGATCCTGGGTTTGAGTCCAGGGCTTGGCGAGGGTGTTTCTGCATGAAGTTTGAACATTCTCTCTGTAAATGTATGGGCTTCCTCTGTGTATTTGGGTTTCCTCCCACAGTCCAAAGACATGCACAGTAGAGTAACTGGCTGTTCCAAATTCCCACTTGCAATGGACTGGTAAGCTGTTCAGGGTACACCCCGCCACCGACCCTGGTAGGAGTAAGCGATATGAATGAATGAAGGAATTTATTCATTTATACACTTGCATCCTGCCTTCACTAACTGTACATTAATTACCATCAACAGGATTTCTGCAGTAGTGATGAGCTAACATAGATTGCAAACCAAGAAGTAACTTTTCTAACAACTCATTTCAATTATCATTATTATTTTTTAAATTGTCACTCACTCAAACATCATTTTCTTAACACATAATAACTCCATTTATAATGATGCACTGATTTACTGTACTGTCAAAAGAATCACAGGACATCCTGTTGATGTATAGTCTGGGAGTTTAAATGATGCCCACTTGGCACTAAAGTGTACTTTGTGCATTTCAGTAAAACTGCTTGTCAATGATGTAGCAGGATATTCAAAACTGAATGCAGTAATAAGAGAAAAGCCAGAGCTTATCAGACATCACTGGTGCTTTTTACCACGACAAGTGTCTTATAAGAACCATCATTTAGAAGTGTTACAGAGGCAATCAGTAGACTGATTGGTTCACTTGGCTTTCAGAGTGACGACATCAGCCTATCTGAGGGCAGCACAATTGACCTCCGAAAGCCTGGAGAGGAGGAAGATGAATATTCTGAGATGGCAGAGGAGGACATGGACCCTGAAAATTGTCTCCCTGACGGTAAGTACATTTAATAATGTCAGGAAGCCAATGTTTATTGTGGAAAAAATCATGCAGAGCATCAAGCCTACAGTATTTAATATTTCACAGTACGCACAGGGGGAACTTTAATCATTACAGCCTTGCCATCATGCACAGTTGCTGAAGATTGTTCTGTTAGGTTTAGCAGAAGGAAACATCTTTAGCTTCACATTTGAAAGCTATTTAAGATAAAACACTAACCAATGAACTGACTTTCAAAATTTGGCCTTAAATGGTGTATTGTGTGTCAGCAAAGATCTGAAAAGGTCTGTCTGAATTGAAACACACGCTGGTAAAGTGATGACTGATGCAGCATGCTCAATTTCAAGCTCATCAATTGACCAGTCAGATCAGACGTACTGAAATATGACCAATCACCTGTCTGTATATATTTTTAAAACAATTCCTGGACTTTGAAAAATTATAATTAAATAGAAAACTTTCATTACACACAGTTTAGTGCTGACCAAAATGCACATACTGGTTCTCCAGAGGTGCTTCATTCACTAGCAGTAAACCATCATCATAAGAATTCTGTTAGCTTTCTTTAGATCAAAAACCCATACAATAATTGTTGCAAACGTTTAAATATGACTACAGTTCAAATATTCTTGAACAAAAATAGACATAAATTGGTCAGGTGGTGCAGCAGAACCACAGGGAGGTCGTGAGTAGGAAACTTGACTGTGTTATGGCCCTCTATGGCCTGGATTCAAGGAAGAGAAAAACAGTTGGCATGAGCCAGTCATTATCATCTGTGAGCTCATTCACGAAGAAATGCAAAGTTTTGCTTGGTGTGTGTTAAGCAGTCCTGTGATATAAAATGAGCCAACGAAGCAGTGGCTTCACACATCTCGAACACATGGTAGCATTCATCTTCTCAAACAGGTTGCTGTCGTGTGATAGTAGAAAGGTTGGAAATTGACAAAAGATTAAATTTGTTGAAAATGGGGGTTAACACAAAGTAATTACTGCCTGTGGGTTAGTGCCAACCCAAACAAGTTCACAGTGAATTATTATCCAAACTTAGTGCAGATGAATTTCTTAAAAGTAGTTTGCATCTGTCATATCTTGCAAAAGTCCTACAGTATATCCTGAAAAAGCTGCGTACACTAAACCTAAACACACATCATGTTCCTCTAAATGTAACTAACCTACTTACTCAAAGCAGGGCTGAATTAAACACAAAATACAACAAATTCACAAAGTGTAAGGTCACATATAACTGAAGCAAGAACAGAACCTCTTCCAGGAAAATATGCACTGAACTTGCAGAAGCACTTTTCCTTTTTGTTGTGTAATTACTCCTAAGTACACAGAGTTCTTTAAAATAAGTAGAGAGAAAATGGACCAATATCTGACACAAGGGCCATCATAAAAATCTCTCTTTAAAGTACTGCTACTCTGTTCTTAGCATGTTATCTCCAAAATCAAATCAGTCTGAGTAACTCCCCGTGCTTTCTGTGGTCACTGAGCTGTGTGATTTTTACTTTGATAGCTGTTAATTGCTTGACAAATGATGATGCAGGGGTGCTAAAATGTCGAAGGCTTCCTACAGCGCGCTGGAGCATCAGTACAAATTGAATTGAGAAGACCCTGCTACCATAATCCTGTTATTAAGTTTACAGGCAATAAGTTAATTTTCGAGAAGCTCAAATGCCGGTAATGGAGACACTTCGACGCCCAGTGGAGGCACAAATGTGATTTTATACTCGCGACCTATTGTTATAGATGGAAGGCTTTTAAAGAGTCATTGATGCTGCTTGGGTTCATGTCACATAACAGCCAAGTATCACTGACCATTTTGATAAATGTGTGTGATTACTGAAGATGTACTTTTATCTGATACTGAAGGCTTGTTCAAGGCAGCTTCGAATTACTCTGTTTGTCAGGAATGATGATAATTAAAATAGGACCATTCACTTTTTTTGTGACTACATGCTTTTTAAAAATCCGACCCAGCAAGCTATTTATTTCAGATTCTCTAACACTATGTATAACGGTTGTTCTCCCCTGTTGTGCCTTGCTAGGATGCATCCGTCATTTCCAATGCTGTAATATCGACACTAGTGCAGGTCTCGGCAAAGTGTGGTGGCAGCTCAGGAAGACCAGCTATCAGATAGTGGAGCACAGCTGGTTCGAATCATTCATCATCTTCATGATCCTGCTGAGCAGTGGCGCTCTGGTGAGCACAGCCAAAACAACACTCACATGCTACATTTAATGTAACCCAAAACACTGTACTGATAATACAGCACAATTCGTGTAATGTTGGACTTCAAGGTAGTGTACATACAGAAAAAGAAAAATTGGGCAACTGGGAAAATATGCTCCCAGTAATCGTCCCTGCAATTACACCAACGTTTTTAAAAAATTGACAGAAGTAATTGATTTGCTGTAGCATTTTATACTTTATTGAAATTGTACAGGGTAGGAGGAGTAGATGACTGAACATTCAGTATTTTCGTGCCAGTAGTGATCCTTTTAAAAGTTCTCCACTAAATGTCGGTGCAAGAACAGTATCTGTCATCTGTGGAAAGTCTTGAAGCCCCCCAGGCAGTGAACAGTTACTGATTGTCAGGGATGTTTTGTTTGGAGGTGCAGTAATAGAAAATTAGTCTTACACTTTATCTGAATCATTTAAATTAATTTCATTTTCCAAACCAATTTATCCTTATTAGGGTCGTGGAGAGGCTGGAGCCCGTCCTAGCCGCATCCGGACAAAGGCGGGGTACACTCTGAACAGTTCGCCAAACCATTGCAGGGCCAATACACACCCAAGGGCAATCAAGAACATCCAATTAGCCTAAATGTGCATGTCTTTTGACTGTGCAAGGAAACTGAAGCACTAGGGGGAATCCCACACAAGCATAGGAAGAGCATGCATACTCCACACGAACGACCTTGTCGGGCACAGGGTTCAAATGCAGGACCTTCCTGCCAAGAGGCAGAAATGCAAACGACTACGCCGCCGTGCCACAAGAAAAATTTTAGCTTAGCAGTTCGGTGTCTACAAACTTCTCAATCAGATTGACCCTAGAACAGTTTCCAGAAGGTTCTCTATTAGCTAGCTGCCTGCCATGTTAACATCCAGGATCGGGAATGTGTTGATGAGAACGCGATGACAGGGCAACAAAAGCACAGCTCTCTGCTGATAAAAATAAATCATAACAGTTGCCACGGGCTGCTAGAGATGCTGAGCAATAATCTCTTTCTTTGTTATTCATTTTCACATTGAGGAAATGGTTAATCTGCAAGAAGGTTCTGGGGAATTTCACAATTCTTTTCCCAGTGTAAAGCAAAGATCATGTTGAAAGCATTACTATGACCTGACTGATCTATACAACACACAATTTCTTTAACCACCAACGGCTGCCGTTCTTAAAAGTGCTGCACGAAGGGGTCAACAAATGTCAGCGCAAAAAAAAGCTCACTGCTACTGTGTAATGTTGAAAAAACTTTAACTTACATACTGTGCAGAACCTTCTTAACTGCACAGGAGTGTCTTTTGTTTGTGAGTGACTCACAAAGAGAGGCTAATGTCAGTGGCCTGTCTGAGGCCCTGGATGGCAGGTGAACTAGACTGCCTGGTATTTTGGTGGCATTTACCAACACCTCCTCAGCAAACAGCTGCTCTTTCATACAGAGTTGAACAATCACACATGAAAAGCGAAGTAAGCGGGGAAAAAGGAGGTGGGGGGATTTAACCTTCCTGAAACCAGTGGGTAGACAAATTGCAACAGATGCTTAGTGCTGACTTTCTTAATGATTTACTGCACTGTGCATTAATTTGGATATGGTGCATTAATTTGGATATGGTGCATATTATGGTGCAGGTTGTATTAAATGACAGATTGAACCACTCCAGTGCAATCTGATCGGCCATCTATCTCGAGGTTAATAAGCAATTATTGGATTGGTTGAAGTATGATGTGTAGAATTATCCATATCTGCCGAGGTCAAAGGCTGATTCAGACAGCACCTTCTGAGATCTGAATAATTCTCCTTATCATACAAAAGCTGAATGTTATAATTGTTTTATTGACTCACTCACTCGCCGAGCCGCTTAATCCTTCTAGGGTCACGAAAAGGCTGGTGCCTATCCCAGCCAACACTGAGTGAAGGTAGGGTACACCCTGAACAGTTTGCCAGACCATCACAGGGCAACACAACCATTCACACCTAGGGTCAATTTGGAACAGCCTCCCCATGACCCTAACAGTAGGACGAAGCAGCTTGGCGAATGAGTGCGCGAGAGGGTCTCGAGTCAGCACAATGTAAGCATAAGGTTTTCTGACACAGGGAAGTTTTCAGGACAGCTCACTTTCAACTTTCTCTGTAACAATGAGCTGTTTTTGCCCCCCCCCCCCCCCCTCTTTACATACAATAAAGAACTAATTTGCTTTATTACATGCTTGCCAAAATACATTAATTGTTTAATTTTAATCCATTTTACTTTATATTTCTGTAAAAAGTACCTCTTAATCATGTTACTGATTATTTACTACTACCAGTACTCCCTGTCATGCTTTATTTCTTAGCTTCACTGTTACAAAGGCAGATTAGGATTTAAACCGGAGTTAACTAATCCCTGCTTTAAAACAAGCCCCATTACTATGTGCGTAAGGTGGATAGTTAGTAATTCTTGCCCTGCATAGAGCTGATGGAGGGCATGTGGAAGGCAGTGGAGACTGGTGGTGACATGTTATCTAGTATTTTCCTTGTCACTTCTCGGTCTGAGCTTATTATTGTCAAAGGCAGTAGACAGTTCTAGCAAGAACGTGGGGTCATTGGACATCAGCAGTGCACATTTATCTTACAGATACTGCCACATAAACTGTTAGTATTTTGAATTAACTGTATCGTACTGCCATCACATACACTAACAAACGTTGTTATCCATCTCTGTCCTTTCTTCTTTGGTGACAGGCATTTGAGGACATTTACATTGAACAGAGGAAAGTGGCCAAGACTGTGCTCGAGTTTGCAGACAAGATTTTTACCTACATCTTCATTCTGGAAATGACACTCAAATGGCTCGCATATGGCTTTAAGAAGTACTTCACCAACTACTGGTGCTGGCTTGACTTTATAATCGTTGATGTAAGTGATTTTTCATGGCATTCTTTACTTCTGCAAGCAGATTACAATAGTGTCAAACATGCAGTCAGTTCCAGAAGTATTGGCATCACTGGGTTGGAAAAAAAAGGTCATGTGTGGTTAATTTGGACATGTTTGGCTAATTAGCAATTAAAAACAGATTAGGATTTAAAATCATGGTGAAACAGGAAGCCATTGTTGACCACACTAGAGTTTCTGAAAAGTTGAGTATAATTTTTTCCTATGAGTTTTTAGGGAATGATAATTAAGACATAACTGCTTTTGTTAAAACTGTATTTAATTATAAAATTGTTATACAATGATAGAAGTCTTAGAATAAATGTACTTAAATTAAAGCTCAGATTGCTCTCATGTTTTTGATGTGAGGTTAAGCTGATTAACCACAGAACCATTTTCCATAACCTTTTTAAAACAATTATTCTTCAAGGTGCAAACTGTGTAATTCATTATTTCTGTTTTCTCATCTTTCAAATGAAGTATGAAAACAAATGACAATTGATGTAATTTACACAGAATACTTAAAATGGTCATTTAAAGAAATACAAATTTAATGTTTATATAGTTATATAGAGTAGCCTCATAACACCAAAGCTATATTGTGTATGTGAGAGTGGAGACCGTATATCACACTACATTGTAATGTGTTGGTTATAACAATTAAAGCTATAAAAGAACCCATTAGAGCACATACACTGTGCACACACACAAAAAACATTAAGCAGGCCATCTTGTATAGCAATATTAACCCCTTAACATCCTTTTAATATCACCTCAAATATTATGCACAAGACCAAATGCTTCTCCAGTGCTTGTTTTAATTCTCCACAGAAACGATAACCCAAGGTTTTACTCCCTCGGTACCAAAACACACAGCCTGATCTGTTCATAAATTATTATGAATGTAATCTAGGTTAATGCTTAGTGATTGTTCTCTATGGACTTTTACATTCCCTTATCTTAATAAAATATCTCGGCACGAGGTAACAAATGAGGAGCTCTTGCTTTTCTGTTAAGGACTTAATTTAATCTTGGAAGATGAAAATAAGGTCCGTCTATATTAGATTAGGAAAGAGCACCATACTAAAAATGATCATTATGCTAATCCATTTTCTGTGGAGCTGTCTAATGAAATGTTATGTAATATTATGTAACTAAAAGTTGAGGAGTAATATATAATCTTGGCATTAACTGAACAAACTACACTTCAATTTATACAGATTTCAGTGATTGGCCTGATGGCGAGTGCCTTCAGTTATGAACAAATTGGCACCTTGCGTGTTCTCAGGACCCTTCGGGCATTGAGGCCACTGCGGGCCGTATCTCGCTTTGCTGGCATGAGGGTAAGGATTTCTCTGGCCGGCGTGAGCCACCACCAGGCCACTTTATCACACAGTGATTCCTTCAGTAGATCAATGATTGTTAGGTCACTCAGTAAACATTTTCATCCTCCCCAGGTTCTCCAAAGCCTTCTCAGAAACACACACAGTCCGTATCTTACAACTTTTGTGCTTTCCCCAGGACTGATCACACATGGACCTGTGAAACAGCCAATAAAGTCAATAAAACGATTTAATCACATCTGTTCTTTTACCCAGCCACAACGGGTCAGAGGCAGGAAGTCCTTTCCCCTTTACTTCCACAGGAAGTGCATGGACCCTTTGCCTGGCAGGATTTGTCAGCTTGCTAATACTCCATTTCTATCTTTTCTGTCTCCTCCATTCTCTGTGCCCCTTTTAGGTGTCTTTAGTAAGCCTCGTAGCTAACACACTAGGCTACTCTGACTTGGCTGCCATCAAATCACTTAGGACCCTCAGGGCTCTCAGGCCACTAAGAGCTCTATCCAGATTTGAAGGCATGAGGGTAAGAGCCTCTCTGTCTTTCTCTCTCTTTATTTCCATCTGCCACTTCGCTGTCCACTGTCGTCTGCCAGTATTTTCCCCAAAGAAAAATTTAAAACACAAAAATGTATCATGTCAACACTGTGACTCAGTAGGGAGACACAGATAGTAACAAAAAGGTATGGGCAATGAAAAGTATTATAATACGTCAATTTATGGCATTACTAAGGTATGATAAAAATCAAACCTGCAGATTTAACAGAAAAGATTTTAAAAACTTTGATTTCATGATAAATATCGATAAATTATTTTTCTCACACTTAAATACTGAACAAATATTATGGTACAAAAACTAAGTCTAAATCCTAATAATCTTTATAAATAAAATAACTAATTCTGTCGATACCTCAAACATTTACGTTTACAGAATTTAGCAGATGCTCTTATCCAGAGCGACTTACAGACGTGCTTTAAAGTCACTATCAGTGAATATATTCTTATACTGGTTCGTCAGGGCACAGACTGAATATACCGTCAGTCAAACTCAGTGGGTAGGTGTTGTGTGTGGGGGAATTTTTTATAATTTTTTTTGTGAGTGTGTGTATATAACATAGTGCTAATCTATGTACTTCCAAAAAGGTAGGTTTTCAGCTGTTGTTTGAAGATACGCAGGGACTCAGCTGTCCGAACATCCAGAGGAAGTTCACTGTTCATGTTCAGCCAGAAAATAAAAGAGTTTAGATGCATTTTTCCCTTGTCCGTTGGTAGAAGGAGGGACCAGTCTAGCATCTCTAAAGGATCTGAGAGAACGCTGTGCAGTACGGGGTGCGATAAGTGCTTTGAGTTAGGAGGGTGCACGTCCACTTTTGGCTTTGTAGGCAAGCTTTAGTGTTTTAAATCTAATAATCAGTATTATTAGATTTATTTAAAAAGCCCACGTGTTCTATTATTTTTTTTCTTCGTATAAGTTTTAATAATGTCTGATCTATTCAATCCCCAGTCTGACTGATTTAGTACTACATACTTCATATATTAACCGGACTTCACCAGATGGAAGTGAAACATCATGCCAGTATTATATTTCATTTCAATTTATTTATCAGTATATTTTTATATAATGTTGTGCTCAGTGTAAGTGGCGTGTATGCAGATATATACACCACTCAGCTCTTTCAATCTAACCAGTGTTATATGTATCCATTTCATAACCATTACAATGCTATTAAATGCATTTTTTCTCTTCCAACAGTATTCTAAAGGAGTAACTCAGTATCACTATGGCCTGGAATAAAAATAAATATACTAAATAGGATTAACTGTACTGAAACTAAACTAAATGCAGACTGTTACCATCAGTATTCATCAGTAATTCTTAAAATTAATCTTTCTCATTTTTCTTTTCCTTCAACAGGCCCATGGTCAATATTAGCTGTGTGTTATATCTACCAGTTATGCCATGAAGGCAAAGTGGATGTCACTGAATAATCCCCTGGGACTATTCAATTCAGTAACATCTACCAAGCCTGAGACACATAACTGCATTAGTATATACTACTCAAGAACAGAAGCAAAAGAGCACAGTTACACCTGATGTTTTGCTATATTTCTTGCATTTTTTTAAATCACGATGGACGCAGGTGACCTCAGCACGCACGAACGAGCAGGTGCAGAGCTGTGTAACGGCATCTCTGTAACTTTCTTACAGAGGTTAAGTTATACTATACAGAAACAAACAAAAGCAAACCAAAACAACGTTTTATATATTTACATATTTTAGCCATTAGAGAGACAAGTCAGATGAGCTCTGTGGGTCGAGTCGAGATAAATGCGATGTAGCTAACAGTATATGTTTAGCCTGCTTATTTAGAATTTAGTACTGCATGTTCCTCCATAAAGGTGCTTTAGTATACTACACAGAAACAAACACACCAAAATTGAAAGATTTTTTTATATGTATTCTTCCACATTATAAAGCTGATGATGCCGTCTGCTCCAAGTGATTATGACAAAGTGTGACTGTCTGTCAATTTGATTCAGGCATTATCCACTTAGAATAATGTTTTTTTTTAATCCTGAGATAGCAGATCAATCAGATTGCCCTAGTCCCATGTAGTATATACTAATTATACTTATTTATCCATCCTGAGTTATGTGTACTATGGTGTAGCGTCCACAAAAAAAGTCTCTGCATTTAAGGTTTATAGCAGGTGTTTGTTCACCTAGAAATTGTCTTTAAGACTTAAAAACCGGTCACGTTAACAAAACATCGAGTAAATGCAAAGCATCCTGAAAACTCTCCCGTCAAATGAATTTCCATTTATAAGGTCATGTTTGTCACTATATCACTAATATTAAATAAGCATTTTGTTATAGAAAACGTCACAGATATAAAACGTCCACTATATATCTCGCTGCGAATTAGCAGTGATGCATGGAATTCCCTCTATGTTGCTGTAGGTCTGGCAAACACGATTAGACGTCACAGTGTGTTAACGGCAGCTGCCTGAGGCACATGGCCTTGTTTACACGTGGAGAGAAAGTGCAGTCTCATTCGCAGAGGATCAGCTGTTTGGCAGATCTCTTTGTGACACTTTCTATTATCTGAAAAATGATCACAGATACAAAAAAAGCAGAGCTGGGAATGAAAATAAGGACGTTTTCTACCATGTACTACATAAATACTAAGTGTCAGTGTTTGTGTATGCATGTTCCTTCTGTTCTGATGTTATTCCTGTTGTAATACATATCTACCCAACCAACAGTATTACTGTATTTCTGCAAAATATGGTCCTATAGATCCAACCTGTTAAAGATTTAGATCATGTGAACTCAGAATAATGCAAACACTTTGTTACACTGTACTGAACTTTGGGTGCATATGACCATCACAATATTATTTAACAGTATTAAACTGTGCGCGTGTGTGT
>JAQMYF010000001.1:13610187-13625154 GCA_030014195.1 Neosilurus mollespiculum
CCACTCCATCCTTCCCTCACTCATGAACAAGACCCCGAGATACTTGAACTCCTCCACTTGGGGCAAGACCTCATTCCCCACCCGGAGGGTGCATTCTACCCTTTTCCGACTGAGAACCATGGTCTCGGACTTGGAGGTGCTGATTCTCATCCCATTCGCTTCACACTCAGTTAAGAATCGCTCCATATATCGCTTTATATATAAAGGAATAACAGATTTCATAATTATTTTTTATGTTTTGATTAAGAATAGAATGTGCAGTGTTCCCAATGTGTTTGCTTGTATTGAAATAAAAGCTGTTGTAAGGATTTTGAGCTTTGCTCACATTTTTAAGCACATTTCTATTTTTCTGAACACAACTGTATGTTGTAGCATTACAATTTCCCTTCACTGATACTGGGGCCCAAACCTGTTCCAACATGAGACTGCTCCTGCGCATAAAGTGAGCTCTGTGAACACATGGTTTGTGAAGATTGGTGTGGAAGAACACAAGAGACCTGCACAGAGCCCTGACTTTAACCCTGCTAAACACCTTTGGGAGGAATTAGAACACTGACTGCACCTCATGCCTCCTTGCCCTACATCAGTGCCTGACCTCACTAATGTGCTTGAGGCTAAATGAGCACAAATCCCCACAGCCACACTCCAAAATCTTGTGGAAAGCCATCCTAGAAGTATGAAGGGGATTAAAACAACCAAGATGGGACTAAATATAAAATTTGGTGTTTAAAAAGTACATAGGGATATGATGGTCTGGTGTCCATACACATCTGGCCATATAGTGTGTCTCACTGAATGGTATGTAGCGTAATTCAGGAATACAGAAGGCTACAAAAAAAGGATATTTGTAGTGCTAAGTTTAACCTTAGCTAGAGAAGGCTAAATGTGAACACTCACAACACACCCTGTGCTGTCAAGCTTTCTACTCGTCAAAGCTACACAACTGGGGCTATCATTTTACTTAGGAAACACACACACACACACACACACACACACACACACACACACAGCCACCACAGATTAATTTTATATGGCAGGAGAGGTTAACAGATGAGGCTTGGTCCTCCTGAATAATAACTGTGTGGGGGAGTTAGAGTGGGCGCGAGTGTGAGCTAGCAAGACAGAATATTTGGTAGGGCATGACTGATCTACATGACAATTCCCAATTAAGATCTTGGCTTACTTTAAACATATATTTAAAATGAAGCCTGACTCATTGTTATTAAAGGCACTCTCTGATGATTGGGTATAATAATACCAATCTTTATTTATATACCAAAAATCACAAGGTACTTTAAGGATGGAAGGTTCATATATTTAGAATAAAACGTATAAAAGGAAACAATTTACAATTAGTAACACAGTTGTTATGAAATGCATTTGCTGTTGCTATGAAATCATGAAAGAACAAATGAGATCATGAATCATAAAAAGCTGATTTAATAAGATACGGGTCCCTTGGCCAATGACATATTAAGGATATTAATAAAATACTGTCTAGATTTTATCAGGGATTAATGAGCTCCAAAAAAAATTATATTCAAATACAACTGAAAAAGGAACTGAATTCCTCACGACTGGAAAAACACAATTAAATAACACCCAAAATATACAGTGTACGGCCACACCTATGTAGACATCTGACCATTTAATCCATGTTTGCCTGTTTCAAAAGCACTGACATTAAAGCTCTGATGTTATACCAATTTTTAGACCTTTATTTGTCATTTCAGACACTATTAGAGCACCAGAGTACAAGTCCTAATCCAAAAATCTCTGAAATTCTTCAGGAAGCTGCTTCCCCTCCTCCCCTGAAACAATGATTTTGTGTGTGTGTGCGTGCTACATGGCCTATTTGGCTTCCTCCTCTCATTTATGATCTTTCCATTATCTGTGCCTCTTATCGGTTGTCTTTCCTTTCAATACGCTGGGAGGCTGACTGGGATGGGAAGAAATACTACTATGCATTGGAGGGTAGTGGGGGGTAGGTTAGTTAATCTGAAGGCCCAGCACGCAATGAAAAAAATAAAGAAAAATTGGTGATAACCTTGTGTTTGCAGCCAGCCCATACAGCCCAGAGGAAAATCTTAAATATGTGGTAACCTTGTTATTTGAGACCCTGGTATCGTCTAACACAGCTATTCAACAGTGTGACAACATTTATAGGTCAAAAGGATAGAAAAAACATAATATTTCCCCTTTAACACAAAGCTGGTTCCCTTTGTTGCTATAGCAGTCTGGGAAGACTTTTCACTTGATTTTTGGAGCATCGCTGGGGATTTGTGCTCAGTCAGCCACAAGAGCATTAGTGAGGTCATGCAGCAAAGTCAAGTAAGAAGGCCTAATGCAAAGTCTGGCATTCTGATTCACTACATAGTGAACTATCACAGTGGGTGTATGGATGTTCTGAACACAGCATGTCTTTATGGACCGCACTTTGTGCACAGGGGAATTGCCATGATGGAACAGGTTTGCTCAAGTGATACCACTGGTGGTGTTATTAATGACTCAACAAGAAAAGTGGTTTGCACTTACTTCAGATATGTGAACTAAGCAAACTAAGCCATGTGCTGATATTTAAGATGGAAGTTTCACAATACATTTAGTGAAATATGGTAAAGACTGATTACCCCGCCATGCAAACTTATATGTACAAAAAGCAGAGCTCTAATTGAAAGAATGTCTTTGTGATGGACCTTTGAGCAATGTTTGATGCTTTGTACATGCTGAACCAATCACGTTTTCATGCCTCTTCATTCAAATATCATAGCCAGAAGAGTGAGATGATGCAGTTAGGAAACATACCCACAATCCTGTGAAAGCTGTAGGCCATGACATGAACATAGGAGGCAAACCAAACATCCAAGTACAGCACATAACTATATTGCATAGGTGTTAATGAGATCAGCTTATATTGCAACACATGTAACAATTGCACCGCACAGTAGTTAAAGTGTGGACTACAAATGACAAATAAAACTTTGTGATGACTGTCTCACATGTCTGCACTTGTCTTCTCAGGAAAATCCCCCAAAAGGATGGTGAACACACAAGCATGGCATTTGTACCAAGAAACACACACACACACACACACACACACTTCCCCAAGTGTCAACACTGCACTTGTATGACTCCTCCGAGAACCTTGGTAAGCTTGCCAGGTCAGTCAGAGCCTCCAGAGATTTGATTTCTGCAAATGTGAACAAGACGATGGTTCATCAGCCACAGAACAAGTCCTGTATTTTCAAGATTTTATGTTTTTTATGGATTGTTTTTTTTGCACTTTTACTAAGATGAAGGGGAAATCCATATACTAATAGTATCTTTACCACATGTAGGGAAGCGGTGGCCTGGTGGTAGGGTGCTGGATTACTGATCAAGGTAATGGGTTCAAGCACCACTATCAACGGGAAGTCACTGCTGTCCCCCCAGCCCAGATAACTGGGTTGTCAAAGGCCAGCCATGTCTGTCTATGTCCACTGTCTATTGCTGATTTTCATCAAGAGTAGGCTGCATAGCTGTCGGTGATTCTGCCCTGCGATGGCCTGGCGAGCTATCCAGGGTGTACTCTGCCCTCGCCCAGAGTCGGCTGAGATGGGCAGCGATTCCCGCAACCCTAATTAGTATTAAGTGGTTCAGAAAATGAATGAATGAATAAATCTTCACCACATAAAGACGCAACATCACTGGTCCTTTTGTTATGCATTTAGAGAAAGAGCTCCTTCACTCCCCAACTTATATTTTTTAACCCTTTAATGTTCTGTGTAAATATTTGGTAGAACACTTCAATGATTTTATTTATGTATTTATTTATTTAGTTTACTAACCTCAGCCGTTTGGTAGAGGCGTATATGTAAAAAAAATTATAGGGTTGTTTGAACAAAATCAAACATTATTGTTATTGTTGCCAAAGCTGATTAAAAAATATAATAAATGCCATTGCTTTTTTTCTTGGTGTGACCTTTGAAGGGTTAAAATGTATAGCCCACCATAAACACCACACTTCTCTGTTCTCCTCAGTCCAACTCATATATATGCTTAAAATAAAGAAAATAAATGCATAGGGTCTGCAGTGACCTTACAGTGTTGAATCAGTGTGACACATAAAGGCCACCACCATACATAAGAACACAGCAAGAAACCCCGGTGAGCAGCACTGCATCATTCCACTCAGGCGGCAAATACAAAATAAATTTACCTTAAATTCATATGCATGTGATATGACTTGGCTAGTATTTATCACACTTCATATGACCATGGTACTGATGATATTTGATGAACGCTCATTGAGAAGAAATCTCATAGGAGGCATGCCTGGTACTGATTACTTACAAGGTACATTCCCTGGAATTGATTTTGTGCACATCCCTACCACAGTAAGAACAAAGCCATACTTCAGCAAGAGTACTCATTTCAGTACAGGACAGGACATTTCAGTAACAGTACTGAACAATTTCATTGGCTGTGGGTCAGGAGTGTTTGTAGTGTACAAACAAGCAGACACTACTTCTTCCTTAATTATTTTTTTCACCTTCACCCAGCTTACTTCATACCCTCTTCATTCCTGGCTGTTCATAAGCAGATGAGTGTGAGCCCAGGAGTGTGCTGTTTGCTGTATGGGGTTACTATGACAGCAAAGTCCTGATGAGCTCCCTGGACAGTGCTGCAGGATGAGTGTGTTCTCTCAGTGGGAAGCAGTGACCCAGCCCTCAAGAGGCTAGCCCTTCCACTTCTCTTTGGCAGTACACACACACACACACACACACACACACACACACACACACACACACACACACTCAGTAAGGAAATGTTATAAAATCTCTGGAATTATCTTGACTACTGCAGGAATGGGTCTTAAAATAGGTGATACGTGGAGATTTAAACAGACATCAGCAATATTACACAGAATAATAGCTTTAATAACAATATAATTTATGCACTATGTTATTGCTTTTAGCTCACACCAGGAAGGTTCCCGGTTTGGACCCAGCATCTGAATAGGGTTTTTCTGTGTGGAGTTTGCATGTTCTCCCCTGTGCTTGCATGGGTTTCTCATCAGTGCTTTGGGTTTTTTTCCCCATACTCAAAATACATGCAGATTAGGAAAACTGGTTACTCTAAGTGTAAATGTGAGCGTGAATGGTTGTTTGTTTTTGTGTTAGCCCTGCTATAGACTGACGACCTCACTCTAATATTTTGTTGAACAACCTTTAGCTTCGATTACATCATGCATTTATGATGGCATTGTTTTGAAAAAGTTTGTTATATCGCAACATTTATTTCCATGCAAAATTGCTTTAATTTTTAACCAAGATCTTGAATTGACAACTCTGTAAAGTTTTCTCCAACACATTCCAAAGACTTTCAGTGGGATTAAGGTCGGGACTCTGCGGTGCCAGTTCATGTGTGAAAATGATTCCTTATGCTCCTAAACCACTCTTTCACTACTTGAATTTTATGCTTGAGCCATCAGAGAAAAAAAAAATCGACTGATTGAATAACTTTCATTCACTACATTCAGGTTGTTATCCGATTTCTTTTTATTGCTACTTAATGTTGCTGAGCTTCGTCCTGCCTACTAAAGCAACTTCAGATCATAACACCGTCTCCAGAGGCTTGTACAAAGGCCACTACAGATGATGGGTTCATCGTTTCATGCATTACCCTTCTTATCCTGACACAGACAGAGTAAATCTGGACTGATTAGATCAAATGACCTTTTTCCTTTGCTCCCATCTTTATGCTCCATAGTAATGTGAAGCCTTTTATTCTGATTATTCTCATTAATAAGTGTCTTTCGTATAACCACACAGCTGTTCAATCCCAATTATGTGAGTTTTTGTCACACTGTGTGTGGAAAAGTTCTATGCTTTACCATTAAACACAGCCTGAAGTTCAAGTGTCAAATTTTGCGATTCAACAACAAGCTTTTAAGTGCTCTTTAATTAAAGTTAATCACAACCACATTTCTTTTACAAACTTGAAGGTAAACCACTATCTTGTCAGGTTTTAATTTCTTGAACAGTTCTTAACCCAATTTTAGTAATTTCAGCCATCTCCGAACTGTAGTTGCTTCCCTTGTTTGATGAAGGCCAATAATTTAAACCTTTTGAAACAAAGTAACCTCTTTTCCACAACAATGGGACTCATCTTCCATCATGGTTGTTTAAGAAATGCAAGGCTACCCACTGCAAGGTTAAAAGAATATATATATATATATTCATCACTGCAAGAGTTATCATAGGCTCATCAAAGGTTTTTAAATAACAATTGACTTATCATAGGCTCTTAAGTATGCTATTACCTTTTCATGGCTGTACAGTTTATAACAACGTTTAATGAAATTGTTGATGACTGAGAATTGCTGAGCTTCAGAAGTTTCTCTGGTCCTTAGAATTATTATTTTTCTGCTTGTGACACATTTTATACCTACACAGGTCTATATACAGTGTTCACTCAGGTAAACAAAAATTATTGGCACCCTTGGCAAAGATGTCTATTTAAAAAACTGGATCAAAGAATACAAGAGAAAACTTTGAGATAAATTTTTTACAAGCAAATAAAAAAATACCTCTCATTTTTAACAAATATGAGCTGACACAGAAACTTTGATCTACATTTACAGCATTTGGCAGACACCCTTATCCAGAGCGACTTACAGAAGTGCTTTAAAGTCAATCAGTGAAAACATTCTGATACTGACTCACAAGGACACCGGCTAAGTATACCATCAGTCAAACTCAGTGGATAGGTGTTTTATGTATTTTTTATTATTCATTTATTCATTCATTCACTGTGTATGTAACATAGTGCTAATCCAAGTAGTTCTGAAAAAGGTAGCTTTTCAGCAGTCATTTTAAGACACCCGGTGACTCAACTGTACAGACATCTAGAGGAAGTTCATTCCACCACCTCGGTGCAAGAACAGAGAAGAGTTTAGATGCATGTTTTCCTCTCCCTTGATATAAGGAGGGAACAGTCTAGCAGTGCTAGAGGATTGGATAGGATTGATAATCACCAATTGACCTATTAAAAAGAGAGCCGAAATGGACCAAGTACTGAGCCCTGAGGAATGCCAGTGGGAAGTCTGAATGGAGCAGATGTGGATCCCTTTCATGTAACCTAATATGAGTGACCATCCAGGTAGGAAGCAAGCCATTACCATGCTGAACCACAAATTCCAAGACTTCTGAGGATGGACAAGAGAGTCTTGTGGTTGACCGTGTAAAATGCTGCAGCAAGGTTGAGAAAGATGAGAACTGATAAAATCTTGGCTGATCTTGCTCCATGTAGCTTCTCTGTGACAGCCAAAAGTGCAGTCTAGTTATTTAAAGACTTGTGGAAGTTTACAGAATGCACATGAGACTTAAAATGCCCATGATTCTAAACTATGACTTGAAATCCTCATATCAACTCTTACAGAAATAATTACGAAGCTTGAAACAACAAGCACACTAATGAACTAGCATGCAAGAGTCGAGAGGTGTATTCTGCCCCAGGGTACAATGAGGAGAATGATTAGAAAGGCAAAAAGGCCTCCAAATATTAAGGTTGAAGATTTGCAGAATATTTTGGTATTTGGGGTCACCAAGTCTCCAAATCCAAATTAAACATCACCTCCATATTAACAAACTACACTAATTGGCCAAACATTTCTGGACACCTGACAATCAGAAGCATATGTGCTTGTTGAAAATCACATTCTAGATGCAGTCCCCAATTGCTACTGTAGTAATCTCTACTCATCTGAAAGGATTTTCTACTACATTTTGGAGCATGGCTGTTTGCCCTTGTGTTCATTTAGTTACAAAAGCATTAGTGAGGTCAGGCTTTGATGTCAGGTTAGGAGGTCTGGGGTGCAGTCAACATTTTACTTCATGGCAAGGGGGTTTTATAAGGTTGATGTCAGGACTCTCTGCAGGTTAATCAAGTAATCAAGTATTCTCACATGATTCTTGGCAAATCATATCTTCACGGTGCGCACAGGGGCATTGTCACACTGGAAGATGTTTGCACCCTTTAGAAACGGTAATGCTACAGCATACAAAGACATTCTTCACAATTGTGTGCACATTCTATAAAATTGGGTTTAATGGTCAGGTATCCACAAACTGCAAAGTTCCTGCTCAGGACACGCCACTGGAATTTTGACTGGAGCCAGCATCTACTGTATGAACAGATGAATAAAAATCTTTGCTTTTTTTGCAAGAAATATTCAATATGGCTTAGACAAAAAAAGGACAGTTATACAGAAAAGAAGACCTGTTCCAACTGCATGGTGGAGTATGGCAAGTATGGTGGAGGATCTTCTGATACTGTATGGCTACTTTTACTCCAAATACAATAGAAATTGCAGCATACATAGCATCACCTATTCAATAGAGAGTTTTAATACAAATCTGGTCACATTAGCCAAGGTACAAATTTCCCAAAAGAAAGAATATCCACACAAACACCTACATGTTCAAATCTGCAAATGATGGTCTACATATGAAAAAAAGCAATCTTCTCACATGGTCATTACAAGTACCAACTGCAAGGGTGCCAATATATTTTTGATAAAGGGGTGTAATTGTTCTTTTAAATAAATTTACTTTGATTAAGTGTTAGCTTTCTTTCTAATTTCCTTTTCAGTTCTTTCTAGAGTTCTTTTCAGGGGCAACAGATCTGATTTTACACACCTCATATATATATATATATTCACTTCATTTACTAAGTTACAAGCTTTAAGATGTGAAATCTGTCCACACATGTTTGCTAAAGCAGATATCTTATGCACCAACAGTAAATTAAACTTTAACAAATCACCAGGTTGTCTTTTTGCATCCTCATGTTGATAAATTACACATCTGACTTTGAAATAGGGACCAATTTATCAAACTGAGGTTAAGGAATAACATTTGTACTTGAGGAAGATAAAAGTGGCAGACAGAGAATACCGGTGAGCATCTTCATTGCGATCTTCACAATTGACAACAGAAAATACTGGGGTCCCTTTGCACTTGTTTGCTTGAAAAATCCACAAATACTACAAGTTTGACATACAACTCACAAAACTGCGCAAGCACCCATGCCAAGGATGGCAAAAATGGGGATAGGCCCCAAGAGACCATATTCTGAGGACTTATTCCCAAATGGCTTCATACACCTCATAAATACACCAGTACTATTATATACAATAGCATAACATAAGAGCTGCTTTTTATGTCCTTTGTTAGAAATTGTATAATAAGTATGAATATCCAACTCATATTGCTCTTAACAGTGCCATAGAATGGGAAACTTTAATAACTTACAGGCACAGATGACAAAAAAAAGAGTTTGTAGGTTAGAACTGACATGCCATAACCCTCAAACACTGTTGTCTCCACAATCCTACATAGGCAAAAAGGGCAGTAAAACCATATGTTTTCATGAGGTGTTTCATATCAGTCGAAACATATTCATATTCAGAACCAAAAATGTGCAGTGTTTAATCCCAAATAAAATTCAGCGGTTCTAGTAAGATTTTTCTGACATTACCTTAATTGCATCTTTCAGCAAAAACCAGGGTCTACAAACAGCCTACAAGTCATCAAAGGGATGTCCCTGTTAAAAGGTATCAGTCGAGAAAAGGTTGCAAAAGAATTCCCAAGGCATTACATAGATAATCAGACACAGTGAAGACAGTCACAAACAATGCAGAAAATATGACCGAATACAATGAGCTAGGTTGAAAAATGTTCCAAAAGGCAGCTAAGAGTCCTATTGGAACAATAAAGAAGCTAAATTAATGTTTCGTCGTGGTTTACATGTGACAAAAATTCTCATGTGTTTTTTACATATCTGGGAAATATCTTCGTACAAAGAAAAACATCCAAGCCTGGATAAAGTTTGCAAAAACCTACATCAAGTCTTCCAAAAGCATGTGGGGAAAATGTGTTACTGTTTGATGAGTCCAAGGTTGAACAAAAACAACACTGCACATCACCAAAACATCATACCAACGGTGAAGCATGATGGTAGTGGCATAATGCTTTGGAGCTGTTTTTCTTCATTTGGGACTGCGGCTTTAATCAAGGTGGAGGGAATTTCTGACACAAAACCTTTTAGGCCACTGCTCTTTAGCATAACAACGACTGAAACATACCTCCAATTCAACGAAGCAATGACTTCACCAGAAGAAGACTTTTGTTTAGGAATGACCTAGCCAGAGCCCAGACCTGAATCTAATTGAATATCTGTGGGTGACCTGAAGAGGGCTGTGCACAGAAGGTGTGCTTGCAAAGTGACAGATTTGGAGCACTTTTGCAAAGAAGAGTGGGCCAAGATGTGCCATGCTGATAGACTCCTACCCAAACAGAGACTGAATGCTGCCATAAAGTTAAAATGTGTTAAAATATTTATGTGACTAGGTTATGGTATGCTTTTTATTTTACCCTTCCAAAACTATCTGTTTGTATGTCAGTATTTTACAAGTTATATACATCAAAAACCTGGCATTTTAACAAGGTGTTTAAACTTTTTATATCTACTGTCTATCATGGACCTGCACAGTTGAAACTTTAACAGTTTTTAAAGGCTAAGAGATTAATTTACAGTGTAAAGCCCTTGCTGTGAAGAAGCTCACTCCAAAGCCACAACTCCAAATTTGCGTGAATGCCCACATGTCTTTAATGACTTCGCCGGCTCTGCATTGCTTTGTTCTGGGAGGCTGGCTGGTGGTGCACTTAATGAGTTTGTTGTTTCGTTTTTAACAGTACATGCATGCATCTGAAAATTTCAGAAGAAACTCAAGTGAATCAACAGCCACTTTCCTGGAACACAGTGACGCTATCCAGCATACCTCTCTTTGACTTGTGCTTACTCAGCAACAAAATGGTCGGAATTGTAAGACATGGTTAAAGGTAACTATCCTGATTACGCAGGGGCGCGGGGCGGATTTCACCGCACAAAGTGGCCTGTGACCCCACTCCAAGTCAGAAAACCAAAAGAAAGAGAGGTAAGTAGCTAGACATGCTACTTTTATTCACATATTGACAGTTGAAGCCAGACCATCATAAAGTATTTTAAAAACTTTATTTACTTTGTGTTTTTACTGAAATCAAAAGCAAGTATCCAGTGCTGAATGGGTGGCAGTAGTCACTAGCAAACCCCAGGTAGCTAGCATAGCTAACTAGACTGTATGACATGCTAACTCATGTACATTGGGCTGGATAAAATATTTCCCGTTTCTCAGAAGCGCCAGCACCTGGAAATTGGCGCCGCATCCAATGTTTTTTCCCCCGTAAAACCACCCGCAAAACCTCGGAAAATGCCTTAGACAACGTAAAAACGACACAGAATATGATTCTGTGTTAGATTATGTGACTGTGATTCTGAGATTGGTTTACTTCTCTGAAATAGTTCTGTTTTCTAAAGATTTTTGGAACAAGGCTGCTGCTCTATTGATGGGTTTTCGATTACGTCACTCACCTCACATAATTCCTGCGCCGCCATCTTGTGAGTCAGCTGAGTCATTCAACCGTAAACAAACTGCAGCTATGGTACATACACGCGTGGTATGGGGCTGTACAAACCACATCAATCCTGGCAAAAAGAGGCACTATTCTGATACTCTAAAGGTGATAAAACTCAAGGAAGGGAACACTAAACGATTATCGTCACAAAGACCAAATCTTTGGCTGACAAAAATAAACAAGGAAGGCTTAAATTCAGACCCAAGCAAAAAGCATTACAAAGTGTGTTCCGACCACTTTAACACAGGTAAAAATATTTTTGCTAATATGCTGTTCATTGTTTAAATCTGGCATTAAAACCTCTGACACTCCAAAATACCTGTTAACGCATAGGCGTTCATATATTTCAAATGCAGATTTAAACATGTCTATGTGTAACTGTGCTTGTGAGGAGTCGGTACATATAGCCCTGCGTGTACTACCACACACACACACACACACACACACACACACACACACACAAAACAAAGCACCGTATAAGGTTCTTGTTAATTTATTGGCTTTCAAAGCTTTTTGGCTTCAACAGTTACTTCATTTCTCTATTTAAAATAAATAAATAAAATAAAATATGCGTGCCACATTTAGGTTTTCAAAAAGTTCTGATTAGAAACTGGGATTTTTTTTATCCGGCCTAGAGGTTCACTTTATTTTACTGCATGTGTCCAATTCAAACATAGAAACTGTGGTGTTACATAAATCTATTGTTATTTCTATGGTCATGTCTTTCAAGCAGCACTTCCCAGAGTGCACCCCGATCTGTGGACACACCGCAGACAATCATACCTTAGTGTGCCCCCATGCTGAAAACCAGCCAATAAAAGCAGAGATCATCTGCATATTGATGAGTATTCGTTCTAGAATCAAATCATGGGGTTGTAAACAAGCAAGCAAAATCCATACCTGGTCTCTTTTTCGACCAAAGTCACACACCTTCTATTCAGACATCACAGAGCAACTGAAAATACTGTATAAATGCACTGTATAGTACCTTTAAACAGTCATGTGGACTTCCTCACTGTAGAAACTGCACACAACTCTATTTTATGATTGTGCAACAGCTCGAATTTGTTTCATTGAAATATCTACGAAAAAAGCTGTTCTTTTAGGAAACCTGCAAAACGTTTACAGCTGATTATATCAGTAAATAAGTCAGTGCCACGTGACTTCCATCAACCTGAAAAACCCAAAGCAATGATGAAGCCCAACAACTGTGTCTCAGAGGAGGCTCACAGAGAGCAATAACAACCAACAAAAGCCAATCAGACATGAGAAAGCACGCACTTCCTTTTTCTCAGCCACATTAAAGCAAGTTCCTTTGAGGATTTAAACTGTCCCCAAGGATACCTGAAGTCAGCAGCCTTTTTCCATCGCAGGTCTTGTAAGATTATAACCTTAGACTAATTTAACTTTTAAATATTTATCGACCTTTAAAGTCTACATTAAATTTTTATTCTATTGAAAGATAATTCTGCGTATTCTGTGTTTTCATTAAACAGATATACTACCACTAAAATAGCTTGAAAACAAAAGTTTTTTTTAGAAAACAATATATTATAGAAAAATATACAAATTGCATGAAATATGCTTAATATTATATTCCTTTGTTAATTACATAATTAAAAATAAATCTAAATAAAAAACCTATATTTGTATTTTACCCACTTTTGCAGACTTATAGAAGTGTGATATCTTCATACACATTTTTCACCTGATTAACTTCCTCTTTTTTTGTGCTTTAAATTAAAAATTAGATTTCTTAATCTATGTCCCTTGTTCAAAATTGTAGTAGCATGTTAAGTGTTCTTCAGTAAATCCACTGAGCCACAGTGAGTAAGGTAGCTATATCTCCATCTGCTGGATTTAACAGTAGTTTAAAAAGGCCTGATTATTAATGTTATTGAAAGGTAGGTTCTGCATGCACTTCTCTATACGTTACATAAGGCGACAAAACATGGATTTTCCCTTGCCTGAACTGAAGCTTTGGGCTCGAGGGAATTACAAGCCAGTGTTGCTTGGAAACCATCATTTTAAGAGTCCCTGACTTTAGGTAAACACTGATGAGGAGATGAAAATCAGTGGGAATTTTAAATCACTGTTAATTTGCAAAATGAGAACATCAATTCCTCAGGCCTAACTACAAACTTCTTTAAGTAGTTTGAGCCCAACAGCACTTTGAGCATATCAAAGCCTCCATTCTCTAGTGAAATAAAACTAAAATCACAAACATATAATTCCTGAATGACAGTTTATCATCATTCTTCCTTTAAAACAATTTTCAATCCTTTGTGTCCATTTCGGTGGGTACAGTGACTATAACAAAGGTCTGGAAAAGTGTTTTAAAGAATATTTAAATTGTAGAATGGTACTTTAAAGCTTGAGTTATAAAATTTTATACAACAACAAATTATTACACTTCTCTTAAACCAAAAGTCTAAAGCAAAACAGTGACTTCACTATACTGCTAATAGCAGTCCCCCAAAATAAAGAAGCTACCTGACTAATTGCATTGTCTTTGGAAAGGACAACAGCTGCCTGGCTTGTTGTTTTGAGCTGTTACAGCCAGGTTTAGAGAATGCACCTGTTCCACTTCAGCAGATGCACATACAGGGACAGATACAGTCCATGCTCTCAAATCTAAAATGCAAGCTAATAAACCTCAGATAACACAGGCAATGTCACAAATATAGAAATCTGTTAAACACCTTGTGTGTACAATACTCAACTCAATTAAACCAAACCGAATGAATACATAAAGTGACTCTTGATATTTAGTTTCTTATTGTTTCATTTGTGTGTTTCTGAAAGCCTTGAAATAAAATGTAAACTTGGGTTCACTTTGCAGTGGTGTATTTCCATAGGTGAACAACAAAAATACACTGCCTTTGAAAAAAAAATGTCATGGGAGGGGAAAAAACATATCTTGCAAAAGTTGCAATGTTGGCAAACTTGTGACCTGCTTGCAAAGATAAAAATTCTCTGTGCTTGATCACGGTCTAGAAGCACATTGTGCATGGATATTCATACAGCTGTCTTTCTGAAAACTTAACAAAATTTTGAGATAAAGATTTTTTGATCATTGGAACCACAGAGATTTTCCTCATTGGTTTTCACCCCCAAGACTTGACGGTATTTGAGGAGGTTCTTATGGGCGAAAATTCATGAAATTTGGCACACACTTTAGCGCTTGTGAGAGTTACACAAGGGCCAGAGGCTTAGCCCTGAATGTGGCTCAGTAACTCTACAGCACCATCATCCCTCACTGAGTTTTTTCCAGCATAGAGTCTCAAGTATAAGCATTAAGTAGGTATTTTGGATTTTGCATGTTTTATCACGTATTACATTTTGAAATACACATCCTGGGTAGTTTGTCAGATTCATGATAAATAAGGTATACAAATTCTTCCTGTTACTTGGCTATAAGGAATTTCTCTGAATTGCAATGAATTTAATTCCACTTCCTGTAATTCCA
>JAQMYF010000001.1:13626986-13639502 GCA_030014195.1 Neosilurus mollespiculum
AGGGTGTACCCAGTCTTCACCCAGTGTCTAAGATAGCCGTGACCCTAGTAGGATTGAGTGACTCGGCCAATGAGTGAGTGAGTGACGGTTTGGTATAGCACCACTGTCCAGCAGTATCTTTTTCACCCATCACAGCTTCAATAAAAACAAACTCATACTGGTCATGTTAATCTAGTGATATCACCAGTCATTGCCATTTGAGACTTTCTTTGATACACCGTAACTTTCCTTTCGTGCATTTTTCTAATTCTTAGCCAGGTACATTTTAACCATGCAGCCTCATCATCAAGGTATGATATTACCTCCCTTCCTTGATTTATAGCACTAGATGTATACGCACCTGCTGAACTGAACATCTGCCGAAAGCCCATCGGTGACTTTCAAACACTTCCTCTGAGGCACAATACTCATTACCAGTAAAAGAGAAAGTCACGAGTCTTGAAGAACAGTGAGCTTTGACATTTATATTATGGAGTAATGTTACAGTACACTTCATTATATTATTTATAACAATTGCACTGCACAATGGTGACTTATTTAGTTCCTTCAAAATATTTTCATAGGAGAAAAGAAATTCTTGCAGAAGTTGCAATGCTGGCAAAGAAACTTCTGAATGTGACTTGCTTGCAAAAAAAAAAGCTCAGTGCTTGATCACTGTCTCAGAGCTAAAACATGCTGAAGCAGCACAACCAGTGGAGAAATCACAGGAGAACCCAGGAAATAGTACACCGTTCATGGCAACTGTAGTTCTCTATGTGTGATGGCTTAACAAATGCCTGAGGTTAGCATGTCAACTTTTGTAATTTGTATGTATGTGAATATATTTCATTTTAAAAATAAATATAAGATATGTAAATGTAAACTAAATAAATACACAGCACTTTTATTAGTTATTGGCACCAATTGACAAAAGTGTGTAAAATGTAAAACAACTGCAAGAAGGCACGCAAGTACTTCCAAGACTCATCATTTGACAGGATACATTTTTTTAAAACATATTTTACAGTGTCTATTTTAACATCCAGTCTATAGATAAACGTCTTCACAAAATGTGTAAAGGTCATATAATTCATTGGTGTACTCGCTGGTAAACCAGACAGTACTGTCTGCATTCAAATCAAAGTCAGGGTTCACAGTAATGCACCTCTAAACATGGCGTAAACCAAAATCCCTGCACCGCAATCAAAGATTTCGAACAAATTACCTGTTTCCAAACACTTTAAAACCTATACATACAAGATTTTAAAAGGAATAATATATAAACAAAAATAATCCCAGAAGATGCTAAATCAAAAGCCAACTGTCTACAACACAGGATTTGTTGTAGTACTTAAACTTGTTAATTCCCAGTGGATTCGTCGAATGCTTTTGCATATCCCGACTAGCAGCTCAAAGCACAAGGTCAGCCATTGTACATTCCCACAGGAGCAGTTCAATAACACAACAATGGCTTCCCGGCAATACTAGAATTTAAACTCGCAATTGTTAAGTCCAGGGCACTTAAAGGATTTTCTCTGATGGGAGATACAAATGAAAAAACAGGAGAAATACCAAAGTTGAAGACATACATAGGTGGTATTCATATTCAGATTTCAAAAAGTTTAAAGTGTAGGCGTAAAAGCAAAAACTGTACGGATTAAAACACTGCACAAGAGCTAATTACGGCAGGACCCCTCCATCTGTCCATTAAATTACTTTAATAATTTAAGCTACTGGTTTTGCTTCAGATAAATACTGGATAAACATGTTTTAACATCAAAATACCATATATGATTAAATGTTTGTGGAACAATCAGCCAGATGTGATTGCTGAACATCCTATAATTGATGTAGCCCCTTTTGCTGTAATTATGAACTCCATTCCTCTGGGAAGGCTTTCATCTAAATTTTGAAATGTGGCTATGGGGATTTAGCCATTCATGCACTGATGTAGGGTGAAGAGGCCTTGTGCACATTGTGTTTCAGTTCGTCCCTAAGGTGCTCAGTGGAGTAAAGGTTGGGGCTCTATTTAAGTTCTTCTCTCCCAATCCTGACAAACCGTGTCTGCATAGAGTTCTCTATGTGCATGAGGAATTGTCATGCTGAAACAGGTTTGGGCCCCTTAGTGCCACTGAATGGAAATTCTAATGTTAGAAAATACAAGAAGGTTTTGTTTTGGTTTTTTTTAGATACAATTTCGGTATGGGGATGAACCACATTAGGTGTGATGGTCAGGTGCCCACACACTTTTGCCTATATATTGCTCTGAACTACTAAACAGTACAATCTCTATTAATGCATACAATGTTTCTAGGGAATTTTTCTCCATGTATCAAAACTATTTTGAAGGCCATGCAAATAGAACTTGTCATATATTTATTTATTTTTTTGTTAATGACAGTCAAACTGTGCAAATTTGTTAAAAGGAGAGGGAGGCTGGAGAGCAGGTTCTGCTTCCAGTCACTAACATAGAACCTTAACAACTGATCTATTTATGCAGTATTAAAACAGCAAAAGCTGCTAACAAACAGTGTTTCACAAATTTATTAGACTACCAGTCGCAACTCAGAAAAATGTCAAATGTTTTTTGTTGTGGATTCATACATCAGGATGACCATTATCCCAAACTGTCATCTCACTTCATCTATCTTTTTCAGTAATTATCTGAACAACAAACGGCAATCTGGAACATGATGGACTGATTCAAGATTCAAGATTTGATACCACTTAAAAATATAATAGTTTAAATTAATTCACAAATTGATCACATAAATGTTTCCTCCAAAGATACAGTTCGGTGCTACAGAAAAATATATTAAAACAATGTCAGCAAGAACACCACTGTTATAAAGGCCAAAGGAGGCCAAAAGTAGTCTTCAATTGAATTTTGTTTTACATTTATGCAATTTTTATTGACTTTCTTCAACTAACAAACACAAACTGTGAATTGTAATAAACACTTCAAAAATACTGTATTTCTCTGATGGCAAGAGTTCAGCACTTTATAAAGACCTCAAGAGAACAACAGAACAATGTTTCTATTTAGTAGATGAAAAATGTATAGCCACATAACAACTGGTTAATGTTCTGCACTAGAAGAAAACAGTCTGAATTCAAAGCTGAAAATAACAAATTCAAAAGTAAAACAGACAAATGGCTCCCCAAGAAATAGTTTTCAAATAAATACTTACATAATTACCTGAGAACATGGTTCAAGTTTAAGGTAGCTTTTTTTGTATACAGTACAGGGTAAAAATGTTCAAACATGTTTAAAAAGAAGTGAATAAAATCCATAAACATTATTAAATAATGCAACAAGAATGGGCTTTGGACCAGGACACAGAGTCATTCCCCTCTCTTGACCTGTGGGCTTTCGTTTTGTAAGAGTTCTTGTTTCTTCTCAAAGTACACTTTATTCAAGTACTCATCTGGAGTGATTCCACCTTCTTTGAGTTCCTCCATGATTTTTTCCAGCTTCACCAAAGACTTGGCACCCCGTGCCTTACGGACAGTAATGTATAACGTGAAACGCTTAAAGTCCATGAGCTCACAAGAATCCAGCAGGCAAAGGTTCTTCACACTCTGGCTCTTGTCCAGGTTGGGGAAGAAGGTCAGGCCTGACATTTTTTCCAGCTGTGTAAGGCTCACCTGGTACTCCTTTAGCTGATGCTCGAAACTGATAGGAGCATTCGGCATGACAAACGCACCGAGAGCCAGCAGGTCATGATCTTCCCTCACAAGGATCACTTTATAAAGATGAGTGGGTATGGCCACATCGTCTTTTCCAATCAGCTGATTGTACCATGTGTGGAATATTAAAGACAGATCAAATCAGACTACATTCATAAATGCTGCCTAGTTTTATTGGTTAGAAATTAAAGGCAAGACAAAAAGTTTCATTCACAGTTAAACAAACCCTACAGGTGTGTCCACTGCTGGAAACATAATATCATGTGTATAAAAAACAATTATGCACTTAAAGTGAGGTGTCACTGTATATTCCCCAAAATAGAATACTGATGAGCTTCATCATTTAATATACACCATACGATACAGGAAACAAAAAAGCGCAGAAAAACAATATTTTTATTATTTATTTCCTACATTTTTTCATATCATGACAGACACTGGTGAGTTTCGAGCACACACAAGCAGGGGCCAAGCTGTGTAACAGCATCTCTTTTACTTTATTTAAAAATTTAAGCATATACTACTAGAAACTATAAATACAAGCAAACTAAAATAATAGTTTTAATAGTTTATATTTATCCATGTAATTTATCCATGACAGATGGAACATGGCTAGCGGCACCTGTTTAGACTACTCACTTATGTTGAGTACACACTAGACCAAATAGAAAGTAAAGTACGCTCTGTAAATGTGTTTTAGTACAAACAACATGGAAACAAAAAACTAAAACAAGATTTTTATGATTTATGATTCATTTGTCCATTTTTAAGCATTATAAAGAGTCTGTCTGCTCTGAGTGACCCTTATAAACTGTGAGTGTCCATCATTTTTATTAAAGCAGTATCCAATCAGAGTTTTCGAATTCTGATAGCGGACCAATCAGATCATGCGGTTTCCATGTACTATGCTAATAATACATTCCTAACAATAATAATAATACAGTAAAGCATTTAGAGGAAATCATCGGATCTTCTAGCACATTAACAGGAAACCACACGGGCACAACTATTTCATTCTACAGAGGCACCAGGGGGATAACAAGGGAACGTATCCAAGCTACAGTTTCTCCAAGGGCCAGAGTGTGCCAAGAACAAGGTAACATGGTTCCCGTCACTGCCAGTTTATGATACACACTAGCCCTGGGGGTAGCTGTCTGGGTCGACTGATCCCTAACGGAAAGCCAACTCTCTACCCAGCTGGAGGTCCTTTCATGTCTCACACAGAGCAGAGGACACACAAGTCTACAGTCCACTCTAGAGCTATTTCATAATCTACACCTTGTGTCTGGTAAATATAGTGTATGGCTTTATGTCTGTGACATCTCAGTGTGATCTTTATTTTTTTATTATTCTCATAGTTTCACCCACATGACTAGCCTGGCACCTACCAGAGCCATATCTGACTAAATGAATGGAAGAGAGAGTTTTTCATCTAGCAGTTCTAGTTATCAGTTATCCAGCAGGAATTTATAGTCTTTGGCTTATGTACCACTCTGAATTGTAAAATGAACAGGGTGCTGTTGGCTGCAATAAATATAACTTCTGTAACATAAATTAGACCATTACACAACTGTAATGGTCAATACAGACTTGTAATACTCAAACACTCTTTACCCTAGTGACCCTAGTGATCATGTGACCAGTAACGGGGAATTACACAAACATTTATTCAAGGTCAAGCTCATAATGTCTTCAGGTCATATTCACTTCACTATATTATGTGAATGAAGTGTTCATCCTGCCTTCTTTTACTTTGCCTTCACTTGGTAATTGTATCTTATTTATATTCTCTATTTTCTACTTTCCCTTTGGTGAAACTTTTGTGCTGCAAAGAAATTGAGCAAAGGGAATTTCCATCCAGGGATCAATACATATCAGCTAATCTTTTAACACTTTCTGTGGAATACATGATTTATGCTTTTCCATGCTTATTTGGGCCAGTAGGAATCAATATGCACACTGCCTTAAAATAATCAGCCGAACAACCATGTCCACACAGTCTGCTTGGAGACATACTGTATGCTCCAGTTATACAGCTTTAAAAAGACACGTTCAGAAGTGGCCATGCCTCCAAACTTTGATAGAATCTTGGGAAAGCTTTACCAAGTCAAAACACAACTTCACTTTGGGTAAGAAATCCTGCTGTAATACTTTCAGTGGACTAAATGAAACAGTACTGTAAAAGCACAGAGCACTGCACAAGTGTGCTGCTGACATCTACTGGTCATTAGCTGGAAATAAATCAAACGGTTATAATCTGCAACCAATCAGCTATCTACACATAATGACAGATTTCTGAAGTCCACAGAACTGAGCTATATATTTGTGACACAAAGGCGCCTCTTTTGTGTTAATTTTTATAATTTAACTCGGCAAGATTATCCAGAATATTTAATATCCATACGTTTATTACAGATTTACATCACAAGCAGATATAGCACACTTTTGATAATATACGCTTTAATATTTTTCACCATACGCACAGCTAGTCAAAAGTTTTAGAACACTTTTTTTTCAGTTTTCACTAAAGTTTATGCAGTTTATTTTCAGTGTATTCTGGAATTAAAGCATAAGGGGAAAACAAGGGAAAAACCTAGGTAGGAAACTTATAGAATGATTTAACACCATTTAATCTAGATTTACTGACTCATTAAAGCAGCCACCTTTTTGCAGACATTATGGCCGAACAGACGCTATGGAACATCTTCCCAGCACTGTTGCAGAAGTTCCCACAAAAGTGTTGCACTTGTTGGTTGCTTTGCCTTACCCCTTCTGTTCACTTCACTTCAAGACTGTGCAGCAATTTCATGATTTTAAGCCTACTTGGTCTTATCCTCTAAGGCATTTCTGATAAACCACTTACCTTTGTTCACATTCAGGTCATTCACGAGACTTGAACTGAATAAATTTTAAATTTTCTAAAACTTTTGACAGGTGGCGTATGTCCTTTGTATGTGACATGAAATCAGCAAATGAGTAGCATATTAAGGTTTTTATTTTTAAGAAAAAACAAAGAAATTTCATTTCATTTCATGAACACAACTGACAAAGTTACACAGTATTAAACGCAGAGTGAATTACATTTAATACTAATTTCAACTCACTAATTCCATCATCTCACATATAATCAGTGACTTGTTACTACGCAGGTTATATTAAAGAGGTTAATACTATTTTCAATTGTGTAAATCCCAACATTGGTCATTTATCATATGGTGCTGGGTCTTTTTCCCTATATCATACTTACGCGCCCCCCTACCCGAGGCCTGAATACGAAACCATTATAAATATTGTTACACAAATACAGTTAACCGTGTGGGAAAACCCTAATACTAATTTTGACTTTTTTCACCATAAGGGCCAAACTAAAGTAATTTAACAAGCAGACTTTTTACTCTGATACACTAATTATATGGCTAGTATAAAGCCCCTAAAATATAAGCTTTTCTAGGATGCTGTAGCGACAGCTGACATTAGCTTTTCTCTCATAGAGTGCTTGTTCATGTACCTGATAACAGACAGTTTTCTTGTTATCCTCTCCTGCTCGTGGAAGAGTAAGCGGTCCTGAAATTACCCACACATCCCTGAACCTCTCCGTCAGCTCCCTGCAATACATCTCCAACCTTAAAAAAAAAAAAAAGACATAACTGTCATTAAGAGTACATAAAAATTTGTTGGTTTACAGTTCTCGGGCTATAATCAGATATTGCTCGTTACCTGTTCCAGAAACCGGCATTGTTTTCATAATTCTGCGGGACGATATTAGACAGATAAAACGTCTCCGCCATTGATTGCTGTTCAAAGATAAACAAGTTTAGCTGACTTTATCAAGCACAACAAGTTATAGTTACGAAAATGTGTATTTTGGAATATTGAACATTATTATGTCATTTAGGCTTATATATTATTTTATATTATATTTTATATTTAGGCTCTGTATATTAAATACTGTACAACCGCTATATTGCTTGGTTGCAAAGTTAATATGTAATTTGATCGAGGCTACATTCATCTGACATCTCTGATAATCACTGAGATAAAAGTTTACAAGAAATTGATTTATTTATTTATTTATTTTGCCATGCCTCTGAAAATTTATTGTCACCAGCTGGTGCCATGTGTCCTCGAGACCAGCCGCTGCCGAGGTAGTCATCATTATGTGCTGTGAACAGCTCTGGGATGCTGGGGTCTGGCTTGAATTTGCAGTGTTTTCGGTCTGCTTTTCCTAGTAAATTACAGCAAGTGAACAATCAAAAGTAAATTTGACTTGCTTACTTGAAACGCTGTCACAGATTTCCAGCACATCCATATTGGTTACTCGAGTCATGATGTGAGCAAGTTAGACAAATTATAAGGGCAAAGCTTTCTTGACATCTGACAATCATACCCATTTGCGGATCTTCCATTTCCCTTCGAGACTAAAACCTGTTCTAGCATAAAGCCCCGGTGCACAAAACAAGCTCCATGAAGACATGATTGAAGAACTCAAGTGTCCTGAACAGAGTCCTGACCTCAACCCCACTAAACACCGTTGCGATGACCTGGAACACTGACTGCACCCTAGGCCTCCCTGTCCAACACCAGTGCCTGACCTCTCTAATGGTGGCTTACGGACAAATCCCTTCTACTAACCTCCAAAATGCAGTGGAATATATTGCCAGAAGAATGGAGGTTATTATAATAGCAAGTGGGGGTTCCTAAGACTGTGTGGCAGTGGTGGCTGCAGTGGTTTACCTGACAGTTTATTCTTTACATTCTGGACAGTCGTACTAAGCATTTCACTGCATAATGTACTGTGTATAATTTGTATGTGACAAATAAATTTGAATTTGAATTTGAATTTGGCTTAGTGGTTAAGGCGATGGGTTACTGATCCGAAGGTCAGCAGTTCAAGCCAAACTGTCACCACTGTGGGACCCTTGAGCAAGGGCCTTAACGCTCAGTTGCATAAAAATTATAACTGTAAGTCGCTCTGGATAAGAGCGTCTGCCAAACGCAATAAATGGAAAGAGATGTTTAGCTGTCCAAAAATTTTGTCCATATATCCAATGTCTACACATGAACCGGCCAATAAAACAGAATAAACGCAGGATGCGTTCGCAAATTGCTTTATACTAGTCATCAGCGTACAATTACCGTAATCTCGTAGGCTCTCTGTGCCTGGATGATTTCAAACTATGTCACCTTTTTCTTGTCGTTGTTGGTGGAGGTGTTGTGGACGGTTGGCTTTAATTTTTTACTTTTGATATGCTGTGTTAATCATCACAACTATAACAAATAAAGGCTGGAAATATTTCACTTTGCATGTAATGAGTCTATACGATATATTAGTTTCACCTTTTAAGTTGAATTACTGAAATAAATGAACTTTTGCACCAAAAGTTCCTTTTAAAATCGGGGATGGGGGTGGCGAAAGCAGAAAATAGATGGTACATTATAACCTACCAAGTAGTTTTTCAGCAGACAGGTGTTCAGCCACCCATCTGGGTGTCCTTCGGCTCTGATCATAAGACAAGATGTGGTTAGTGTAGTATCTGGTTTCAGAGCCATCCTCAGGGAGCCCATACAGCCTAATGAGTCTGTGTGAGGCACTCTCTGAGGAAATACACACACACACACACACAGAGAGAGAGAGAGAGAGAGAGAGAGAGAAAACCAAAAATTAATTTTGA
Source organism: Neosilurus mollespiculum (assembly GCA_030014195.1). Lineage (NCBI taxonomy): Eukaryota > Metazoa > Chordata > Actinopteri > Siluriformes > Plotosidae > Neosilurus > Neosilurus mollespiculum. Next base: position 13,636,328 of record JAQMYF010000001.1, read on the forward strand.
CAGGTTTTGTTTGTATGTTACCAGGCAACTACTGTCTTGGCTCATGCTTAATGTCAGTTTAACTTGATGGAATGATATAACTTGTAGAAGGAAACATCCAGACTGGATAAACTGATCAGGTGGGCTGGCGCTGTGGTGGGCATGGAACTGGACTTTGTGGTGACGGTGGCAGAGTTGAGTACTCTGAACAAACTGCTGGATATTATGGACAATGCCACCCACCCTCTGCACACCGTGATCTGCAACCAGAGGAGCCTGTTCAGTGAAACACTGCTCCTTCCCAAGTGCAGGACCAACAGGCTTAAGAACTCCTTTGTCCATCATGCCATCAAACTCTACAACTCCTCACTTAGGGAGAGGAGGACATAGAGTACAGAGAACAGTGTGTGTGTGTGTTCGGTAGTAAATTACATTTACTTGTGCAACAACAGAAATGGACACTTTTCCTTTGGTGCAATAACTTCATTCTATGGTGTAATAACCTCATTCTTATCTATAGTGCAATAATTTTTAATTATATTCTATACAAGCCATATTCAGCTCTTTATATTTACTTATATTACTTAATTTTTATTATTTTATATATTAGCCAAGTGTATACTGTTTATTCTTTATCTGTGTACTGCTTTTCTTTTCTTATGTGCTGCTGGAAATTTAAATTTCCCTGAGGGAGTCATCCCAAAGAGATCAATAAAGTTAAGCCTAAGTCTAAGTCTATGGAAGTGCTAGCTAGCATAAACAAACAGCCAAAAGTTGACTTTATGCTAGCTAGCATAAACAAACAGCTTCTACCAATAACAGTACAGCAGCTACAGCTCTTCCTGGACCAAAATAGCTTCCTACGTGGATACTAAACAGTCCAGTTGTTAGAGATAATAAATGAAAAACAGCAGCTATGCTAACTGTGTTGCTATGCTGTTAGCTTGCTACCTTTGTGCTGTGTGGAGTCTTCAGGTTGAAGATACAGTTTAACTGCAGCCACACATGCGCCAGTGCTAACACTGACTCCACACGCAAAACCACCAAAAAATCGCATAAATCTGAAAACAGAGGCCATTTTTTAAACAAATAGAACTGAAACGTAGCTTTAGCTTCTTTGTGAGCCAACTGGCTTAACGTATGAATAAGCAACTTCTGTTTATTCATGAGAAAAAAGAGGGCTCAGTGAGGAAGCGGATTCCCTTACAGCGCCATCTTGTGTCCAGAAAGAAAAATACACACCGGTTACTCTTCACCAGCATGGCTGCTTCTCCTGGTATGTTTCAACATATCCACTACAAGGGTTAAAGTATATGGACACCTGATCATCACACCCATTTGCAGTTCATCCTTAAACTGGTCCTACAAAAATTTCTTTGTGTTTTGGGGTCGGTGTTTATTTTTTGGTATATACTGAAGCCACATTGAAAAGGGAAGCGATGAGCGATTTGCATGCGAAGTCGCCAATTTTATGCGGCCTGTGTAAGCAAGTAGGAAAAGGTTTTGAGGAACTCAGTGTTTTGGTGGCATCTGTCCATCAACAGACTCTTTTAAGCTGTGACTGGTTATTTGCAATGAGTCACTCACGTGAAGATTCAGCTCACTTGAGCAACACATCCACCCACTTTGCATCGCTGGAGAAAATATCGCCTCTCGTCACTCATTTCACTTGCGATCATCGACTTTGCATGGTCGCATGTCACTCTTCACTTCCTGTGTTAATCCGGCTTAATACCAGTTGTCTCAACTCCCCGTCATGTAAGACTGGCACTGATAAAATGTCTTTTAACTATTTGCCTGAACAAATACTAATTATGCACCATACACTCATGCATCCATTTGCTGAACCGCTTAATCGTACTGAGGTTGCTGGGAGGCTCAGGCTTAATTCAGCCGACTTTAGGCAAAGGCAGGGAACAGCTTGCTAATCCATCACAGGGTCAACACATGTACACACACACACACACACACAACCATTCACACTCACATTCACACCTAGGGGTAATTTGGAACAGCCAATAAGCCTAATGTGCATGTCCTTGGACTGTTGGAGGAAACCGGAGTACCCAGAGGTAACCCACGCAAGCACATAAGCACCGATTGCTTTTTTAGACTCGGTTCATTCTGCACTAAATAAACAGTCAAGCTCTGCAAATATCAGTCTTGACAAGAAAATCTGCCAAATGCTGTGAACATAGGTCTTATTGTGAGATAAGCCGATGATGTTCCTTCACTCAAAGACAAAAATAGGAAAAAGAAACCCATGACCCAAAGTATGATTGATAATACAGTATGCAAAGTATGTTAACATGGACATTCGATGAAAAAATATTTTTGATTGTAAGCAATAAATGCAGGCTTCATTATAAAAGAAATGAAACCCAATGGGTCCTGCAATGGTCTGGTGAGGTGTTTTTGGGTGGGGGCCGCCTTTGACCAGTGTTGGCTGAGATAGGCACCAGCGTTCCCATGACCTCTGTAGAATTTGGCCATTCGGCAAATGAATGAGTGAGTAAAACCCAAGAGGACTGGTGCTGTTACAGGAAAATAATCCAGTAGGGTGGGCCTCTAACACTCAGAAGTGGATAACTTTTCTATAACAAATTGAAATATATAATATGAATATATAACTGAATAATATAATATAATATAATATAACTATATGATATAAAATAATATAATATAACTATAATATAACTATAACTACATAATATAACTATATAATATAACTATATGATATAAAATAATATAACTATAATATAAATATATACTATAATATAATATAACTATAATATAACTATTTAAATGTTAGTAAACAAAGCCCAGCATTATAATAGTGTAAAGGCCTACAACACCTGACCTGTTGAACTGTGGGGGAACTTGATTTTTCAAATAATTTCGAAATAACTAATGTTTATAAATATTTTTGAAGGCAATTATGATTTGATTGTATAGTGATTGTAAATTATTTCTTGTGAACTTGGTATTTTTCAAAGTTTTAATACATTTCTTTTTTAGTTTACATTTGAGTTGTATCATAGATATTATTTTAGTTTACAGATGGCCCAATATATGATCGGCTTTGCTAAATAGCATTGATCGACATTATGTCACCACGTAGTACATTTACATTTACAGCATTTGGCAGACGCTCTTATCCAGAGCGACTTACAATTATCATTTTTATACAACTGAG
>JAQMYF010000001.1:13646465-13660694 GCA_030014195.1 Neosilurus mollespiculum
TCTCTCTCACTCACTCATTCCTTTTAGGGTCACAGGGAGACTGGAGTCTCTCTCATCCAACTCTGAGCAAAGGCGGGGTACAGCTGCCAGACCAACGCAGGGCCAACACACACACACACACACACACACACACACACACACAACTATTCAAACTCTCACCTAGGGGTAATTTGGAACAACCATTTAGCCTAATGTGCATGTCTTTGAACTGTGGAAGGAAACTGGAGTACCGGGAGGAAACCCATGCAAGCGCGGGAAAAACTTCACGCAAAACACCCAAGCCTTAAAACCAGGGCATTCTTGCTGTGAGACGAATATGCTGACCACTATGCCACGGTGCCTCCCATCAGGCTCATTCGACGAACAAAAGGAGATTTATTCCAGGAATGACTGCGGCGGCTAAAGTCTGACTTGCACTGCAAACGTTCAGTGATGCTTAACAGACAATGCATGACTTGGTCCTGTGTACACGTTTATATACTCCCATACTGACAAGAGAGGAATATGAAGAAATTCTCACTGACAGTAACCTAAGGCACCAAAAAATTTTTTTTATCATTATCAAGTACAGCAATGACTGATAACTGATAAAGGCAGATGAAAAAATAAACCCAGTGGTAACTGAGGAGCGAAAAGTCGTGTTTAAAGGATAAGGCTTTTCTCGTTCCCTTACCACTGCTATACACTTCAAAATCTACCTGATGGCTTAAATAGATATGCTTACAGGATGTTTAAGCCAGCACTCCTTCAGCACAGGCCTCATCTTTTTGTGGACTACGACGTCCTGCAGGTCCTCCAGGGATGGGTGCTGTCCAATCTCCTCCTCAAACGGCAGCATGTACTCATCTACTGGACCTATACAAAAAGACAAAGTCACTACGCCAGAACTTCCACCATAGTTTATAAGCTTGGACTTTAAAGGGACCAGAACTTGAATACTGGGTGTTGATCCTAATGCCTGCTCAGTAATGTAAAAAACCCAATTTAACGCATGATGCATACCTATATGACCCACAGTTTCATCAGTAGTCAAATTTACAACACGCAGGACACATCTAGTTTAACACTATTCAATTTCTCAGCTAATATTAGCACTGAAGATACGTTTCAATGCAAAAAAAAGGACCGTTTCTTATTTCAGCCATTTGTAATGCTAAAACGCTGATTCTATTAAAACAGGCACTGCTTAATTATCTGGTCACTTCCACATGGTATTCGTTTGAATGGGAGGTCAATAGAATGATGGATTCTCAGTTATAGGAAGCAGTTTGTACTTACCATCAGCAGCTGTGCAGCGGGACACCAGCTCCCAGAGCACGAGTCCCATGGCATACATGTCTATCCTCAGAAAGGCATCCCTCTGGAAGTTAATGGCTCCCTCCAGCACCTCAGGCGCCATGTACCGCCGCGTACCAACCTAACATCAGAATCAGTTAACATGACCCAGTACATCAAACTTTTACACAAAAGCTTTATTCATGAGCTGGTAGAAAATACTCAAGTTCTGTTTAAGCTACTGAAACACAATCATACAACTGCGATTAAAATTACAGAAGAGATTTCAAATATCTGTTCAAATCCGGTGTGTTCTACTTTTCAGGTCTTTTCAAAAACACTTTCTGACCTGGCCATGTGTGTCTCCTGGAGCTTTGCCGGGCTCAAACTTCACCGCCAGCCCAAAGTCACCGATGACAGCAGTTAGATCGTTCTTTAGCATCACGTTTTTACTCTTGAAGTCCCTGCAAGTTAATATAAGCAAAGTTTCGATGAGGTGAAACCAATAGCAATATATTTGATGATCTAGGAAAAACAATAAGATTGTTCAAAAACATTGAAAATACAATTTAACTTTAATGCAGTGTGCAGACAGGAAGCGACAAGTGACATGCGAATTGCCATGCGAGCGAAGCGAATCGCTTTGCCACTGGAATGTTGTGAGCTCCTGTTGCCTAGGTAACTGTCTCGCATGTTTCCCGCTTAAGCATGTTTCCAGGTGGAACTGTGAGCAGCACTGAGCTAGTTCCCTATAGTAGAGCTTGAAATATCATTATCGTATATTATATCATTATCTTATTTTTTTTTTGGCTCATATTATTGTAATAAATAGTTTATTATTATTATTATTATTATTATTAACGTCATCACATGGCGAGTATAGAATGGAGACTTTTATACATCATAAAACAGAAAAATTATTAAATATATAAATACATACTCATAGAAAATGCCAACTGTTTCAGAAATGTGGATCCAAGCATTGCGCTTCCGGTTATTATCCTTCCAAAATTTCTGTGTGCAGTCGTAATGCATAGGATATTTTAACGCCGCAATAATGAGCTGCTCTACTATGCAAATGAAGGAAGAACTTTCATTCCGTTCATGTTCACTGTTTCCCTTGGAAAAATGTTTTGGGGAACTCAGTGTTTGGCAGCACCTGCCAATCAATGTTATCTTTAAGCTGATTGGTAATCACTCTAATCGTTTGCCTCTTATCGCTCATTTCACTGGTGTTCACTGCATGATCGCTTGTCACTCATCTCTTCCAGTGTGGACACCCCTTAAGACACTGTAACTAGTTTGTCAAGTTCATACAGTGTATGGAGCCAGTGTAAAGTGAGAAATAAGACCAGTAGTGAATGAGAATGGTAATACTGATAATCACAGGTAAACACTGTAACCCTAAGGGGGAAACAACCATGTCAAAATAAGAAGGGATGTCCGTGCAAGTGATGAGCTCATAGTGTTATTCTAAGCATCTGGCAACATGGAAAAGATTGTATCACTTCACCTCAATAACTGAAAAAGAAAAAGAAAATTATTGTTTTCTACACTCATTGTTTTTGCATTCTCTCCACCCGGGCTCTGACGAAACACCTCATTCAGCGTAGGGGAGTATCGCATGGGGTATATTTTCTGATGTTTACAAAAATGATGGAAAGCTTAATAAGTCATCTTTTCCAAAAGTAACACAGAAAATATATCTGTACTGAGTAAAAAAAAAAATTAATCCCCCAAAAAAGGGGGAAATAGGCCTGAAAAAAAAATCCAAAAGTTTTCCTTGAACTAGTGCAGTAGTAAGAACAGTCGGTCTGTCTGATGCTCAAGTTAAATGCCATCTCAAACAGTGACATCTACTCAGGCTCCAGTTTCTAGTAATCAGCTTCCAGCTGTTAACATGTCTGTGATATCTGCTGCACCACAGCTGAAATGAAATGCAACAGTCTCCCCTTTTTTATCATTACTTTTGAGTTTTAGAAGAATTTTAACATCATAACCGTAGTTCTGGTTAAGAAGAATGTGGAATCCTTGAAAGCACATAGTATTCAGAATTCCAACATCAAGCAGTAAATATCCACATTTCCCTACGTAAATGGATTTTTCCCAGGCTGCGCCACATGCCAGTCTGCACAATCAGGTTAAGTAGCAATTCAGAATGTAATTCTTGTACATATTAAACCAAACACATGACCCAGACAGAAAAAAGCATTTTACACCATTTGTCGTACCTGTGAGCAATAGCAGGTTTGGGGCCTTCTCCTTTGTACCGCGGTACATCTTCATGAAGGTAGGCCAGACCACAAGCCATCGTTTCAGCAATGTGACATAACTCATTCCAGCTTACAACACTGCCCTTCAGATAATCAGTCAGAGAACCCTAGAAATCAGAGAATGTACAAAAATCTCAGCACAAGGTCAACTTACAATAATTTCACATCAACACAACTGACACAGTAAAGCACAAATTATAACAGAGACGCCATTCATACTTTATGTCATCTGTCCGAAACATAATAGGTCCCTCCATTTAAATATGACTCCTCCACTTAAGGGTCATTCCATGGCAATACACCTAGAGGTTGAGCATCAGGTGAGCATCTCAGAATTAAATGAAACTTTAACCAGACATTGAACAAGTTACCATTGTGGGCATATTTGAAAGCTTGCAACTCCCCTAATAATTACTGTATAGGGCTGATGATTGACAATGTTAGAAATTATATTCATCATCTTTTCATAAGCTTTGATCAAAATCAATTGAACAAAAAAGTTCAGTACATGCATATATGTTTCAGTTTTACTGAAAATTTGGCAAAAGCCCCATTATTTGTTGGAAGCCTTTTAGGGAGAGTGTGTAGTAACATGCACTTAAGTTTATGAAAAGAAAATATATATAATCTCAATCATAATATATCCTTATATTAATTATTCAGTGGGGATTTAAATACATCATTTGAAATGATAAGTTATATAACTTATATCGTACATGTACTTTTCGATAATAGAACCTATGACAAATAATTCTGTGCGACAAATGTCACTTTCCTAATTGTTATAAAAGCAAATTTAAAACATTTGTTTTTGTTTATTATTATTCAGATACCAGTTTGAGACTATATTCTGATCTCATACAAAATATTAATGCATATTTTATTCTTCTTTAGAAGAAAAGTGCAAAAACAAAAACGGTCACAAGTGAAATTTATGAAAGTTTCAAGATGATGGCTAAGTATGTTGCATGAGGTCAAGTTCCATAACCTTGGTAAACTGTCCACATCTTCAAGGGCTCACAAAATAAGCAAATTTTCACCTACCACTCAGTTTTTGGATACTCACTAAAACAGCATATCACATTTATCCTTCTTAAAAACTGTATGTTTTACATGGAAATGTGCTTAAATTTACTATAAACTTTTTTTTTTTTTTGGAGGGGGTTCCTGTTTCAGCCTAATGCAGTAATTATTAGGAGAGTTACAAGCTTTCAGAAATGGCCAAAATGGTACATTCATGGGCCAACAAATGGGTACCAGCCTGTGATCTTTAAATAAACATATCTCGAAAGGTTTTTGAACTAGAACCTTAAAATTGTGCATGTGATCATGTTGAAACTTGTTCTATGTCTGGTTAAAGTTTCATTGAATTCTGAGATGGTCACCTGGGAAGTTTTCTGAAAGCTAGGTGATTTGACATAGAATGACCCTTAAATACTTAAGTTATGTCTCCACCCCCCACCCCACCCTACACACACTCCAAAGTGCCAGTGGTTTCCTTATTTGTGAATTTAAATAATAGTAAATATGATTTAGGTTAACATTTGTACACAACTCTTGCCATTACTGTTAAAGCCTTACAGCCATTCAAAAGCTTTTTAAAACATAAAAGCTACGGGCAGCCTCGCACTACTTCATGCGGCACCAATATGCAATCTGGGAATTCGGTAAAACAATCCACATATGTGTGGAAAGTGGAATTTATCGTCAAAGTGAATAAATGTGCATGAGAAAGGTATATTTCCTTAATCCGATTATAAAAGAAAAAATAAACCTGTACATGTTCTTAATGCTGCCTGATTTTAAAAAGTTTCACCAGTGCCTAGCCGTCTTATGGATTTGGCCTCTGACCTTTTCATGAAACTCAGTAATAAGCCAAAGCTCCATTTCCAGGCTGGTCCCACGTTTCTCAGCAGCAATGTAACGCAGTAAGTTCTCATGCTTCATCCCTGGTGTGGTAAACATGTCTCGCTCATTCTGCCATGACTGCTTATCCTGAAAAACAGAAAAAAAAGAAAGAAAAAAAAAAACAGTGGCATCAGCCTCACCTAACAAAATGATTAAACTAAGGAACTGACAGAGAGCAGTGCAGCAGGAAAATCAACAGTGATGGTGTGATGTGTCCTGAAGTGGAGTGGAGTTAGTTACCACAATAAAGTTATTATCATTATTATTTTCCTGTAACTTTCTGTCCAATGATTTTGTATATGAATACAATTTATGATCAAGTTATAAAATAAATAAATAAATTGTTTTCGCTATGACCAGCCATTACCTCTCCAGCCTTAAAGGGCTGGTTGTTTCCTGTTTCTATGATGTAAAATCGATGAAATTAACATTGATCTGTGATGAAATAAAGACTGATCCCCTGGCATTTTTCCTAAGAAATCAAACTTTTTGGAGATGACTTGTAGGCCCAATCTAAGCAGGGATCTTTGTTTACATGCAATATGCACATTTTTGGATCCTTGCGCAGTCTGTTTTGGCTCCCTGACATATAAAGTATATGCCTACAATTGTGCAAGTGTGTTTAGATTCATCACTCCAAATCATTCACTTGACTTAGAGGCACTATTGTGAGCGAAGCCCCCTCGGCACGTGTGTTTGGATTACACAAGCAATGTTTGCACACATGCATGGAATTATGGGATCACTCACACAGTAAAAAATTGCGCGGGGTAGATTTACTGCAAATGAGAAGCCATGAAGGATTTAGCATGCACACTGAAAAAATGTTGACAAAATAAATTATAGTGATTTCTGTTTTGTTTTGGTGGTGTAGTGGTTAGCACGTCCGCCTCAGAGCAAGAAGGTCCTGGGTTCCATTCCTAGGTTTAGGCATTTCTGTGTGGAGTTTACATGTTCTCCCCGTGCTTACGTGGGTTTCCTCCAGGTACTCTGGTTTCCTCCCACAGTCCAAAACATGCACAGTAGGCTAACTGGCTGTTCCAAATTGACCCTAGGTGTGAGTGTGAATGGTTGTGTGTGTGTTGCTCTGGGATGGTCGAGCTATTCAGGGTATACCCTGCCTTCGGCCTATGTCCGCTAGGATGGGCACCAGCCTCCCCGCGACCCTAGTGGGATTAAGTGGTACGGCAAATGAGATAAAATTCATGTTTTACAAAATGGGCCTTTATAGTTTTTTTAGGAGTGGAAATTTAAGTTTCAACACTTTACCTGTTACAAAAAATGCTGACACTGGAGACTCCTTCCAAAAACATAACATAAAATGTCTCCTTACTGTCTGAAAACTTCGCCATATCAACAATAATCAATAAACAGTAAGTATTAAATAAGTCATTACAAATCAAATTATCATTAGGTTTGAATTATGAGCAAGTCTACATTAGTAGTTCTTGTGATCGTGCTGTTGCTATAGAAACAGAACAAATGCACTGATATAAACCTGAAATTAACCTGGCAGCCACCTGTCAGAGCCTCTGATATAGAAATATAATCAACACCTTTTGATCTGTTACAACAGGGAATTCAACAGCCAAGTGGTCATTAGTGTACAACATTTCTTGTGGGTAAAATTAAGACCTTTGGAATACAATTAACATTTCCTACAGAACAACAGCAACAAAGCAGCAGAACAAACCTGAATGGGGAAGATCTTCACAGCTACATATTCATTCATCATCTGGGCTTTCCACACACAGCCAAAGCGCCCTCTGGCCTTAATTTCCAACAACTGAAGGGGTTTCAGCCCTATCAGAGGAGACGGTGGGGCTGGCCCTGGGTCCTAAGCAAAGATAATAACAAAACATGCTGAATACACTGTATTTGAAAGGCTAAGAGCCACAGTGGTCTAAACCCCAACAAAACCTGAAAAATAAGGTCATATTTTAAAAAAGTGAATAAGGTCTGTGTGTGAGAGTATGGTCCCTTCATCTTCCTTAAGACCTTGAATCATATCATATATGTCAGTGGTGGCCTTGTGGTTAAGGCAATGGGTTACTGATCCGAAATTCAGCGATTCAATCCCCACTCTCACCACTGTTGGGCCCTTGAGCAAGGCCCTTAATGCTCAGTTGTGTAAAAATTATAACTAAGTCGCTCTGGATAAGAGCGTCTACCAAATGCTGTAAATGTAAATATTATCATGAGCATTACCCCTGATTTTTTCATACTGCAAAAACTTTCATGTCATTTTTCTTAAAAACAGCTTTCTATTGGTTAGACCACTTTGGTTCTCAGCCTTTCAATCACATTTACATGTATAGCATTTGGCCCTTATCCTGGCGACTTACATTTTTAAACAACTGAGCAATTGCGGGTTAAGGGCGTAACAGTGGCAGATCGCTGGTACTGGGGCTTGAACCACTGGCCTTCGGATCAGTAACCCAGAGCCTTAACCACTGAGCCACCACTGCCCCTTCAATTGTCATTTCATTACAAGTTCTTCCCTGCGTGTGTTCAACCAGAAAAACTTCTACATAAAATGTCCTTTTAACTTTGCTAATCTTTATTACTACAGTGCTGTAAGTAGGATTTACAAATAATTTATCATTCATTACTAATACAGTAAAGAAAAATATGGTTTGTGCCATCTCAAAAAAAAAATAAATAAATAAATAAATTGGGAGTTACGTTTGGCAACACAACCACTAGATGGCAATGGTAGTTATGAAAAATACAGAAAGAAAGATCTGTATAGAGGAACTATAAATTAGGACAGGAAAGAAGGGTAAACACACACACACACACACACACACACACAGTTATGAATTTACTATTTCTTGCTACAAATTACCAGAATACTGAATACTATAAAATAAAATTCATACTTGTGGATGCAAATGCATGTGAAAAGCATGGAATATGAACCAAGTTTGAGAAAAAGTAAGATTCTTACTGTAGGCAAAACAACAATGAATGACATTAAGATGTGCTGATATAAAAGAAATTGTGGGGTCACCTCGTTGATGTCGACGTGGCCGTAGGGCGGCTTGCGATGGCGGTACATCCAGAAAGCCAGCAGCAGAGCCATGGACAGCATGGTGATTGGCAGCAGGGAGTACACCAACACGTTCAGAAGAGAGAAAGTAGCGGGAGGAGGCTCGATTACTAAGACAGGCAACAAACACACACATGTTACAGGTGAGAGAGAGAGAGAGAGAGAGAGAGAGAGAGAGAGAGAGAGAGAGAGTCAACTAATCCCACATAGGCACCAGCATGCTGGCAGGGGGCAGATAGATCAAACTGTGCCTTGTTAAACTGTTGTGGACATTGTTGTCTCTGAATGCTCAGGAGAGTCTGTAGCATGGCAACCAAAGGGGGCAAAAATAAATCAAAAGTATGACATGGATTTATCTGCATCTACTTTAACGGGAACAGGACAGCTCTTGTGCGGAACAACGTCTCACCATTCCCCCAAGTTTCCTATCTAAAGATGTTGGGATGTGACCAGTTAGAGGAGCCTCTGGGTAGTGAAAGACGTGAGGAGGAAAACGGTTACAATATGATATGTCTCTTACACAAGCAAACAGGTCATAGGTGAAAAATCTATATAGAGGTTTGAGACCGAGCTGAAAGCAAATGTGACCTTTCAGTACCTTGTTAGTAATGTTGTTGGATATCTTGTGCATGATACATTAATACAGGTTACTTAAGGGACAACATTAGTCTTAGTTCATGTTCTTCTGTCAAAATGCAATGACTTCTGCAGGTCAGATGTTAATGTTAAGTAGTAAACTCATCTCATGTCATGTTTCAAGCTCCCCCTCGCTCCCCTGCTGTTTTCCTCAAGAAGGAAACACTGAGGACATGCATCATGTTACAGAAGCAACTGCCTTACTATACCACCTTTAAAATTCTAACATGGACTACATATTTCCCATCTAGTAAAAAATCCCAAAGAAAGGCATGCCACCAACTGAGAGATGATGTGATGGAGAGTCCACTGCTGCTATATATTCAGTTCCTGCTTCCACTGATCTAATGAGCTCATTTTCTTACTAACGTATCGTATTAAGTACATATTAAACATGAGGGATCTGAAAATGTGTTCTGACTGTTAAAAACACAAGGCGAATAAATAAACAGGGCTGTGATTTCCCAGTGGCACAGCCATGATCGTATGAAGTTTGCTCACCTGGACTGCTCACATCGGGTAGGTGAGTGAACCTCTCGTTGCAGAAGCTGCCCTCACAGCAGCAGAAGAACACCTGTGGGTTCTCCTCCGTGGCCACACACTCTTGCCTGAGGTTGAGAAAGAAAACAGACTAGAGTTAGAGAAGCTCTCTCCTTCATCAAGAGAATGGTTTGGTACACAGTTTATCAAGGGCAGAATTAGAGCTTGGAGCATCAGGTGAATAGTACAGTGGGGGACTTTTACTTTGTACTGTTTGATTTTCCAACTGAAGTGAAAATATTAGAATTTCCCACTGGCAGAATCTGTATTGTGAAGCATTACCAAATTAATGATCATCAAAAAAAATAATAAAAAGTAATCTTCTGGACTTTAAATAAACGTAAAGATTCTGAAAAAAGGAGCTAGTCTCTGTTATTCCTTGATGGAGCGATACATATTTATGTATATTTACCTTCACGGCATTTGGCAGATGCCCTTATTCAGAGTGACTTACAACTGAGCACTTGAGGGTTATGGACCTTGCTCAAGGGCTTGAACCCAGAACCATAAATGCATTAAACTGTGCTGCTGACAAAATGGGAAATGTGATGCCCTTTAAATGTCTCTTTCCAGAATTTTCCTCTTTTTTTTCCTATTTCCTCTTTTTTTCTTTCTTTCTATTTTTTGGGGGGTATGGGCTGGGTGTGTGTTTGTAGTTACTTTTGAAAACTATACTGACCTCTTCAACATTATGAACTACCTAAAGAAAATTCATGTTGCAATTCAAATCCAGGCTGTACCACCCCAAAATGTGGAAAGTTCAAATTGGTAAACATTTCCGCCAATAAGTATGCAATAACTTGTGGAGCTGCTGACTATATGCACGGCTGTGATTGGGCCATAGGTTTGGTCAGTGGGTCTGTGCTGATATTTAGTATAACACTGCTTGTGCAGTAGTTTTATACAACAGCTCAATAAAAAAAAAAAATATTGAAGTAAGTGGCATGTGGAACACAACACGGCCAAATATTCAATTTATTTATTTTTTAATCAACTGACAAGGTAGCCACACCCACTTTACAACAATTTGGCTAGCTAGCTCATGTATTTGCACATTTCTGTTAAACATGTGTCCCCTTAAATTTTATTTTAAGCCAAACCATATTCCTGAAAACTATCATTTGCCATACCCGAAGATGTCAAACCCTACTGTAGTAACCATGAACACAGACAGACAAAGTGGTAAACACAGTGAAATATCCTTGAGCAGTTATAACCCTATGAACCTCCACTCGAACTTGGCATCCCCTCGTTGTACAGAGGAAAGAAAAACAATGCCGTATAACCAGAAATGACATAAGTGCCAGGAGATGAAGAGATCTAACACTAGTGTGATGATTCTGCTGATGAGGCACAACCTGACTAATGCTCACTCAGCACTCGGGCTGTTATTCAGCACCGCCCTCTCAGTAAAACCAGGGCTGAGCGCACGCTCGATGAAAAGAGTGATCGCCCCTGAGAGGACTGAGCCAGTGCTACTGGGAAATGCTAAGCAACATCAAATCTGTGAACCCACTGACCTGACATCCTTATAGTGCTGATAATGTTCCTAGAGCTGCATAATATGATATTACCATGATATGAAAGGATAGCAATAATGCAATAAACTATGATGTGTCTCCCTGAGAGTATCACTTTTACTTTTTAACAATTCCAAGTGGGAAAGCATGTCCACCTCACATAAAGAAGGTCCTGGGTTCGAGTCCCGGGCTCGGGCATTTCTATGTGGAATTTGCTTGTTCTACACGTGCTTGCATGGGTTTCCTCTGGGTACTATGGTTTCCTCCCACAGTCCAAAGACATGCACATTAGGCTAACTGGCTGCTCCAAATTGACCCTAAATGAATGGTTGTATGTGTATTTACGATGGTCTGGCTAGCTCTCCCGTGTGTATCCTGCCTTCACCCTGGGTTAGCGGAGATAGGCAACTGCCTTGCCGCGACCCTAGTAAGATTAAGCAGTTTGGCAAATGAAAATGAGATGGCATGAAAATGTCATAATGATCAATGAAAACCAAAATCTACCCACTGAGAGGCAGAATTCAAACTCACCCAGAAAATGTAGTGAAAAAAGTAATCACAGGTATAAATTTCATCACAGCAACTGATAATGTGACTCAGAAATATGCATGGCCCCTGTGTGCCGGTATGCACTCCCAATAAAATCTGGGCACGCTCATCCCAGACCTGGATCGTGGCATCAGTGAACTCCTGCACAGTCTGTGGCAGTAATTGGCGGTGTCAGAAGCACTGATACACAACATCCTATGGGTGCTCGACTGGATTTACTAGGGGGTCCTCATCCAGGAGCTACCTACACACTCTGGCTACATGAGGCTGGGCTTTGTACTGTACCAGGAGGAACCCAGGACACACTGCACCAGAATACGGTCTGACAATCACTCTGAGACTCTCATCTCGATACCTAACAGCAGTCAGAGTACTGTTGACTATGACATGGAAGTCTCCCAGTATATGCGTCAAAGGATATGCCTCTCCAGACCATCATTAACCCACCGCCAAATCGGTCATGCTGAGTGACGTTACAGGCAGCATAACATTCACCACGGTGTCTCCACCAGATTCTTTCACGCCTGTCACATGTACTCAGTGTGAACCTGCTTTCATCTGAGAAGAGAGGGCGGCGCCAACGGCAGACATGCCAATTCTGGTGTTCTCTGGTGAATGCCAATCGAGCTGCATGGTGCTGTGCTGTGAGCAAAGGTCCCAGTAGAGGACGTTGGGGCCTCAAGCCACCCTCATGGACTCAGTCTGTGACAGTTTGGTCCGAACCATGCACACCCATAGCCTGCTAGAGGTTGTAGGGCTCTGGCAGTGTTGCTCCCGTTCCTTCTCGTAAAAAGGAACAAATACCTGTCCTGCTACAGAGATGATGTCCTTTCTACGTCCCTATTCTTGTGTAACGACCCTTCTCCTGGGATCTCCTCCTATATGTGCAGATGCACCATCCTGGAGGAGCTGGACAACATGTGCAGCCAGCAGTAGGTACAGTCTAATGCTTATCTAAGGCCACCACATGCATAACCATTTCCTTTTATGGGAGTCGCTTCTCCATTACACCTGTTGTCAATTTCATTTGCACCAACACAGAGGAAATTGTTTCAAAATCACATCTGCTTCTTAAATGGACAGATTGACATCCTGGAATTTTACCTGACCTGCTGTTTTGTATTATGCATGCATACATATAATCATACAACAATATACAACAGTGTTACCTGGGTAAACAAGGCTTTGAATGAATTAAAGGAGCAAAATCGCTTCATGAGTGCACGGCCCTAGTGCTTAAGTTTCAACAGCAAAGTACAAAGTAACAAGTATGTCCCTTCGTGGGCCTATACCTAGAGTTATCTAAATGTTAAAATATACTTTGAGGCTCATCCATTTTCACAGTGTTAAATAGTTTCTTTCTGTCCTTCTGGAAACCTGACTGTTACAAAGTGTGAACACTGGAGACTCCATTCATCAACATTACTGGAGGCTCCTTTCATTTACATTTTTATTTTATGCCATTTGGCAGACACTCTTATCCAGACTGTCTCACATTTTTATCTCATTTATGCAACTGAGCAGTTAAGGGTTAAGGACCTTGCTCAACAGCCCAACAGTGGAAGCATTAATATCTGAGCATTCACCTTAGAATATGGAAAGCTTTAGCCATTCAAGTCCCTGTGAAATTGCCATCACTATAGAAACACTAACATACTTTAAAGAGTGTATAATTATAAACCTGTAATTTTGATCTGTGGCCGGCACGGTCACAGCTGCTGCTTAAGAAAATCAGTCAATACCTTTTGCCCAATCAGGGTAGAGGTGCATGTGATACAAAGTGTTAATCAATTCAAACCTCTCCTCATATTTTTAACATACCGTACCAGCTAACAGTGCATATTTCCTGAGGGAAACAGTGATGTATTGTACGAAGACATACATGCACACTCGTGTGCGAAATATATGTACACACAATTAATGTGTACACACAACACTGCCATTATGCACTGAGCTGCAGAGGTACTACTGTACTGTACTTTCTTCTTCTACTTTTTTTTTTTCAATAAGATACACTAGAGTCTAATATCCTCTAAGGGTTTCAGAGCAAAGCCAATAAGCATGATGCATGAATATTTACATTATGTATGAATGTATAAAAACTATAGCTGCAATAGAACACCAAGTACAGCACACTAGAATGAATACACAGGAGAGTGAGGATGATCACAGAACTGCGCTAGAGACATGAGGATAAACCTGAAACACATCAAGAGCCCAATTATGTTCATTACTTACTAGTAGTAACGGTACGGTTATGATTTTATTCATGATATTGAGTTTGACTTGATTTAATCCACAGACTATTTTCAGCAAAATTGAAATGAATAATGACACCAGAAAAGACTCTGAATCATAAACAATTCAACGCAATGTGCATTTGTAGTGGTATAAAATTAAAGGTTTAATATTGACTTTAATTAAAATTGTTTAATATTAAAGAAAAAATAATTATACATATATAAATGCTTATTTA
>JAQMYF010000001.1:13686857-13700981 GCA_030014195.1 Neosilurus mollespiculum
TATATACACACACATAAATACATATACACACACACACACACATACACACACACCCACCCACACAATGCATGAAACCTGCTTAGATGTTTTTGGTGTGTTCTTTACCAGGATGCGCTTGCATGTCTTGTGTCAAAAAATGTCTTCTCCAAAAAGGATTTATAGACAGTTTAGCAAAAATATATAGCATCATTTGTGCATTTTTTTCACATGTTGACTTGATTTTTTTAGGGAGGATATGGGTTAAAAACTACATTAGAGTGAAATATAGTTAAATTTTTTGAACAAAAGATACGAGGCTCCTACTATATCCTACTGATAAAAAAAAATCTGTTTTAGTGCATTTAATTCACCATAATGTACACCAAAAAAAGTTACTATAACAGATTGCTTTTGTTTCTGCAGTAACCAAATCCCATTTAAAGAGCTACAAGTTCCTCTTTTATGTTTTATTCTAATAAACTACAAGCGAAAGAACTAATCCTTGAGACCTATTATATTTTCATCCTTTGTGATATACACATCGTTTGACCTGTAGCTCTGACACTTTACACAAATTATGTGATTCTTATAGGTGTTTAGCAACAAAATTAAAAGCACAAAAACTACATTTTTTTTCCCAGCTACTATGGACCCACAAACTGTGAAAATTGTTCACAAAGTTGTGAAACAGCCCATACACTACACTTGGTGTAGTGTAGTCTACTCAACTACCAGATCCTTCCTATGGCAAACAATCTGTATTTTTAAAGAGAGAGACCTTACAACAGAATTGGCTTGAGGGAATTATTCAGGCAGTACCTAGTTACATCTTTAACACTACCTTATCAAAACAGCAGTTTAATAAGGTCGATCATTATCAATTTGAGTCGCCATCAATGTTAGCCAGCTTAGCTTGTTGCTCACAACTACCTTCTAGCTACTTAGTAGCTAAGAATTCTGCCAGGGCTCAGACAAGTAACTTAAAGTACGTGAATTTAAAAAGTCCGAATAAAATCTGTAAAAGATAAAAGATGTCAGTTTCCTCACACAGCTTGATCCCGTACTTTAGTTCAGATTATACTTGCGTAAATCAGAAAACTAGTTTTGTATCAAATGAATACATGGGTCAGGCCATCAGCCAAAAAAAGACTAAGACCAATAATTCCACCTAATGCAGACATCTACTGAAAACATCATATGAAAACAGTGACCATGAATGAATGGCTGGACCAGGCACGGTTAAGACGAGTGATCAAGGTTGCAGATCATCTTATATAACAAAAACACCCCAAATTGAAAGCAGTCAATTCAACGTTTCCATTACTCTGGAATAAACAAACACTAAGTGATAAATGTAAAGAAATCGACATGTCTCAGGAATGCGTTGATCCACCCTGAGCAGCTGAATATCTTCAGCGCACCTTGGCATCAGTTCTACATGTGTCCTGACTTGTACTGGAGAGATTTTTCACAGTTATTCAAATATTCCTAAAGATGTTCTCCAAGATGGTGGGCTAAGATCAGGTGGTTTTAAAAGCCATCATATAATCATTCACAACACTGCAATCGTTATCAAACCATTTGGTGGGCCCTTGTGCCGTGTAACTGTCGTAGAGTCATCCTCAAATAGGCCACTCCCATGCAGACAGAAACATTCCATCTTAGGATAAAGGTGACCAGTCAGAAGAGCTTGTGTTGATTTGCAGTGAGGCCTCCGTATAAGGGGTCAACGGTGCGCCAATATTACCTGCCTGTATATTTTAAATCAAATGAATCCTAATTTCAGTCCATAATCACTCCGTCCTCTTGATTAATATGATCAACTCTCAGGGGCTCAAATGATCCTTCAAGTCTATGAATTTCTTTCAGTTGGGGCTGCTTCATGTTACCGACACAACAGTGAGGAATGTTCACATCTGTTTCGAGTTTTCATGAACGTGAACTCACATACAGGGACGCAGAAAGGTGTTTTACGTGCATTGTTACTGGAACTACACTATATACATGACTGCACCCTGGTGAAATTATTTTGTAACCTTTTAAAATGTTTTTTTTTTTTTTTTAACAGACACTGCAATGATTACAATTAACGCGGTGGTGTAGTGGTTAGGGTGCTGGCCTCATGCTCGAGAGGTCACGGGTTCGAATCCCCGTTAAACCCACACAGTGTTAAGACCCCTGGGCAAGGTCTTAAACACAAGTGTGACTCTCTTCACCCAGGAATATAAACGGTTATCAGTAAAAATACTCGGAAGTAGAGATGGGTCGGCTCCCGGAATTTCGGTTCAGTTTTGGTTGCACTAATGAACCCAAAACCTAGTCCACATTAAAAAAAAAAAGATCTGCACGGTGTTCCAGGTTAACTGGTTTTCATGTTAATCACTGTTAGTACAGACTGGGCTACTGTAGCCAGTCAGGAATCTAAGCCGTGTTTTTGGGAGTGAGAGTGTGACTAGAGATTATTTGCTCTCATCTCTCAGCGGACTAATAGTTCAGGTGGTTAGGAGACACGCTGGTGCATGACTGAGTATTTTTAATCCACAGGCCCGGGTTCAAAACCCACCTCGCTTATTTTAACTATGAAACAGTTGATTTATTTGTTTTTGTTGGTATAATTTCAAATTACACAAACAAAAAACCAACACCGAGCCATAATTTCAGAACCAGACATCTCTACTAGGAAGGTAACCTGCCATGGACTAACGCCCCTCCAGGAAGAGCTGAACTCCTAGTCGCTTCAGAAGAAAGGATAACATCCGGCTGTGATGAGCCACTAGGCTCAGCTGTAAAAAGCCCAACAGACTTACCTACACACACACGCACACACACACACACACACACACAGCCCTGCAATCGACTGGTGAGCTGTTCGGGGTGTACCCCGTCTCTTGCACATAAGATTATCTCCTGCTTCCCCTGTGACCCTGAATGATAAGTGTTACAGATGATGAATGGATTGACAAACCCTATACAAGCTGAAAACATGCAAACTTTACACAGAAAAGCCCATTTCGGCCACGAGATTTGAGCCTAGAACCTTCTTGCTGTAGGGTGACATTGCTCACCACTACTTTTACATAAAAAATAAATAAAACTCATAAAAGTCTGTTAAACATCACACTGTCCCATGCATTGTGCATTTATTCATTATGATAAGTGGTGCCTGAGAGAAACATGATTACTGTTTGCTTTATAAAAAAAAAAAAAAAAAAAAAAAAAAAAAAAAAAAGGTCAAGGACTGTTAAATATCTACTCACATTCCATTTAGGTAGACACAAAAATGCACTCAAAAATACATGCAGCTTAAAAGAAAGGCACTTCCATCATCCAAGACACTTCAAACCTCAGATATCATTCCTGAGATCAAAGAAATATTGAACTAGTATTGCTCTCAACGTGTGTGTGTGTGTGTGTGTGTGTGTGTGTGTGTGTGTGTGTGTGTGTGTCTCCGATCTGGATCTTATTTTGTATGGCCCCCAAAGACCAACCCCTCCACTACTGTACGAGTACGCGGCCCTGGAAAAAAAAAAGAAGACACAAACACCTCAAATAGCACTCTGACATTCCTGACGAGACTGAGCGCTGTAATTGGAAACAGACGCTGGAAACCGCAAAACAAAAGAACTGGCGTTCCATCAAAACGAGACAAATTGAAGCTTTCAGCCGAGTTTCCTCACAGTGTGCTTGTTCATATACAAAAGAGGAATTTGATCTCTGTGTGCACGTGTGTGTGTGTGTGTGTGTGTGTGTGTGTGTGTGTGTGTGTGTGTGTGTGTGTGCGTGCATATTAAGCTTTCTGTGGGGAACAAAAATGAATAAATATCCTCACAATGATAAGACAGTGTCACACATCTTCAAGTGGAAGTTCTGATTTTATATCTTGGTGGGAACCAAATCTTCCCCACAAGGACGATCAGAATGAGAGTTTTGACCTTTTGCACACACTGTGTACATGTCCCTTTTACTTTGGGGAGGTTCCACTGGAGAATACTGTCAGCAACTTTTTTTTTCTTCAAGATCAGTATTGGACACCGAGGTCCAGACCATGGCTTTCCAGGAATTCATTTACAGCGTGTTACAGTGAATTCATTAGCATCGTTTTTTCCTTACTCTTTTTTTAAATACATGTATGCACACACTGATCAACCATTATATTAAAATCACTGAGAGTTCAGGGGAAAAACATTAATATCTTTCTTAAATTACACCGAACAAATAGTGGGGTATTTGAGGAAACAAGTTAACAGCCAGTGATTAAGGCTGATATGTTGGAAGCCATATGGGTTTATCTAAGGATTATATGGATTTGAAAAAAAATTTAATAAGTACAGCCATACTCAACACCAACAACATTTACAAAGCGAAACGATTCAAGATCAATTCTGATGCGCCTTAGATAACAAAAGATTTCGAAGTGAATACAGTAGTGTGCAGTGAAGATTATACACCACCACTTTTGTCAAAAAGGGCTCCTAATAAAAAGAAGTAAAAAAAAATTACTTCTCTATAATTTTTGGGTGAAAATGTAACACCAAAATAATCATTCCGACAAGTATATTGAGGTAAGAGTTTGGCTAATAAACAAAAACACTGAAAATACCAATTTTTCAGAAAAATTGAAAGGTGTTGCAAATTTTATTTTTTTCTGACAATTTTATTATACTACTATATGATTTATTTGATTGTTTTGATCAGGAGCCCTTTTAGACAATAGTAGTGGTGTATAATCTTCACTGCACTCCATTGTATGTGACAGGATTTCGAAGTCTTGACTTTACTGCACCAAAGATGCTTTATTAACCTTTATAATACCTGTCGTGGTATTGTAAACTGTGTGAGCTATGACGAATCAGGCTTATATATCACAACATCCTGTATGTCAGTATGGGGCTTTGCACATTACACACTGTGTCCACCACTAAAAGCACCTACAATGAGCATCAGAACAGGGCCACAGAGCAACGGACGAACGTGACCTGGTGAGAAATTCCTTTTTTGCTTTTTTTTATTTTTATTATCATTTTAAAATCACCGGCACTCGTGTGGCATTCTCACTTACCTAAACAGTGCTGCAGACCAAGTACACCCCTGCATTAGAACACTATTCCCTAATGGCAGTGGCCACGTTTAGCAGGATAATGCACCTTCAACACTGCAAGAATGGTTTGATGAACATGACCAGGTTGATAAAGAGTTGATTTGGCTCTCAAATTCCACAGATTGCAACCTGACTGTGCATCTATCTATGAGAGGTGCTGGACAAACAAGTCCAATCCATGGAGGCCTCTCCTCACACCTTACAGGACTCATCATATCTACCGCAGAGGTCTTGGTTGCAAATACCACAGCACAACCTTTGAGTCTTATGGAGTCCATGCCTCCACATGTCCTAGTTCACTAGATATGAGCAACTGCATGCTCTGATTATCAGATCTACTGCTAGGATATCAACTTCTGTGTGTGAAAGACGGAGACGTACTTGCCAAGATCAAAGACAGCCTTGAGTATTTCAACCTTGTCTGGATATACTGGTATTTGCAATTTCCCTTAACCATTAAAAAAAATTGTCCACCTGTGCAAACTCCTAAACTAATAGCTTTCTAGCCACAGTAATCGCCCACATTCTCTACCAGTCCTCATCAACATTTTAATTAATGAATCTCCAAATGCCAAACATGCATAGATAGGTACATTATTTTATTATATTATTATTATTATTATTATTAATATTATTAGTAGTAGTATATTATTACTTTATGTTGGGGTTTATATCAGTGTCATGCAATTCTAAATACAGGCCTAGCTAATTGTCCCTGCATTTGTTTTTAAAATTAATCTAGCTTACAGTTTAAATTGATTTCAGTGGCACTCGTACATAAACACAGACAATTCCCTGACAATCAAAATACTTAAAGGAGCGCGTCTTCTACTTCTTCTTCAAGACTGGATCAGCCGAAACTCAGCCTACACCTAGCTTTCTCAGTCAACTTACATTAGATGTTAGCTTTCAGTTAGACTACAGTTTTCTAATATGCATAATCACGTTTCCATGTAACACGTGACATGCACACTGAATGGCGTTAAAATACTCATTAGTAAAGGACTCCGTAATAACAGTGTGGAACCCGTATTAACCAAATGGAAAAGTGGAAGGCAGAAAACGGCAGTTACACATTACTCAGTGAACATTTTTAAGACTTTCGCAATGATGTCTCAGCTTCCTGTTCTGGATTAATATGAGATATTTTGAAAAATGAAGAGGTTATTTTTAAAAGATTAAGCTCCTGACATGATGTCGCTAACACTACTGTAGTAATGGTATCGAACTCGGAGTGGAACTCCCTGTGGCGAACACAGATGTGCGGAGTGATACACACACAGTGAAACATGCCAGTGCAGTTATGCAGAACTAAATTGACATTTCAACTTTGGAACACTACGCGATCAATCAAGTCAGCTGACCGGAATTTTCAGGGCAGCATTAGCAGTTTACAATAAAAAAAAATTCAAGTTAAAATACACATTTTGGGGCAGCCTTGGCCATGGGTTTGAGACCAATAGGTCGTTGGTTCGATTCCAGAACCAGCAGGGAAAATGTGTGGCAGTGGGGGAGGGGGCTGCACCTTCCCTTTCTCTACCTTCATGGCTGAAGTGCCCTTGAGCAAGGCACCTCAATACCCCAGTGTGGCAGTACACTATATGTGCTCACTGTTTACGTGTGTGGTGTGTGTGTGTGTGTGTGTGTGTGTGGTGTGTAGTGTGTGTGTGTGTGTGTGTGTGTGTGGTGTGTAGTGTGTAGTGTGTGTGTGTGTGTGTGTGCGCGTGCGTGTGCGTGCTCACTTTCGAGGGGTTAAATGCAGAAGCCAAATTACCCTTGTGGAATTAATACAGTACATCAAAAATCAAAACAAAAATGATCCAAACTATTGGAGACTAATAGTCCTTTTTTCCAGACACACATCCTTAATCATTATTTTAATTTCTTACACAGTGGATTTACTTGAGCAAAAAAGCAACCTCTATTCTAATCTTCCCACAGCTTCGTGTGTGTGTGTGTGTGTGTGTGTGTGTGTTCACGCACATGCTTCGGGAAGCTTAAACACAGAGTGAAATTTCCCCTAGGTCGATGCCAACTCAGTCGCAAACATTATCTTTAGCTCATCTCTGTCAGGGTTGCAGAGGTAACGTGGACCCTGATCAGTTCAAACTAGCAGCCTGTCATTTCGACAAACAGAGAAGTCATAGATATGAGTGCAGTCGTGCTCCTGAATCCCAAATAAACTAAGTGACGGAGGACTTTGCCATAAAGAGTGTGCCTTATGACATGATGATATAAACAACATAGAATATGAAACGATTGATGGATTTCATTTTCGATATCGTCATATCACACAGCTCTAACTCGAACTGTGATAAATTAAGGTCACCGTGCAAGTTCCTTCTACCATCAAATAATTTATTTATTTTAATAATTTCTTCCCTAATTTGGTCGTATCCAATTCCCACCCATCAACTATTGCCTTTCCCTATCACATGACCACTACCAACCAGGGAGAGGTGTAAGCATCCCCCTTCGTGACATGCGATGCCACATCTTTTCGAACTGCTCCGCATGTCGATTAGGGGGCGATCTAACACACTCGGAGGGAAAGAGCTATCCGTCCCCTCCTACGTATGAGCTCACAGACGCCCATGATTGGCTGGTGATCGCTGTGAGTGACAGGGAAGTGAGCATATGCCACCCCTCCGTCCCGTGATAGCTCGGCCAATTAGCTCCCATGGACTCCCGGACACGGATGGTTGTGGCATCAACCCGGATTCGAACTTGCGTCTCCGGGATGATAGTCAATCGTGTTGAATGTGCCAGTCAGGAGCACATCAAATTTTTAAACATGCATTAAGTTGTTCTCACAAATCCACTGGCACTTTTCTAGACATTGTCCCAAGGAGCCGTATGAATGAACACACGTGTCTGGCGCATACGGCCCAGATATTACATTTTCGTTGTTAGCTCCCTGGTACAGTGTCTGTGAAATGCAGGTAACGGTCTGGACATGAAGGAGTGGGTTGTACACTAGTGATGTTTCAGTCGCTGTCTTTTAATACCTACACTTCTGTCAGCCTTTATGATAGCTGACCCGTTCCGTAAAACTGTGTGTTCATTTACGAGCTGACCTTCAAATTGCTAGTCTAACCTGTATAGAGAACTCTTTTCGCCCTTACCTTTTTTTCCCCACAAACATATTACACAGATTGCAAGGTACAGCATATTAAATATTAGCCCAGTAAAATAGTGTCTGGGTCTTGACTACTAAACAACCAGATACATTCACAAAGAAACAGGGGTCCTTCATAAAACATCATATCTCACTCCCTCGTTCTCTCCCTCATTAACATGAACTTGAGTAGACTAGTCCTATTAGTTTGACTCGCCATCCTTCAGAACAACAATTTGGTTAAACCTACCGATACCACTGAGGAAATAAAATGACACACAGAGGTGAAGGCAAGGCATACGTCTGCATATACGTATGTGTGAGTACAGTGAGTACCGGGAGGGAGGAAAAAAGAGGGACAGTAAGGTGGACTAATAATCACGCCAGGCTCAAAAGTAATTGGGCAAACATTCAGGCCCACAATATTTTCCGACCCGCAAATCCTTACTGCATCCTCCACCCAGTAAAGCCTAAGAGAGTACGACGGTGTGAGAACGCATCGGACAGTTGAGTACCAACTGAAATTGAGAACTGGGGAAAAAAAACAAAAACAACAGTTTAACTTATGTGACGTGAGATATAATGTTTGAATTTTTAGCTTTTTACCATTCCACTGCCTTGCATTTAAACACACATACAGTGGCAAAAAATGGGAGAGAATCTGAGAGTGTTAGACAGGCTACCTGAAAATCTCGTTGAAAGATGAAGGCACGCTTACGCTGAATAGCTCGACCTGTGAATGAGTAAAATAGCTGGACTTTGACTTGGATAATTATCTGGCAGCCTTTCTTTCTCTTTATTTTTACTCATAAACTTTCCATTTCAGGACCAAAGGAAATACAGTTATTCAATGTGCATCAACGGTATGCAATCCCGTTACAACAGTTACTGTGGCCTTGAGCTGGCTTAACCACTCTGAACCACCAGAGGAAACACTGTGAGAGAAGATTTACATCTATAACACCAGACACCACAAGCAAGTTAAAACAAATAAAGATGGAGCTTTTTAAGAGATCATGAAACAAGATTAATTGGTTGTTCGATCATAAACGCTGGGAACAAAACCCGGTACAGATAACAGAGCAGAAACTTTTCGTTTCACATCCATTTAAAGTTTTTAAAGGTGTTGCAAGGTCAGCTTAATTTTCTGTGCATCAATGTATCATGCTCGTCGTTGTGAACTGACCCATGTAACACCACCCTAATTATGTGTCATCTTGCGTTGTGAGTTTTTAAACCCAAGTCAAAAACTCTCTATGTGTTTCTGAGACCAAAGTTGCACAGAAAATCATCCCCTGTAACCAATTTTTTGCACATTGTTCCAAGTCGCTGATGTAACACTGGTTAAAAGGGCCGTCGATATGGTCTGGATTTGTCCAAATCATATTTATTATTTTTAACCAATAGATTTAAACTGATTTAATGTTTTTTCCAACCTTGTAGCCATGTATCTATGTGCAAGAAAGAAAGAAAGAGAAGGAAATGTTAATGGGGTTATCTGTCTTGAGGTTTAGATTGTTTAACCTGAAGCTTAGATGAGAAGGTTGAACCAACAGAAATTATTACGCATAAATCTTTTTTAAAAGATCTTCCAATCTTGGTTTCACCGAGTAGGCAGTTGCGATACTAAACGAGCATTAAGAGGAAAATGGGCTCTAAAGGACAATAAAGGAGAGAGAGATCCCTGCCATGACATGTTGCGTTGAACTGCGACGGGTCTAATAAGAGTTCACTTTTTCTATCAGTCAAGGATACATGTCAACATCAAGTTCTGACTGTTATAAAGACAGAATATTGAAGCTGCACCACTTAACAAGCAAATGAATAAAACCAGACAGTTTTCACTCTTATTGGCAGTGACCCGTGATGGGCCGATCCATCGAAATGTCATCGATTTTATGAGCTGATGGTGTTCATTTGTCCTTGCATAATGCTGCCCCAGGGTGTGATTTTTCGATAATATGGAGTTCATGAATCCCAGGCATGAAATATATACAATCAACACCTACCTGACATATGACATGCTCATTGGAAATACGTCCATAGTGGTGTTTCTTCTTGTACATATCTACACCACTGTTATATCTCTGTAGAAAAGGTGCAAGAATCATGTTTTCTCTGCTGATTTAAAGTCAAGTTAGACAGTTGGTTCTGAATATGCTAAAAAGGCAGACCAGACAGGAAGATCGAGCTTTTTTTTTAACTGTACATTTGCTTTTATAAGCCCATGGACAAAAAGCTGCATGGCCTTTTAACCTCGTGCAATTCTATAACAAAGGATTCTGTAAAAGCTGGCTTCAAGAAAACTGAGTCCAATAAAAACCTTTAATAAAAAATGTATGGACTGCTATATTAAACCAAGAAAATCCGAACCGGACAGATCTTGTATTGACAGGTCACGCTTAAAACAAAATCATAACGGCCAAGAAAATTCAATGGGTACATCCTTATAGAACACACTGACAGGAATCAAGAGGCAGAAGCACTATAAACACCACTATTTATTTAATGTATTGAGTGAAAACTGCATTTCAGTACGGCAAGAAGTTGATTTTATTCTAAGCAAAGCACCCATTAAACATTAGTGTGCTCATCCTTGAAAATATTTTCAATCTGTGTAATAACATTGCAGTTTAACACCAAAACCTCAAGTGCACGATCCTGTGGCTAACATGTAATCTTCAGCAACTGACCAAAGGCATCCATGGACCTGTTGCTGTATTTCTGGATGGCCATGATCTGGGTCCTGAAGATGTGTTTCCTTGGTTGACATCTTTTATATGACCACATTACCATATTCATAGTTAGATCACAGAAAAGATTTAAAAAAATGTATTCACCCTGGCGGACATCTTAAAGTCCAATAATAATAATAATAAAAGCAAAGACGTTATTAAATTGCATAAGGGTTCAGCTTGATTATCAGCCACCACCTGGATGCCCAGCATAAGTTGATGTATATCCCTAATGAACAATATGAGTGAAGCCCCAGGTCAGGGTAAAGGGGCAGGGAAGTGAGAGAGAAGAAAGAGAGGAATTAGGGGACAAAGTAAACAGGGTGTTGCACTGATTTAGCAATTACACCGTAAAAATGCCTGTCCTGTCCATCAGATTATTGTAAAAATGCATTACTACTGCATATAAAGAGCATTAATTTATCAGGATTTACTTCTATTCTAACTGCCTTACTCTAGACAGAGGAATAAAACAGTACTGACTAATAAATAATAACAGTAATTCAAACACAGACATCACGTGGCCAGTGTTATAGGGTGGCACTTTGGATGCTCTTTTGGCTGCCTCAGGCTGTTAATACCAGAGTGCCATTCGAGCAATTAGTCTTTATAGGAGCTTAAAACATTCAAAAAGTTCCTGAGCCATCTGTTTCCAATGGAGGGGTTAAATCTTGCATAACGCACCGTCCACATAGGAAGCGATGAAGGACCAGCACGAGGCAAGCGAATCACTTTACCACTAAAATGTCCTCAGATCCTGTTGCCTAGGTAACCCTCTGGCATGTTTCCCTGTTAAAAAAAATATTTCAGAGTGAAACTGTTAGCAGCATCAAGCTACTTCCCTACAGTGGATCCATGATGATCTTTAATCATTATCTTATATCATTTTAGTTTAGTTTATTCAGTTAAACTCTGTACCGACCCATTTGAGAAAATTCACCTTTAAACTCACTGACTTCCTCTTACTTTACATGGTTGCTTGTCACTCTTCTCTTCCTATGCGGAGGCGCCTAATAATTCATATAGTTTCTGCTGTATCCACACGGATTTCACCAACATTGCATCATGTTTGGGAATAATGTATGAGGTTAGATCGCACCTATAAGCTACAAGTTAGCTTCACCACTGATTTGTGGTTGTTGGGCAAGATTTTCTTTACCCCCCCCCCCATTTGGGTCACCTGACAATTTCCCCACTATCGTCTATGATGTACACAATGTATGTTCTGTTTTATTCTCAATCCAAGTAATCATGCTGCGAGTGTCAGTAGTGTCCTGAGTAAGTGATGTGTCTCAAGTTAGTGTTGGCTCAGGTGGTTAAGGCTCTGGGTTACTGAGCAGACGGTTGAGGGTTCAAGCCACCAATCAGCCACTGTTGGGCCCTTTGAGCAATGTCCTCAGCCCTTAACTTGTCAGTAATATAAATGAGACTTTTTTTTTTTTTTTTTTTTTTAAATGTAATTTGCTCTGGATAAGGGTGTCTTCTAAATGCTGTAAATGTAAACTCCTACACCATGGCTTAGTGGTTAGTGCACTGGGTTACTGAAGGTCGGGGGTTCTAGCCCCAGTACCACCAAGGTGCCTCTGTTGGGCCCTTGAGCAAGGCCCTAAACCCTAAGTTGCTCAGTTGTATGAAAATGGTAAATGTATGTCGCTCTAGAAAAGGGTGTCTGAAAAGGTAAATGTCTCAATTATATCTTAATATTTTAAATACCCAAGTACATTCATACCCAAGTACAAGCAAGTATCTGAATGGTGTACTCAAAACAGTCCAAATGTCGTGCACAATGCTACACAAAGTTCACCCGTAATGGTCTCAAGTTGTCTAAGTAACAGAAAAGCAGGGACCTCGGCCCTATTTCCAACCAGCTGGCGAAGGGCATGAGATCAATGTGAAACATCTACGCAGACAAGCAATGGAAATTTCAAGTGTATAATTTTTTGTACAATGTAATCAAAAAAGGCAGAAGACATTTTTGCCGGCTTAGCAACCATCATTGGTAAACACTGGAATCGTCATTTTCGGTGCACAACTTGCTGTATGTGATTTGAGACACCACAACCCTGCCAAAATTCACATGCCACTCTAGTAAGTGCAGATACTGTATGTACTGCATGCAAGTCTACTAACAGAAATGCAGAAATTAAGTCACACCCATGGAGTTCTCTTGTGGGGATGACGATATTGTCATGCTCCCAAGAAAATAAAAGTTAAGTGCACCCATTGTTGGAAGAGAGAAGGCATGTTTTCATCATGGTTTGTCAGCAAGAACATACACCAAGTTTAACTAAAATAAACAATAATTAGGGTTGCATGATGCCACCGTGATTAGCACGGTCACATCACAGTGAGAGGGTTCTGGGTTCAAATATCAGCTATTGGCAGAGTTCGCAAGTTCTCCCCATGCTTGTGGGGTTCTCCAGTTTCCTCCCACAGTTCAAAGACATCCACATTAAGTGAAATGACTACTCTAAATTGCTTATAAGTGTCAAGATTTGTTAATGGTTAATTATGTCAGGAAAAGAGTAGGAAGTCTGTACAGAGTGTATCCCATCCCAAAGTCACCTGGGATTACAGGTGGGTGGTACGGTAATCTTCTAACATCCAATAAATAATGTTATATCACAGTAATGGTATACAGAATCATATTGTATTTTTCCCATTGATTCAATTTATGGCTTAATTTACAATTTCATCATGTTTGATTATTTTATTCTTTTATTTGGAACTTATGCTTCTACACAAATAAAAATACCAGAATAGTATGTCTTCAGTCAGTCAGTGCAATTTAAAAATGATATCATCACCAAACTTTGTATATCCAAAAAAAAAGAAAAATATTAAAAACATGCCTGATGTTGTTTCAGAATAAAGTACTCTATAAGGCTTTCTTTGTTGTTGTGGTCTGCCTCTGACAAAAGACTGTTTATGGAATTGAATTAGTCGCAAAACTCACATAAGTGCTTTGTTGCTCTGCAAGCACAAACCGTCATTCGCATGAGTTCTTTTTTATTTTGAATATGAAAATGGTTGCGTGAAATAAAAAAAAATGTGCTTGCGAGGGTTTACATACACACAGCAACAAAGCTCATACAAATTTATTTGTTAGTTGTTATTTTTTTGCAGGTGATTAACATGCGTAAATAAACACACATACATATACATATATACAGTATATATAGATATATATACAG
>JAQMYF010000001.1:13714798-13739279 GCA_030014195.1 Neosilurus mollespiculum
TTGAAAATGTTTTCGTGTTTTTTGAAAATGTTTTCGTGTTTTCCGAAAATGTTTTCGTGTTTTCCGAAAATGTTTTCTTGTTTTCCGAAAATGTTTTCTTGTTTTCCGAAAATGTATTTGTGTTTTTTGAAAATGTATTTTTGTTTTGCACTTCCCGGCCACCGTAGATAGGTGCCTGAGCCTGGGTTTGCTTTCCACCGTCTTTCCTTTCACTAGCCAATTTCTCTTTATATTTGTATTATCTGCCTTTTTAGTTTAATTATCCGTTTAACAAGTTAATGTTCGGTCAAGCTTCTGATTTATGTGTTTGCTCCACAAACATTTATTTAGCTGCATGTTGGTCTGCATACCTGAGTTAGAGTGTGATTTTTTTTCTGTGCATGTATCTTTAATATAAATAAATTATTTTTTTAATTGCTGCCCGTCATCATGCAAGTCAGCAATACATAACAGCCAATCAACATCAACTCAGCGTTATTGGGTTTCCTGTGGTGGGCATGCGTGGACACTGGGCAGGACATGGAATAACCATCTAGTCCATATTCCATGACTGTCACGCCACTCTTGAAAGCTCTGCTAAAAATACCTAAATGAAAGTATTATCCCACCTAATGATCATTTTGCTAAAATGAAATGTCTAATATATTTTAATAATCTAATTATTTATTTTAAGGAAAGCATTTTCTGTATTTTACTCCACTGAATGTAAACAGTCACTGAAAATAGGAAAAAGTGTAATCTTTGCATGGGATAAAATTCTCTGTAATACAAAAACATTACTTAACCAGAAACCTTAAGTTACTTAAGTGTTTTATTTTAGCAACGCACAAAATTCATGAGATAGAACCATATGTGCCGACTGACAAAGGTCTACTGATGGCCTGCGACAGCTGGACATCGTGAACAAGACGGAGAGGTCACCAGAGGGGCCTGGGAGTCAAGATTACACACTGCATTCCTCCATCTGGAGCTGGGAGGGAATGGGACAAGCATCTGCCACATCTCCATCTCAAAATGTCCGAGTCCAGGCGGAAGAGAGGCAGTCTGAATAATGAAGTGACCTCACACAGTGCCGAGGCCAACCAGCAACCTGTTCATAAAGGCTGCTACACAATGACTGCGAACCATGGTTACATTATCAACTTCTCTTTGGCATTTGCAAAGATTACCAATTTCCCATTAAATGAAAGTACAATAAATTGGGCCTCTAGAAGAGTTAAAAAAAATGGATTTAAAAAAGCACCAGTGAGTTTTTCTGTATTCAAGAAATCTTCTAAAGAGGACGGCATGGACTGACATACGTACAGGACTTTTCCACCGCCGTACCGGTGCCTAACTGAAACCTGTTACGGGTTTGGTTGAATGAAATAAGCTGGTACCGGCATGGCACCATCAAAATGCTGGTCTCAATGATGGAAATACTGATATCAGTGGATATGGGAGGGACTACCACACGTAAATTAAACACCATTTTGATAAAACGTGAGCAAACGTGAGTTTATTTATGAAAGCAAGGAAAGCAGACGTGTCCTGCCCACCACACATTTTTACCAGCAAATCTTCCCCTGGAACTTGGAAGGATGGAAGGAAGTTGTCTGATTCCTTTTAGACATCATTTGCACTCATACACCGGGTCAGTTTAATGGACTCACTCACTCACTCACTCACTTATTTGCTGAACTGCTTAATCCTGTTAGGATCATACGGAGCCTGGAGCCCATCTCAGCCGACACCAGATGAGGCACACCCGAAACAAATTGCCCGACCATCACAGAGCCAACACACACAACCACTCCCACTCATTCTCACTGAAGGACAATTTAAATCAGCCAATTAGCCTAATGAGGACGGCTTTGGTCCGTGGGAGGAAACCAGAGTACATGAAGGAACCCCACATGAGCACGGAGCAAACGTACAAACTCTGCGCAGAAACATCTGAGCCGAGGACTTGAACCCAGGACCTTCATGCTGTGAAAATCCTACATGCCAACGACCACCCCACCGTTTAATGGACTTTCTTCTCTTTGTTATAGACCGTGACTCATTTTTAATAAGTTTGGTCTGTTTTTAATAGCGCTATACAAATAAAAACTGAATTTGTACGTCTTATTGTCTCAAAAAATTAAATGGCAGGTGTAATGGCTGAATGTGGTAAAGTGAAAAACAAATGTTACTTTGACAACATTTAAGCAAACCAAGGCGGAACTGGATCTGCACCAGTATGGGTATCTTCCTAGTGAAAAGAAGCTTGTAACATCTCTGCTTTATTTTATGCAAATATGTAAACACACACACAAAATAAATAAATAAATAAATAAATACATGAATAAAAATAAAAGGTACACCCAGTCTGGGATCACAGTATCCAATGGCCTCTCATGAAGTGAAAGCATTTTAATTACTTAATCTTCAACAACAGTGCTGAGTATTAATTTAATTCCAAAATAACCACAAATGGATTCGGACACAAAATATACCTTAGACACAAAAGAGCTCCGATGATAAGATGTGTGAGCACAGGACCAGCAATACAGTATAGCACACTTAACGCCTTCTCTTGAAGTCAAACACAACGACAGAATAGATTGCACTCTCTCCCTTTTACTTCTCTACCATTAAATAACATGGAGAGCAGTGAGACATTTTGTCAATGCAGAGGAAATGTCCAGCAGTCCCCAGGCTCGTTCCCATCCCCCATTGACGCGGTGCACACACAAAAGCCAAGGGGGCCTCCACGGGGCCCCAGCCTCCTCCACCAGACAGGGCCCCAGCCTTGGAAACAAATGGGAAGCACACATACACAAACACACAAGAGCAGCGCCTGAGAGCCATCAGTAAATAACCCAACCCCCACTTTTCCTTTGCTGTTCTTTCCAGGCAAGAAAGGAGCTCTGATGGCAAGTGAGGTCCACCTCAACGCACAGGCAGAAGGGCCTCTGCGTTAGGCAATCAGCTCAGTGTCAATAGCTGTCTACTCGGTTTGGCCTGGAGGCAGACTATTTCATTAGGAAGAGCATTAACGATAATTCAAAAGCCCTTTAGCAGCTTTGTGAGTTATTATTCAAATGGCTCCAAATGCAGGTACCGTTTGTTCAGTGGGTTAAAAAAATACAATAATTACTTACCAGAACACACGCTATGCAACAACTACTACACAAAGCATGGCGTGGTTCCACCCGAACTGTGGCTAATCTGGTCCCTTGGCTGTTCGAAAGTGCTTTAAGAGCTGCCAGTGGTGTGCGATGTGGCCCGTGCCAGATAAGGCCTATGGAATATCATTGTTTATGCACGGCATTCCAGCCATGCAGCTTAGCCCCAGATAAGCGTTATCGGTGAAGCAAATAAACACAAGGGTGAGAACAGTGTGCCATCTCAGCAGCATGCAACAGCTTCATGAGAAGATTTACCCCCACCATCCACTTCAAATATGGCTGTCTGCTTCAAGAAACTAACACATCCAAGTAGAACAGTAGTCAACGCCTCAGGAAGATGCTTGATGTTTGGCAGGCAAGTCATTTTTGTATTAGTACAACAATGACAATCAAACTTTCACAATCATTATCTTAGTTATAGGTAAATCTGTGTTCAATTTAATGCATCCATAATCATTTTAAAGTAATAATTGCGCAGTTACTGGGAATGACTCACTGACCTTTCAAAGCAAGAGATCATGAAAACAATTTTTATAAGAGCTCAATTTAACACCAGTGGAGGAGTTGAGGAAAACTATAAGGGTTTAGAGTTCATTATAATAGAAGCACCAGACATGGAATATGGCTTGGATGGTTGTCCCGTGTCCTGTGTGGAAAATGTCTCCCCTCCAAAAATGAGGAATTGTATAATTAAAATACATTAGAAACTTCCTTTTAGCACAATGATAATTAGGTGGGATCTACTTTGATGCAGCTATTTTTAGCAGAGATCCCAAGCTGAGCACCATAGTCATGGAATATGGCTTCGATGGTTGTCCTATATCCTGTACAGTGTCCATGTGTCCCCACCACAGGAAACCCAATGAGACTGTTATGTATTGCTGACTTGCATGATGACGGGCAGTGATTAAAAAAAATTATAAAAAAATAATAATAATCCTTAATCATTAATTCAGTGAACCTGAACCGCAAAAAAAATTGATCTTCATATGCCAGTACTCGTACTTACACAGAGTAAAAAACACAATCTAACTCAGATACACAGACAAACACTGCAGGCAAATAAATGTTCATGGAGCAAACGCTGAATCAGAACCTTGACAGAACATGAAATCATTAAACGGATAATTAAACTAATCAAACAGGTGATAGAAATGAGTGGAAACCAAGAAGACTGTACCAGTACAAGACCTCCACTTTTATAAGCCTCCTAAATATATCTATTACTGGTGTAATTCAACCTGAATTTTCTGCAAATTTTATAAACATTACAAATATTTCAAATGCACTGTGGCTCTGGTTCGCACTGTCATCTCACAGTAAAAAGGTTTGGGGTTGGAATGTCAGTCGTGGGCTTTTATGTGGCGTTTGCTTGTTCTGCTTGCCTGGGTTTCCTCCCAGTACTCCAGTTTCCTCCCATAGTCTAAAGACATGCACGTCAGGTCACCCGAGTTCTCTAAATTGGCCATAGGTGTGAATGGAAGGGTGAATGGTCATTTGCATCTGTGCCTAACAATAGACTGGCGACCTGTTAAGGGTGCATCTGGCCTCCAGCCCAAAGTCAGCTGGGACGGCCTCCAGCTTCACCGCGAATCTGAAGGATAGGCAGCAAAGATAATGGATAAGCTGAACAGACAAATGGATTATCAAATATGATTCTTACTTTGAGTTCTTGTGATTATTTTTACTTTGGGTTTATAGAGAAATGTTTAAAGTCATGAGTTTAAATTATTTACCAAATTTGTTTTACTTGCAATAGCTGCTTTGAGACAATATCGGTTGAAAAAAAAAAATGGGCTACACAAATAAACTCATTCAATTCAGGTCAATTTATAAGATTTGTTTAAGACAGGCAGGTCTTGGTTTATGATAATTGCAGCATAAAGAGGCTTACGTTCTACAACATTCCCCTACTTTGCCAAAAATTTCCAGAGGTTGGACTTGTTCAGGAAAAGAGGAAACTGCAGATATTAAAACATCACACTCTGTGAAAATCAGTTGAACATGAGGCAAGATACTGTTAATTTATTCAGAATAGCACTACATGGCTCACAAGTGACTCATATACTGCTTAATATCTTCATCGAGGTTCAATGTTCTTATTATTATTATTATATAATCATAAGACTATAATGTACTACAGTAATATAGTAGGAGATGCAAACAACAGTATTCTCTGAATTTTCTGTGACTCTTCACAGACCTTAAGAGACATAATACACACACACACACACACACACACGCTTTTTAAACTACTGATTAATTCATTAAAAGGTAGCTGGTGTGATCCCCCTCTATATTGAATCTTCAGCCGCATTTCTTTGCCTCAGCACTTTAGATAATACAATCATTACAGAAATGGATAAACACAAGAGTTCCCTTGGAAAAAGTCCATTCAGCTTTAAAAAAAAACCCATCAGTAGATCATTAGTACAAGCAATTAGGGCAGGCCAATTGGTTAAGCCCTTGAAACAGCATCATCTCCAAAAGCTGAGATTCCATCTCCATAAACAAACAGGATCCTTTTCTAAATCCATGTCTGGTCATAATCACTGAGGTTTAGATTTCTAAAAAAAAGTCAATTTAATTTTAGTCATTTCATGTCTAAATGCAGATCCCACAGTTTGTTCTATAAGGAACACGTGGTATTACCGGCAAGCTGTTGAGACATTTTGTTGGAATCCACTTATCAAATGAGTCCCTGCTTGGAATATGGGCTTTGAAAGACCTGCGACGAATTACGATGGAATCTAAGAAGTAAATTATCGACGGGTTCCGCCTGACTTTGCATTTTGGGACAGCTGTTCTACATAAGCATAAACCACTGCATCTCACTGCAATGTCTGCGTAACAAACAGAACGACAGCAAGTCTTTACAAAGCATAAAATAGAACACCAAGAGGTGGTTCGAGGGTTTTGTCAGAGCTCTTATTTTTAAATTAATTAATTAATTAATTAATAAATAAATCAAATCAAATCAAACACTTTTCAGTAGCTGTTATTTCAGTTCTCATAATAAGCCTCTGAAATGAAGTATTATAAGAAGAGATGGCACTGGTGCGATATCAGCTGATCCGATTGCTGAAGTGGAAAATGATGAGAAAAAAAAAAAAAAACACGACGGCTAGACTTGAATATTTTTTGTATGTGTTGTCACTGTTGCTGGTTTTGGTCGAGAGCGCAGTCAATGTGCTTCATGAAAAACTTTATTAAATAAAGATAATGAACACAGCTAGAAAAATCGTCTTTACCTAATTAACTAATTTGTCTCTATTATTAAACTGTATTTACAACCTACCCATATTAATACATTATGATCATAGTCTATCAGCACCGTTTTGTATGTTGTGTTAATAAGTGGGTGACTATTTGGAGTTTGGTTATTTTAAAGTGCAGTACTTCTATTTAAAATAATATTTTAGGAAGTCCCAGGTCAAATCAAGACAATGCCTCGGGTATCTGTGGCTAAGAATCTAAAGCGCGGTATACACTATAGAATTTGGGGCTGTCCCAGACATAAGATGAATAACGTGAACCAATCATGATAATCTTTGGTCATGGCTCCTAAACGGTGGCCCCCGTTGTACTGTGAGGGAGGTTCAAAGATGGCCGTTCTTGTCACACGTCTTTCGATCAAAGATGACCCACGATCATTTTCTGACATGTCAGAAATTTCGAATGATTGTCTCACGGTGTGTTGCTGTTATGAGATACACCTTCCAGCTAGCCAATAAAAATGCAATATGAAATGACTAATCATTCAGAACGCAGAAGTGGGTGGATAGTTCAAAACGTGTCCGGTTGGTTTCCCTGTGCACATGATGGTCTTTAAGTGATGTGGACATCTAAATGGAGGGTGGGAACAGGCCCTGACTAAATTAGGGAAAAATCAGTGGCTCAGTTGAAAACTATTTCTTAGTGATTTTTAAGTAATTAAATATATTGTTATGATAGTATTGGATGATATGCAAATTACCCTATTAAAAAAAGTAATATTGTATCATCTCTATTATTAAAGCTTCACCTGTGGCTTCTTTAAAATCTTCATATTGTTTTTTTTTCCTCAATCTGGAGCTAGGCTTTAAAGTTCATAACAAAACAATGTTTTTATCCAATTTATTGTGCACAAAATTATATTCAGTGATTACAAATGCCGTTTGGAGCCCAACACTATCACTCAATCACAGCACTCCACTCCACTCTATATTGTATACAAATGTGTCTTGGTTGAGAAGTTTTACTCAGTGTTCACTTCTCAAATCTGTCTGTTATAGAACGACATGGCTCCAGTGTTTTGGAAAATAAACATCACACGTTAGGCATATTTTTCACAGTCCGGCTTCTTCAGGCTCTCCAAGGATTTTAAAAGGGATAGGTTTTCACCACGTTTGAAATTTGCTCACGGTTCAAATGGAATGCCACGTCTTCAAGAATAAACCGTATGATTCTGCTCTTTAAAAAAAAAAGGAGATAACACTTCCAAGATTTTTTTATGGTATTCCTGCTGCATTCCTGTCAAATCTCAAAGAGATTTCCCTGTTCCGAAACGACTTTTACACCACAGTGCAAAGCGCCTTTGGGATGGAACTCAGAAGCACAGCTAGATAATGTGTTTTCACACAGACTTAAAAACAAGATATTAACCTTGTACATGTAAAAAAAAAAATTTTTTTAAAAATCCCTTTAAAAGGAATATCATTCTATCACTCTATCACAAAACTAACTTCGATCGAGCGTGGTCAGTAAGTTCTCATAAACATCTGTTTAACGAAGTCCAAGACAGGCCTGGAGCACTTTATACACATGAACATAAACTAGGCATGTCTTTGTGATAACCTAAATGAGAGACTGTCAGATTGCTGTAACTTCATTAATTAAACCGTTCTTTGTTTGATAAACGGCTGATTAATCTTTCTAAACATTTAGCCACTGAAAGAAGGTCATTAATATTGTGCCTGATTAAAATCTGGAAATGGTTCCATCAAAGAGCATATGAATGTCACGTCTGAGCTGAAGATCTTATTGTTAATAGGCATGTTTTCATTTTGTCTTCTTTCACTTAATAATAAAATCTGAACTATTGATGGAGTGGGCGGCATGGCGGCGTAGTGGTTAGCGGCACATCTGCGAGACAATGTTCGTAATCAAGCACACCAATTAACAACATTATGGGCCAATATTCTTTTACCGTAATAATTAAAATGTTTGTAGTTTGAAAATGTGCAAGAATTTAATTCCTATTCACGCCTAACATTTACGTCAAATACAACTGTTTGTTATGGAGCAAGAGCAAGAGGTCATCAGCCTTTGTTTGCAATCATTTAAAAGACCGACGTCTAAGAACAACTGAAAACGAGGGATTAAAAAGTACAGCACAGTTGTGCAGCACCATCATACGATGCTGGAAAAGTAACACTTGCTGATTTTTTGCAGGCTGTTTATATGAGGACCTTTTGCTCAGTCGGTAAAGCAAACCAGATCCGATTCTTATCGCAGAACCTGTGCACCTCGCCATCATGCTTCAGTTTAAAATGGTTGTAATTGTATACTTCTTAGACAGCACTCATTTTCTATAGAAAACAAAAAAAAACAAAACACACCAACCAAAACCTGAAACAGTAAAATACAATGTGTTTATAGGTAATGAACTACAGCACATGATAATACATGCACTGTCTCTTTAAATTCTTGAAGCTACCCTTCCCCCATCTCACACAGTGTCCCCCATGATCCTCTCTCTCTCTCTCTCTCTCTCTCTCTCTCTCCACCCCCTCCCCCTCAATCCAACCATGTACCAAAGAATCTCTCCATGATAGACCAAATCAAACAAATAAAGCTGTAATGATGGAAATGAGCCAGTAACATGATGTGCTCTTCCGTTTTATTTCTCTGGTGAACTCTGATAAATGGTGGCCGTTTCAGCTCATTTTGCATCCTCCGAGCCCCCCATCCCATCCCACCCCACCCCCCACAAAGTCCCCACCACCATGTGGCTGAGCCTCTGGAAAAAACACCACGCAAACATATCCGTGCATCTAAAGTGGCACAGGTTTTGCTGGAATTTGTGCATCATTACCTCGCGTATGTTCTTTTATGCGTACTGAATGATATACCTAGATGAAACGCAAATTATAAACAAGATGCCTACACTCCAATTCTACCATGGAATATACACTGAATCACGACCATCCCTCTCACACCGACACACAAAATGGCTGGATGTTTCATATGCCACCTCTGTGCTGTAACACACAACTTAAACGCAGCTAAATGTTCCTCCGGTCCGTGCAGAACGAGAGCCCGACACTGACAACAGCAGCAAAGGCAGAAATGTAGCCATACAGGCTGTCCAGGCAAAGAGGCCTCCTTTGTTTCCTGCAAGGGACTTGTGTTTAAAAGGTACACACACACACACACACACACCAACCCCCTTTAGACAGGGAGCCTTGGAATGCAGTCAGCAATGCCCATTACACAATGCAGGCAGAAGCCAAAACATCAAGTTTTATGAGCCCCTCACAGCAATGCA
Source organism: Neosilurus mollespiculum (assembly GCA_030014195.1). Taxonomy (NCBI): domain Eukaryota; kingdom Metazoa; phylum Chordata; class Actinopteri; order Siluriformes; family Plotosidae; genus Neosilurus; species Neosilurus mollespiculum. Next base: position 13,724,480 of record JAQMYF010000001.1, read on the forward strand.
AAACCATTTACAATTCCAGCATCAATAATCTTAAAACGAGCAAGGACACATTCGTAGTCATCATCCCAACCCGTACACCCTCTGGATTTGCTTGAAAATATCACTAACTTTTAGTGACCATTTAACAACCAACCTGACCTGAACTGGAAAACGTCACCAGTGAAACGCAACGCACGGAAATAGCACTTTAGCAGAATGTCGATTCTCCGAAACTTTTAACTTATTTTTTTATTTCCGGACTTGAAGTGGCAGGTCAATCATTTTGAAGCTAGGCTAATGAACACGACGAAAGAATGCAAGGGGATGCAAACTGCTTAACCCCATAAACAACTAAATTTTTTATTTTTATTTTTTAAATGAAGAAAGCAAGATTGGGGACCTTTCTATGACTTGCTCACACATTATTACTACTCGTCATTAGAACTTGACTGATTTAAGCTCTGCACTTATTAATAAATATATAAACCCCTCTGCAATCCAGGTCACATTCCACAGATGTGGATATCAATATTGCATGTTTACTGGCAAAGTGTCAGAGTGGTGACTCTACCTGTGTTGTATTTCACCTCTGCACAACACAGAAGGATTTCGCTCAAGCACCTTGAAAGTCTTTGTAAGAATAAATAAATAAACCGAAGATTATACCTCTCCAGCGCTAAGAGTTTATTCCTTGTAAAAATTACTTCCTCCAGCCGAAAATTCTCGAAATGAACCAAAGTACATTTTCATAAAGATACCTCGTGCTCAGTTAACAAAGTAATAAGAATAAATTGGATATCATCCTGCCTCACCACTTCTTCTTTTATTAAGACAAAAGTATACGGCTACACAGCTTCCCATTCAAGCATTGTCTTCATGGACAGCATCACAAGGGCAGCGTTACAGCATACCGGCTTATATTAATACAGGATATCCCCAACCCTTACTGCACTGGGAGTAATCAGTGTGTTCGATTTAAGGGAGCAGATAGTGTGCAAACAAGCCCAAGAGCTATTACGCAATAACCACTCACAATATCTGTTGCACTGTGTGGTCAGAAAAAAAATAATAATAAAATACACAAAGAGAAGACCAAAACCTCAACTGGTTCAAAAAAAAATCATGTAGCTCTGCTCCTCATGTTCTCTCGGACAACACTGAGATATTAATCTACAGCTACACATGTAGTCCATCCATTACATATGGGGTTATACCATATTGATGTATTATTCAGTACAGCAGCATGCAGCCTCTATTACCGAATAATACGAGCCTTTGATTATGATTAATAAAAGCAGATATGGGAATTATGTAAGAAGTAAGATTGGACTTCTCTCTATTGAAAAAAGGAAGCTTAATGGACATTAATGTAATACACAGAATAAACAGCAACAAAGCAAAGGGCAATTCTCACCCCTCTCAAACACACACACACACACACACACACACCACCAAAATAAGCAAGGAACTATAACAAAAGCACTGAGCACTACATGAGGTACATACACACAGAACCAGAACATTAAGCTCCAATGGGAATTCAGTAGAAATAAAAAGGTCACGCAAGCCAACACTGCTTTCACGTGCACACGAAGCACGGATTTGTGAACGACTTGTTTTACTCGTGCCTGCGACTCGGGGTTTGCAAGATGAACGGCACAAAGCAAATGTTTTTACGTCGTAGGAACCAAATATGTGTTAAACGCTCCCTAGCCTGATTCGCGCGTGCTGTGATTTATTATTATTATTATAAAGGGAATAAAAAGGAGGCAGAAACGCAGGAATATTGGATCCGGCTGAAGAAGGGAAAAAAGGAAGCACGAGCCCACATGGTCAGTAATAGGAAGCACAATTAACACACACACACACACACACACACACACACACACACAGAGTGAATCCTCATTTACTTGCTCACACTCTGCAGAGATCAGACTGAGCAATGTATTGATCTGCTCGGAGTCACACGTGATCACGCTCATAACACTTCCCTATGAACCGACAGCGACATAAGCGGGTAATAAAAACAAGGGAACCTTTTATGCACAACACTTTCTCATCTAAACTTGGTGCATATGCAATGAACACACACACCATGCATGCAACACACACACCATGCATGCAACATGAAAGGAATCATGTACTCCTGATAATATGTAACCATGAGTGCTACTTTACTGGTTTGTAACCAATGTGCATGCCTGTATGCAAAGTGTAAGGGAGAGGAAGCATGCCTTACCTGCACCAAAAGTTCCCAAAAGAAGTGCAAAAGTCAGCCAGGAAGCGATCATATTCCTCTTATTGAAAAAAAGTAGCGCAGCGGATATTTCCCTTTTAATCTCCCCTCTGTTAGGAACATTTAAACACTGACCAGAGGGGGACACACACATACACACTAACACGAAGACGCGCACGCACACGCACACACACGGTCAGCACAGAGCCCGAAGCGGCCTGGCTGCAAACCGTGCAGTTTTGGGGAGCGCGCGAGCCCTGGGAACCAGCAGCGCACGAGCTTGCGGTTAACTTCAGAAGAAGGACACATCCATTAGGGAGAGAGACACACGCGCACAAAACACGCACAAAGCAACCTCGGGAAACACTAAACACGAGTCTCGCGATAGAAGGAGAGGGGAAAAAGACACCGACGCGACGCGCTTGCTCGCCCTCTCAGCTCGGTTACTCTGTTTCTTTCTCCCCCGTGCCGACGGACGCGGTCCCGGACTGACATGCGGAGAAACTGAACTGAGTCCAAAATGGCTTCTGCTGCGGGGAGAGCGAGCCAGCGGGAAAGGCCCGGATGTTCCAATACAAAGCGGTGTGTGTGTGGGGGGGGTGGGGGAGGGAGAGAGGGAGAGGTGCAATGAAAGAGTAAAAGTGCCCGCAGGGGAAAAAAAAGAACAGGACAATAGCAGTTTTACTCGTGAAGCTCTACACCGCACGGCTCGATATATGGATCCTATGGGATGCCCTTTCTGTCCCAGCTGCATGCTGATGCGAGCCTGTTAAACAGTCCTGCACGTGGGTCCAGTTATCCCCAAATACCATGAGGGGGAAAAAACACGTTTGAGAATAATTCATCTTCATTATCATCATTATTATTATTATTATTATTATTATTATTATTATCTCATCTCATTTGCAGAACCTCTTAATTCTACAAGGGTTGCGCGGAGGCTGGAGCCTATCTCAGCCGACACTGGGTGAACAGCGGGGTACACCCTGCCCATCGCAGCAGCACATACACAACCATTCACCCTCACACTCACACCTGCGGGCAATTTGGAACCCCCAGTTCGCCCGATGTGCAAGTCGTTGGACGGTAGGAGGAAACCGGATGACCCGGAGGAAACCCTGTGCCCCCCTATTATTATTCATTCATTTTCTTAGCCACTTAATCCTAATTAGGGCCGCCAGGACATCGCAGGGCCAACAATCACACAACCATTCACACTCACACTCACACCTAGGGGTGTTCTGGAACAGCCAATTAGCCTACTGTGCATGTTTTTGGACTGTGGGAGGAAACCGGAGTACCTGGAAGAAACCCAGGCAAGCATGGGGAGAACAAGCAAACTACACACAGAAACGCACAAGCCCGGGAATCGCACCCAGGCCTTCTTACTGTGAGGTGGACGTGCTTACCACTACGCCACCGTGCCTCCCTCCTATTATTATTATTATTATTATTATTATTATTATTATTATTATTATTATTATTATTAGCATGGTTATGTGTAGGGGTAGCAATACCCCTAAACTGTTTTTCCTCTATATACAAACATAGATAGTGTTATGATTGATGGGAAGCACTTTGGTGTAGTGGTTAGCACATCCGCCTCACAGCAAGAAAGGTCATGGGTTCGAGTCCCGGGCTCAGGCATTCCCATAGTCCAAAGACATGCACATTAAGCTAATTGGCTTTTCCAACTTGCAAAAATGGCCCTCTGATGGTCTGGTAAGCTGTTCAGGGTGCACTGCCCCTTTGCCCAGAATTGGTTGAAATAGGCTCCGGTCTCCCCACGACCCTAATACGATTAAGAAGTTTGTCAAATGTATGAGTGAGTTATGGTCGTTTGGTGTGTAACCTGTATACAGTACATTGGATTGAAATGTGTTTTCAAAGTGGCACAGTTACGTAGGACTCCATAAAACAGCCATACATGACAGTGTGAGAATATAATACATACACAGGGCAATAAATACACCGGACACCACATGTCAAATAGACAAGACAACGAAACCGTGCTGAGTGGAAAAGCTTCTGAAAAAAATTGTCTGTAAACTATTGACTGAGAGAGCAGTAATCCATTATAGTAAGAGTGGTAAAAGAGTCATTGTAGTTACAATGTGCAGTAGGACCAAAGTGCAGGTGTGCACTGATAGATGTATACTGGTAGCAGCTGGGAGGTTTTCATTAGTCCAGGTGAGTTCTGAGAGGCAGCTGAGTATTTGGAGTGCTCCAGGGAAGAAGCTGTTGTAAAGTCCTGTGGTGGTGGTGATGCTCCACAGATGCTCCGATATCTTCTATCACATGGTACAAAGGTGAACAGTCCATGACAGAGGTGAAAGAGGTCATAAACAGTGCAGTTGTTTTTTTTTTTTAATTTTTGAATCAAAATGATAAGGAAATGTAATTAAGTAATGAAATCGAACATGTAATTCTGTTAAATATCTAGTATATTCTTTCTTTCTTATTCAGTAAGCACTATCTGTTTATTTGGTCAGGGTTGCAGTAAATCTGGAGCCGATATTTGGAACCCATGGTAGGGCCACTGCAGCATAGCCAATCCTTCTACTGGCATGTGGGCACAGAGATTACATGGAAAACTCCACACTGACAATAAGATAGCTCAGGATTAAATTATACCTTTTGCACCACAACCTAGTATTCTGCCCTGCAAAGGTAAAAGGCAGTAACTGAAAAAATTCTGATTTGGGCTTTTACACTTAAGACACATTACAGTACCTCCTTTATATGTATATATAGTCGCCTAAGCCTAAACTTGCATTGTTACACAGATATGAAGCCTGGCATAAAGCAGTACCTGCAAATTTACCTACAGTTAATATAGTAAATGAACTTACTGCTGTTTACCTCTGTATCTGCAATGGTAAATATGCAGTTACTGCTTTTTACCCCTGAATGCAAGGAATTATTCAGGACAAGGCTAGCAGTTATTGCCGCCTGTGAAAATGTTTGCATTTTGCGTTTGCAATCATCAACTACGAGTTCGCCCATAAAAAGTAAATGTTGTTTGATAGGTGGAGCAGATCCAGTAAAGTTGACAGCCTCGACAAATGAAGCAAGTTTTACTGCTAGAAGAACTCCAGTGGTGTGTCCACGAGGACCTCAAAGCCTACTTGAATGAGCACCAAGTAGGCACGCTTAAAGAAGCCACTGTCCTGGCTGATAACTATGTTCTTACCCATAAGGAAGTATTTGTAAAGAGAAGTGATGACCATGAGAAGCCAAAGCTTTACTCTGGTCAAAAGCCTGAGTCCTCTGGTAGCCATATTAAGTCCAGTGCCCAGGAAAATAAATCTGAGAAAGGTCAGACCAAGTCATGTCCTGTGTGTTACTACCACAAGAAACAAGGTCACGTGATGACCGAATGTTATACTCTGGAAAGGAAAAAACAGCCTATTGTGTTTATTTCCTCTAGAAAGCCTTACAAAATTAATAATACGATTCCTAAACATTATGTCAAGCAGTCTGACGTTAGAGAAGAATGCGTTCCTTATGTGCCCGAGGGCACAGTGTCACTTATTGGTGCAACCGACCCTGTACCGAGAGATACTGGGGCAGTTCAATCTGTGTTATTAGGTGTATTACCTTTGGATTCGAGTTCAGCCACCGGTGAATTGTCTATGCTGCAAGGTATTGAGAGTGGTTGCATAAGAGCTCCCTTACATAATATTGAGTTGAAGTCAGACTTGGTGTCAGTTCCCGTGGTTGTTGCCGTTATGCTGCACCTAGGAGTAGAGGGTGTTTCATTACTGTTGGGAAATGATTCGGTGGGTGTCAGGTGTTGCCAGAGTGTCGATGCTGAGCCCAAAGCCCATGAACCAGTCCCATCGTCAGAAGTTGACATTGTTGAAGCAGAGAATTCAGAGGTGTTTCCTTTTCGTCCAGTGATACAAGCTCTGGCTAAGAAAATGGCCAAACCACAGAAGGTTGTTTCTGAAGATTTGTCACAGATATTTGTTGATCCCAGTGAGGAGCTTGCCCCTTCTTCAGATATAGACAGTAAGATGCCGATTATGTCCAAAACGGATATGTCTTTGTCGAGAGAAAAGTTGATTCAGGAACAGAGGAATGATCCTGACTTGAAGTCTCTCTTTGATGCTAAGCTTCCTGAAGAGGAGTTGGCTAAAGTCCCAGTCGGTTATTCTGTCAGTGATAGAGTCCTGATGAAAAAGTGGAGACCCCAGATGTTCCAGCTTCCGAAGACTGGGCGACTATACACCAAATTGTGATTCTGAAGGCATATCGCCCCGAGGTCTTAAGATTGGCACATGATGCCCTATTCTGAGGCCACTTTTAGGTGTAACTAAAACTTGTGTTGATAGCTCATGAAACACTTCTACTGACAAAAAATAAGGCAGGATGTATCTAACTTCTGCCAGACTTGCCACTCGTGTCAGATGGTTCGAAAGCCGATTCAGAAGATTCCTGCTCAACCTCTGAAGCCTATACCAGCCTTTGAGGAACCATTCAGTAGGGTCATCATCGACTGTGTTGGCCCCCTACCCAAGAATAAATCCTACAATTGATATCTGTTGACCATCAAGCGTGCATCCACATGTTTTCCTGAGGCAAACCATCTGAGGAGTATTTCAGATCGTGGTATATCAACTTGGAGTCAAGCAGATAACATCCAGCGCATACCTCCCGGGGTCTCAGGGAGCCTAAGAAAGAATGAAGAATATGATCAGAACATACTGTTTTGAGAATGAGAAATGCTGGGATAAAGGGATTCCACTGCTGCTGTTCGCTGCTATGAAGTCAGTGCAAGAATCATTGGGATTCAGCCTATTTGAGGTGTTTGGTCACACAGTGAAAGCTCCGCTGAAGCTCCTAAAGAGTGATGGCTACAAGAGCCCCCTGGGGATGTCAGCCTGCTAGATTATGTGTCAGAGTTTAAGGAGAAGCACATTGCGCATACGAACTGGCTCAAGAAAATCTGAAAAGTGCTCAGCTAAAGATGAAGTGGCTGTTCAACTTGAAGACTGCAGTTTCAGCCCAGGAGAAAAAGTGTTGGTGTTATTACCTGTCCCTGGAAACCCTTTGCAAGCAAGGTCCCATGGTCCATATGAGGTCATCAGAAAAGTCAATGTCCTCGAACACATCCTACAGACCACTGACCAACAAAAAACCTCTCAGCAATGTCACATCAACATGTTAAAGGCATACCACCAGAGGGCCAGAGAAGTCTTAGTGGTGAGCAGCTGCCCTCTGGCTGAATCTGAGGAAGCCCCTGCCACGAAACTAAACAATGATCATGACAAAGACTGATTCATACCCAATGCCAAGGATAGACAACTGCATAGATAAGATCGGAAAGGCAAAGGACATCACAAACTGTGATTTTCCAAGAAGTCTCATGTTTACTACCACTGCCTCTCTCCTGATTAGAACTGTTTAGATAAGTTACTTGATCGTACTCAATCCATACCTGTGTAATTGCTACATTCAGTGGCTCATCTGTAATAATTTGTTAAAACAACTTCATTGGCCTAACTTGAACCGTTCCAGCCACTTCTGGAACTCATGCCAGGCCACCACACGGCAGTCCATTTCAATCGACCTCCAGATGCAAAATAATCATTATCAAAACTTTACATTCTTGATGGTTATGTCAGGGAATAAAAAAGTCAAGACTTGAAGTTGTAAATGTGTGACATTATATTTGTTTCCAACACACAGACAGGAGGACAAAATTGCAATGTATTTCTTTGATTCTTATATGCTTTGCTAAAACAAACATTGTGGCTACTGCTCTTTGCACCAGTAGGTTTTCAGTTCATAACCCAAGGTAAAAGGCAGTATCTGCAGTATCTTGTAACAAAAACATCTGGAGCAGGTGTCCACTTGTGCATTAAAATAACTTTCATGGCAATATAAGTTGACATAAAAATTGGTTGAATTGAAATACAGAGCAAATGTGGACATGCGCAAAACTTTAGGGCTCATTTTCTCAGTTTGGACAATTCACAGATACTGCCTTTTACCTTTGCAGGGCAGCATTGTTATCATTAGCAGCAGTAAATCAAAGTCATAGTAGCAATGCAAAGCAAAACATTGTTTTAATAAATAACCAAAAGGAATACTTTTACTAATACTTTTAATAAATGACCAAAAGGAGCTATTTTACAGAGGGATTTGCAATAATCTAACTCTGTGAAATGGGCGACATGGTGGCATAACATTCAGCACTACAACCTCACAGTAAGACAATCGTGGGTTCAATTCCCAGGCTTTGGCATTTCTGTGTGGAGTTTGCATGTTCTCCCCGTGCTTGCATAGGTTTCCTCCGGGCACTCCGGTTTCTTCCCACAGTCCAAAGACATGCACATGAGTCTAACTGGCTGTTCAGAATTGACCGTAGGTTTGATTGTGAGTGTGAATGGGTGTGTGTTGGCCTTGTGATGGTCTGGCAAGCTGTTCAGGGTGTAGCCCACATTCGCCCATTGTTGGCTTAGATAGGCACAGCCTCCCAGTGGCCCTAGTAGGATTAAGTCGTTTGGCAATTGAGTGAGTAATTCTGTTAAATATCAAATACAACAAGCCCTAGCGGTTGACCGTTTTTCTTTTTTCTTCTTAAATATTGCAGGATAAATGAGTGGTTTGTACAGAGCCTAATTTTACAAATATGTAGTACATTTATCATAAGGCACACTTACAACAAATTAATAATGCTAAAAGCGTAGTCTCTATTAAGTATAATGTTTGTGGTATATTGATAAAACAGTTCTGGAGAAATAAATGAATATAAGCAAGAAGATTAAAGAAAATTAAGAAAAGTAAAACTAATGTGAATAAGACTGTTACTAATGTAAAACTGCTTTGCGACAATATCAGTTGTAAAAAGCACTGAATTGAATTGAATAAGATGAACCCCATAGTCTGAAAATGATAATAATAATTATAATAATAATAATAATTTAAAATGCTTTTCCTTAGCATGTTTTTTATTTGTGCCTGTGAAGAGCAGGTTGTCCATAGAGGTTTAATGTAATAAAAGTTCGTAAAAGAATAACCTCAGCATATGGCACTAGTGTAACTAACACACGGCAATTATTTTTACAGCTCAGCTCAGAAAACAAATGCTTCTCTTTTGGCAGTCAATGACTCGCAGTATGAGAAAAAAACATGCAAGTTTATAGGAGGAAAAAATATTCACAACTTTAATGGCATATAGATGTGGTTTCTTACACTGTATTTCCAAGCTGAATGCCAAAAACCAAAATGAATGCCTTTGCTCAGTAGTCGCCTGGGCTGAGGGTCCTGGATATTGTGCACCATGGCAGCAGCAACACTGGAGTAACCATTTTCACACTGCTGCTGCCTCCCTAAGAGTAAGTAATGAATGCCTGTGTGCATGCTCCAAACACAAAATCTGTTAAGTAGGTTTGCCAAAATGTACTCAGCCAAATAAAAATATATGACAAGCTGTATAAAGTCATTACTAACTAGTTGACATGATAACAGTTGGGCTGATGCAGCTTTTTTTGGCTGTAGTTCCAGTCTCAGCTGCTTTTAGAATGAGAAAAGTAAAGGCGGCATTGATTGTAGACCTCAGAGTTGAGAGCTGGGGATTGGTAATCACTGGAGACTGTGCATCAGATAGCTGTGTAGAGAGAATGAGGTGAAATAGTGTGCACTTTTCTACACAGCATGTAGCACAAGCCTTGTGATGATGGGACCTGTATGGTCTTATATGACAATTTCACATTGCACATCTCTACAAGTAATATTGGTCATGTAGCCCTGCTTTCAACATCACAGGCTTGAATAAATTGGTGTTTCATTAAGAAAAACTGGGGCCTCACTTCTCCTTTCCCATTCCACAGCAAAACTGAGGTAATGGAAGCTATATTTGATGTAAGATCAAAGAAAAATAATCTCATGGTTGTGTGTGTCTGTGAAAGTCTTTGGTACGATTGTATGAAAGGTTACATGTGATTTGTGTTGGACATTCATATGCAGTAGTTGCAAGTACAATTTGTCCCCTGTAAGCACGTTCCCGTTCACAGCAAGAAGGTACTGGGTTTAAGTCCTGGCCTCAGGTGTTTCTTTGTGGAGTTTGCATGATCTCCCTGTGCTTGCGTAGGTTTCCTCTGGGTACTCCAGTTTCCTCCCACAGTCCAAAGACATGCACATTTAGTTTATGCAAATTATGCCAAAGCATTTACAATTATGGGCTCTTCCTCCCTATTCAATGGGTCAAGTATTGAAATGGAAATATTTAATGGTTGTTCCAAAGCATCGGTACCATGTAAATATAAAAAAATAGGGCTGCCACGATGATTGGTGAAAAATAGATTTTTCACCATATCTCCATCAATATTTAAAATATCTTGTCAAATATGGGCTCCACTACCCCATTTAGATGGTCAAAAACACATTTATACTTGGAATAGATATAGGTTGCTTTGGCACGTAAACATCCAAACTAGGGATGTCACATGAAAAAAGTGCAATTTTCTTACATACCTGGCAACATTTTGACTGCTTCAAAAAGTCTAGCTGCATAAAACATTATTCAAACTTAGTCATGGTTATCAAACAAGTTAAGATTGCTATTTCTTTCATTTAACAACAAGACATCAAGCAAAGAGCTTTGTTTATCATCCAGAGTAGATTATTTGATCCGAACTACTGCTCGTCATCATCACTCTCACTGAGGTACTCAAGAAGAAAGTCTTCGATTTCCACGCACTCTCCAACTTCATCATCTTGGTCATCTTCCTCTTGAGCAGTGCTTAAGATGTCCACAAGCTCGGTAGGCAATGCTTCACCATAGAACCCAATGGGCTCCAGTATCCCTTCCTCATTCTTGGCTCATCCCTGTCCCTCATCATACCGTCGATGGTTCTCATTTTGGCTTCCTCTGCCCTCTTATAAAGTGTGTGTTGCCCTGCGATGGTCTGTCAAAGTGTTCAGGATGTATTCCGTCTTGGCCACTGTTGGCTCAGATAGGCTCCGTCTTCCCAGCCACCCTAGCAAAATCAGTGTGTGAGTGAGTGAGTGTTCCCTGTCCTTAATAGTCTCTTCTACCATCCATCCATCCATGCACAATCTGTACTGCTTATCCATCATGGTCACAGGACATGCTAGAGCCAATCCCAGCTAACTTTGGTTAGGAGGCAGGGTACCCCTTAAGCAAGTCCGAAGGGCCAACACCGAGAACAGCCATTTTCATTCACATGCACACCTACTGGCAAGTTAGAGTGCCCAGTTAGCCTAATTTGCATGTTTTTGGATTATGGGAGGAAACCAGAATATTTGGAGGAAACACAAGAACGGGTACTGTAATTACAGGCTAAATCACAGTCCAGTGTTGTGACTTCATTTAGAAGTGAGATGGAGAGTCGGTGACATAAAAATATTGTGTAAAATCAGTGAAAACACATCTTTGATCGATGTTTGAATCGAAATTTGAAATTGATGCCTACCCAGTGAAGCTTGTTTTTAACACTCATCTTTGTGTTGTGAGGGTTACCTTGAAAACCCCAATCAGACCATTATTCTGAACCAGCTTCTGAAATCACATGTTTAAAAAAATTCAAAGGGAGATCGAAAGGTAATTGTGAGTGATTACCACAAGCAAACATTTAGAAAATGTTGTGTTGTACTGTGACAACAATGGAAAACTTTTCCAGTTATTTGTATTTGCATTAATGAATTCTTTCATCTGTAGAACCGCTTAATCTTACTAGGGTCGTGGGAAGGCTGAAGCCAATCTCAGTCAACTCTGAGTGAAGGCAGGGTACATCTGAACAGCCAAACAGCCCGAACAGTCCATCACAGGGCCAACACACACAACCATATTATGAAGTGCTTTCAACCGAAATTCAATACAATACATTTCTAGCATTTGTGCTATATTTCCTGTATGTAAAAAGAACAGGAAGTGCAAATAAGGGGGGCATGGTGGCATAGTGGTAAGCACGCCTACCTCACAGCAAGAAAGTCTTGAGTTTGAGTCCTGGGCTTGGCGAGGGTGTATCTGTTTGGAATTTCCAAGTTGTCCCTGTGATTGCATGAGTGTCCTCCAGGTACTCCAGTTAGTGCATTAGGCTAAATAACTGTTCCAATTGGCCCTAGGTGTGAGTGTAAGGGGAAATGGTTGTGTGTTGGCCCCACGATGTACTGATGAGCTGTTCAGGTACACCATCTTCATAATATTTTGTAAATGAACCATAAACCTAGAATTCTTTTTTTTAATTAACCAGTGTATATTCTCAAGTTTGCATTTTTCAGTATTGTGTACAAGCACTGTATAAATAAAGACAATAAAGATAAATATAAAGATTCACATCTGTCTTGTGCATAAAAAACAAGCCTTCACTTCTGTTATCTTTTCCGAGCTCTATTAAAACTTGTGCAGTGTGAAATGACTTGGATGGCACCCAAGTTAATGGAAACTAGCCTTTAAAGTGTCTTGAAAGCCATGTAAATTCAGGTACTGTGGTTACTATGGCAACCACACCCCAAATGTTAATTCTGATTACACACCTTAAAACCACAACATATGCTTCACAGTAAATACACATAACAATATTGAGTAGTGGCGCAGCAATGTTTAAATCACTTTCAGATTAAAAAAAGAAAAAAAAAAATCCAAAATATGTAAAGCCTAGAAAGCATTTACATTATTTGTCAGATGCTCTTATCCAGAGCAACATACAATTATCATTTTTATGCAACTGAGCGTTAAGGGCCTTGCTCAAGGGCCCAACAGTGTTAACAGTGGGGATTGAACTGCTGCCCTTCGGATCAGTAACCTATCCCCTTATCCTCTAAGCCACCACTGTCCCCCAGAGACCTGCATGAGCAGATCTCTTGCATATCAGCATGTTTAGGCTTGGGCTCACAGTTAACTAAAAGGTCATTAATAGTTTGAGGATTAATAGTAAATCTAAATATTAGATCATGACTATTTAATGATTTAAAGTCACAAGCCATAAATATACGGTTTATGTTTTTTTCTGAATTATTTTCTTGATGTTTTTAAACGGAAGAAGTGTCCTCTGTGGCCAGAAGCATGCCTGCTCCCTATTCTTTACAAACTTTCATATTCTGCAATCAACACACACAGTATTCAAATAAGGAGTTTAGCATTCCTTTTACACCGGAAAACATTCATGGCACTCTTGACTTCCCCATTGCAGTAACCGTTCGTTCATATGTTCACAGTTCTTCCATCCATCTGTGTTTGTTCATTCGTTTGTTCATTCATTCATTCATTTTTAGTAAACAGTTTTTATTGGTTAGCTTTGCAGTATACCTGGAGCCTATCCCTAGAATACATTACATAATGCAGAAATAAACTTTGGCACCGTGCACACTAACCTGAAGCAATTTAGCTTTCGGGCAGTGGGAGAAAACTCATGTGGACACAAGGTAATCATGAACAGAAAGCTCAGGATCAAAGCTGAGTACCCTGGTGTTCAGAGAAGGTAATGCTACCCACTACCGTAGCTACCAGGCAGTTGTTTACAAATAAACACACCATATACTGTATATATGCATGTTAACAACCAACCATACCCTAGCAGGTACAAAATAATCATAATGCACCATTGCATTTTTAGAGAATACAGCCTGCATTTTGGTTGCAGGGCATGAACTCCTAAAAGGCATTTAAATTAATTGCTATGTTATTGCTAAGGTGCTATTTTAATCACTTACTAAACCAGACCTATGGCTCAATTTATATCAGTAGCAATCTGGTTATAATTTCTTTTCCTTCCTAGGCCACTGAACTTGGGATGGCAGTCTTTTACTTTTTATTTAGATGAGTATTCCCTCTGTGATGTCTTTTAAATGAATGGTCCCAAAGCACTCTCATGGCATCATAATTAACTGCCAACAGTGTACAGTAATTGTGAGTTTTCTTAAGCTTATCATTGCTGGGTTCTGCTCTGGATTTGTGAATTATGATAAAGGACACACTCATCTACCTGCTATGAGCCAAAGCAGGCGCATCATCCATACAGGAAAAAAGCACTCGCCTACACATTTGCGCGCGCGCACACACACACACACACACACACACACACACACACACACACACACACACACACACACACACACACACACACAAACACACACACAGATAGTGACTAGAATATAAGTGGTATATTTCCAGAAGCATTTACAACAAGCTTCTGGAGGCCGCATAAAGATCTGGTATGAAGGCTTAGTAATGTGTTCTTTGGAGGACAACATCCAGGGTCAGCCTCACATGTAGGGATATTACAGGAATAAATCCAAATGTTTATGTGTGCCACATGCTGTTCTGAAGCAAGGGCATTTGCCTGCAACAAAATTAATATGGCAAATAACCCACATTTGAACTTTCCTAATGTCCCTTTTATCTAATAGTCAAATAAATGGTATTGAAGCAGCATTTTCTGAATACCATCCACTCAAAATTCCTTGAAATTCCTTTGAAGAAAGAGTTATTTACCCCCCACTTTCTAAGGTAAAAGTAAAAGTAGAAGTTTTATTTTATAGTGTATCACTGCAGGAATGCTCATAAATATTAACACCCATATGACTTGAATATGCTTTAAAGTATTGCAAAAG
>JAQMYF010000001.1:13743851-13769524 GCA_030014195.1 Neosilurus mollespiculum
AAATGTGCTTGGATTCATGCGTTCGCACAGATTCATACATCTGAATTTTTTTGTGCGTACGATGTTTTCTGGATTTAGGCGTACGCCATTTTTCAGTAAGAATTCCACGCAAGTCTTTGTACATGAGGCCCCAGGTGACTTACCGCTTTTCATTTGTGTGATGGCTTTTCTGATCTCCTCTTTACTAGGCTTGTCACAATTTATCCGTAATTCTCTTTCTGTGAGTTGTACGTCTAGTGGGTTTGTTGGTGCTGGCCTGTTGAGCAGTTCTTCAAAATGTTACGCCCATCTTCTCAGCTGCTTATCTGCTCCCATCAAGATGTTACCCTCTTTATCCTTAATTGGTCTATTTGGTTGTTGATACTTCCCTGTTAGCTTCTTGGTTATATCATAACGTTCTTTCATGTTCTTACTAGCTGCTGCTTTTTCTGCATTTCTTGCTTCTTGAGCAAGGCTTTCAACAAAATTTCTTTCATCTGCTTAAAATGCTTGCTTTTACTTTGTTTGCTTCTTTGTATTGTCCTTGCACTGCAGCTTTAGATGCTCTTATTTGACTGTTGTTTTGTATGGCCTTTTTGTCTTTTCTTACCTGAATTTCACGAATTGACTGCTGATATCCATTCTTTCTGATGTGGTTTATTTCTCCCCAAAACTTACTCACATGTTTTGTTTACTGCTTCTCTTATGTATTTCCAACTGGTGTTAATGTCCGGGTTCTCTTCATCATCCTCCAGTTCTTGTAGGGCTTGGTATCTGATGGTCAATTTGACTTGAATCTCTTGTCTCATCCTTCAAGAAGTGTGTATTATATCTGGATTTTCTCCTCTGCCTGAACACAATTTCTCTTCAGCTTTAGTCTAAGTTTTGCAGTAACCAGATGATGGTCTGAAGCAACATCTGCCCCTCTCTTAACTCGCACATCTTCTAGTGACCTTCTAAACCACCTGTTTATACAAATATGGTGTATCTGGGTTTCAGTGGGGTGATCTGGAGATACCCACATAGCTTTGTGTATCCACTTGTGTGGAAATACATTACCTCCAATGACAATGCTGTTCATTGCACATGTATCTACAAACCTCTCTCCATTTTCCATTCATCTCACCTAGACCATGTACTCCCATCACTTCTTCATACCCGGTGCTGTCTGCTCCAATTTTTGAGGTCTCCCATCAAGATGTTTACAGCTCTGCTGTTCTGTTTACGCTGTAGACCTTGTAACTGATTGTAAAATTTATCTTTATCATCTTCACTTTTGTCGTTGGTTGGTGCATAACACTGTACTACATTCATCTTAATATTTGGATGTTTTGTTCTAAAGGAGGCCGTTATTAACCTTGATCCTCTTGCTTCCCAGCCTATGGGCGCTCTCTGTGCTTCGTTATCTAATAAGAGGTCTACACCTCTGGAGTGGATGGCATTGCTGTCTTCATGTCGAGAATACAGCAGCAAGTCCCCTGATGACAGTCTAAGCTGTCCTGAAGGTATCCACCTTGTCTCCGACTCCCAGAGTCCTAGGACGGAAAGATGGTATCTTTGTCTTTCTGCTGACACCTGTGCTGTTTTTACAGTCTCATACATTGTTCTCATATTCCAGGTGACGATGTTTAAAATGTTCCTGGTTTATAGAAGGGTGTTCGGTGTTGTGGCTTCCGATTGGCTTTGACAAGGACACGTCATAAATCTTCTAGAAGAAGTCCCTTCCTCTCACCGGTCTCGAAGAAAGTTTTGTTGCTGATGTTTCAGTAGCTTCTTAGTGTTTTTACGTGGTAAGGGTGCTGACCTTATGCACGATCCCCAACCTGGAGGGCCAGGGAGTTTTCTGTCAGAGTTTAATTTGCTATATTACCTTTAATGAGCTATAATCTACCCAGGTATGTAGTTACAGTTTTACATCTTCTAGACAACTGCCTTACCTGGATGCGGACATTGCTAGTCCATGCTTTGAAATCAGAGATTTTCTTATCCTAGATGGATTGCCAGCCAATGTGGGCTCCATCTGCCCGGCTATTTACCCATAGCTGGGGCAAAGGCTGGTGAGTGCCAGGGCGTGTCGACACACCAGTGGGCCTGCACACTGCACCTCTGGGGCCCTTTGCTGATCAGAGATCCCCTGCAGTTTAGCCTGAGATCGCAAGATACTCCGTTACGTGGTGTTGTCACGAGGAGGCACCTCAGGAGTCTTGGAGGGGGAGAGGCTATGTACTGGCAGGGAGAGGCTTATGCACTCGGCTCTCTTTTTTTGCCCATAGCCTATCCAGTGGGGCAGCTAAAAGCAGAGGTAATAAGCACACAAACTGCTACTGTACTACTGCACTACCACACTTATGCATTCCACACACCCTGTGGCATAGCCACCAACACATCCTGTTGTGACGGTGGCAAGAAAAAACTCTGATACAACATGAGGAAGAAACCCTGTGATGAACTAGATTTAAAAAGGAAGAGATCTTTTACTGTGTCCTGTGGTTAAAAAGTACAAAGTGTAGCAGAAAGTAAGCTCTAACTTAATAAAATGTCTAGTTTATTGTCTTATAACTGTTATGGTAATCATGCCTTACAGCAAGAAGGTACTCACTTATGACTTGTTTCATCTTGTACTTTTTAAATCACATATTCAATGTTCTTCCCCCTTTTCCATAAACTACCATCATCTGCAAACAGTGATCTGCCAATGCCTGGTTGTGTTTTTCCAAAAATATAATTGATCATAATATTAAACAAAATAGGGCTAATAATACTACCCTGGGGCATCCCATTTTCTACCACACATTTCCTTGATATACTTGACCCTACTTTAACTTGTATTGTTCTGCCACTTGAACATGTTCCTCCAACTCCTATTAGGTGCAGTTTGATTAAAAGTCCTTCTCTCCACAGCATGTCATATGCTTTTTCTATATCTAAAAATACTGCCAACACAGATTCTTTTTTAATTTGTGCCTTCCTTATTTTGTCTTCTAAATACACTGTGGAGTCACTTGTCCCTCTATTTTTCCTAAAACCACTCTGATATCCAGCCATTAAACCCTTTTCTTCTACATATTGTGTTAATTGTTCATTAACCATCCTTCCCATTATCTTACCTATGTGTGAAGTTAGTGCTATTGGTCTGTAATTTCGAGGATTACTAGCATCCTTCCCAGGTTTCTGAATAGGGACAATAACTGCATCTTTCCATGTCATTGGTATTTGCCCTTCCTCCCATATGTTGTTATACAATTTTAAATGTATCTTAAGTCCCTTTTCACTTAAATGTTTAATCATAGTCTAACATATTTCATCCGGTCCCGGAGCTGATGCCTTACATTTCATTAAAGCTCTTTTTAATTCTCCCATAGTGAAGGGGACACAGTATTTGTCTCTTATATTGTCTTTTTTCTGTATGATACCCCCTTAATGTTTCACTTCTACTTCCTTTCTCCTCTGCAGATAAATTCAAAGAACTATGTATATTACTAAAAGTATTCACTATTAACTCAGCTTTTTCCAAATTTGTAACTTTTACAAATTTTGTAGCTGTTTATATTCCATCATATGTTGATAATTGTGAGTTCTTTTTAAAATTCTAAAAGCTCAATTTCTGTTTTTAATTGCTGCCTTACACTCTTCAGTCCACCAAGGAACTGCATGTCTTACTAGCTTACCTTTACTTTTAGGGATTGCCATTCTTGCTGCTGTATTGATACTCTTCACAACCATATTACTATATTATTCAATGCCTATATTTTCTCAAATTAATTTTAACCATTTATCACTTTCATCCAGAAACATTCTCCAATCTGCTTTTCCAACAATCCATCATCCAGGCTTATTATCTACATTCAGTGGCAAGATTATATTGATTCTGCATATCACTGGAAAATGATCACTACCAATTGTTCCTTTTTTGTACACCTTCCATTCACACTTTGGAGCTCATCTACTGGACACCAGTGTAAGATCTATAGCAGATTCCTTACCATTTCTAATGTCTATTCTTGTCTTTGTACTATCATTTAAACATACTAAATGTCTCTCAGTTAACATATACTCTATAACTTCACTGTTTTTGTCTGTTCCTCTCCCTCCCCATAAAGTATTATGAGCATTGAAGTCCCCACACTAAATTGCATTGTTCCTATCCTGACCTTCTATTTTTCCTAATGTGTTTAATTCTAATGGTTTGCATGGATTATAATCATTTATTTCTATGGATGGATTATAATCATTTATTACTACTACATGTATTAAGTTTCCTTTGCCCAGCCCAACTTTCCACCACTATATATTCTTGCTCTTTTCCAACACCCAGGACTCTATAAGGCATTCCCTTCCTTATAAATGTAGAACATCCCCCTCCATTACCTTGTTCTCTATCACATCTAATTATAAGATGATCAAATAATACAAAATCCAACCTAGGCTTTAACCATGTTTCCTGGATGCATATTATATCAGGCTTCTCTTCTTTATCAGCTATAACTTTCTTAAAATCTCGTCCATTTGCAGGCAAACTTCTTGCATTCCACTGAATAATAATTTAAGCTTCCCGTTTCACATCCTTACATCCCCAATATGCAGCATTGTGATCTCCACCACAGTTACAGCATTTTGGGGCTGTACCCTGACCACATACTCCATAGTCATGTTCACCACTGCACTTAGCACATCTTTTCTGTCCTGTACAAACTTTTGCAATATGGCCGAAGTTTTGACACTTGAAGTATCTAATTGGCTTCTCCATAAACTCTCTAACATTGCACCTTATAAATCCAAAGTAAACTTGTTTGGGTAGGTCTTTTGTTTCAAATTCAATTAATATTGTTTCTGTTTCCTTACTGACTGACTTAGTCAGTCTTTTTACATTAATAACTGTTTGACATTTAATTTTTAATTTCCCAAAAGTTCTCTCATGCTATCAGATAAGGGGATCCCATAGATAACTCCTTTACTCCTCTGACTCCCATCACCAACTCTAATCACTTTTGAAACTTTACTTTTCCCAAACATTTGTATCTTTCATGCTTTTTCAACTTGTTTCTATTCACATATTTCCATCTTTTAAATTTTTTTGCATATTTAACCTCCCCAATTTGATTCCTTATTATTTTTTGTAAGTTTCATTGGATATTTTATACCAACCCCTCCTTCCCCATCAAATCTGACCACAAAATTTGAAGATTCCACAATACTATGCCTTCTATCCATTTTTGACAGTCTTTCTAAACTCTCATCTTTGTATCAAAGCCTTTCCTCTTTTGTCCTTTTCTCATTCTTTGCACTTCCCAATTTAACTATTATTCTATTCCTTCAGTCGCCTCAAACTCATCATAGGGAATTTCACTTTCCATACTTCCAGACATATCTGCAACAGTTTTGAAAATTCAGTGGAGACACCGTATACTGGACCTATACGGGCCGTCGGCAGATATTTCCACAAAATATCCCCCTCCCGCTTATCAAAAAAAATCTACCGAATTTATTATGAATTTCAGTTTTATTTGTAGAAACACTGGTAGCCACAGATATCAATATTTTATCCACTTCCCCCTTACCAACCGCAAACCACGCCACTACTCAACTCCTTTCTGTCGCTGAATGATGACGTCCGCTCCGCCTCACAAGGTGCCTCCACATCAAGCAAAAAAAACGCTCACAATATCTACTTCCGCCTGCCAGGGTAGACCAGAATCACTCTTTCGTTTCACAACCGCACTTCCGACAAGTATTCTGAGTCCTAATCTACAGCAGACAATCAGTGAAATGGGAGCTAGATAAATAGAAAAAAAAAAATAGAATTTGCAATTTTTCAAATCTTGTAATTTTTGTATTCATACCAACTATAAATCTGTATAAGAATGTTAGCACTATATAAAGAATGTACAAAGAGGAGGAAAAGAACCAAGCCATTGTCTGAGAAAAACAAAACAAAACTGTAGCCTACAGCAGGAAGAAAACCGTAATTCCCTGCTATCTCTAAGGTAGATCATTTATATTTAATTAATCATGCTTTATACAATTATATGTGTGAGTGAATGGTGGGGTATTGCCATGCAATGGTCTGGTGAGCTGTCTAGGGTGCTTCCTGTCCTTGTCCGTTGTTGGCGGAGATAGGCACCAGCCTCCCCGCGACCATAGAAGAATTAAAAAGATCAGAAAATCAGTGAGTGATACATTATCATAAATGGTAAATTTGCCCTAGCTGTGAGTTCAGTACATATTTCCTTTGGTTTCAACACAATTAATCAAGTGAGTCTATCCCACATGTACCAATGGATACCACTGCAGCATTACTTGTAAACTGGAAAATGTTTTTACAATCTAACAGCTCACAAGGCTCATGTGACTTCACAGTTCAGTTCTGTGTAGCTTCTCCTGTTGTACATTTTACTGTATGTTGGTCTATAAAGACAAGGCAAAGATTTAAATTTGAAAATATCCCAGAGGCATCCCAAGCTGTTGTGAATGCAGTGGTTGAACATTATCGTTATAGTCCAAGTCAAGAGTCTAATCCTTCCCTCAGGGTAAAGAAACAAATGAACTTGGGAAGCCCCTCTGATAATTGGAAAGGCTTTTTATTGTCTGTGATAAGGGCTGTATGAATAAAGCTTTTAGCAAAAGAACAAAAGCCAACTATTTTCCACTTTACCAGCAGAGGCTCATGTGCCTTTTTGCATGGACAAGAGGATTTGACATCCGGTGACTGTGCGCAAATTGTATTCTGTGCCCAGAGCAAATGTACTTGGTTAAGAAAACTCACAAGTGAATGTACACATCTGTAGACTGCAAAGCAACCAGTGAACTTTGTAAAAGTTGCTCCACTCCAGTCATGTTTTAGATGATTTAAATGTATATATTTTATATTAAATACAATGACTATGTAATAATAAATAAGGAGCATTTCAAGATCTTTAAGCAACCATCAAACATTTATTAAGAAACAAATCTTGCATTCCTTACATTTCATGAGAAGACATGATTTTATTAACCATTCAACAGGATGAAGCCCATTTTCATTCAAGCTGCTCTGATCCCGAGGGCACATTCCACATGCTCTCTTATAACCTCTGACACAGAGTTGGCTTGCTATGTTTTGTCACAGTTTATCTTTCACTAGCACTGTGTAGCATCTGACAGCAAACTCATGCCAAACAGCAGGAATCAGTTATCCTTGGAGAGAAATGCACCATGGGTAGGCATCTTTATAAGGGTAGGGTGTCACACACAATAAACTCCTGCTGAATGAACGAGATATTCACACTACTGTATTGTCATGAAATCCTCTGAAATCTCACTAACATACAGCTAGCTTTCTTTAAATATAAAATTGATTAAATATAAAACAATTTTCACACTTATTTTTTCTTGTCATTAATTGCAGTAATGTAATGAAGACAGAAGACAAACATTATCATATTGTCATTATAATTAAATTTGTAATCTGGTGTTAGAGACCAATAGGTACTGTACTGTAGTTTGCTGGACAAAAACATATCACATAAGTTCTCACTTTAAATCAATGAATCTGTATAAATTAGATTTCATTTATTGTTTTGTAAATTTTACTCATTCATGTGATGATAGTGTCATGATATATGTTCAATTCAATTCAGTTTTATTTGTATAGCGCTTTTTACAATTGACATTGTCACAAAGCACCTTTACATAGTAAAGGTAATTTAAGAAGGAATTTAAAAAATTTTCCACAACCCCCTACACATCCCTAATGAGCAAGCTCGTGGTGACAGTGGCAAGGAAAAACTCCCTCAGTTGACATGAGGAAGAAACATTGAGAGGAACCAGGCTCAAAAGGGAAAACCATCCTCATTTGGGTGAAACTGCAAAAATACACACCATATAAGAAAACTGCATTACAGTCCAACATGTAGTCCGGTTGGTTATACTATAACTGTAAGTCCTGTATAATTGTAGCAAAAGAGTTTATATCTTCATCAGTGAAAAGTTGTCTTTACAGTCGCTGAGTGTAGATCTAAACCCATATGGATCTGTTACTGTCATATTTTACCATCAGCTCCATAAGTGGGCAGCATGATGGTGTAGTGGTTAGTACATCCAATTCACACCAAGAAAGACCTGGGTTTAAGTACAGGCCATCTCTGTGCGGAGTTTGCATGTTCTCCGTGAACATTCTATGGGCACTCTGGTTTCCAACTGCAGTCCAAAGACATGAAAATTCAAATGACGTGCTCCTTTACCATATATGGAAGGTGAACTCGCCCTTTGTCACATGGGGCATCACGCATATGCAATGTCCACTTTCTACAGGACCAACAGAAGTCTGTGTAGATATTTCTCTCAGGTAAGTGTGTTCTGAGGGTGACTAAGGTGTGGTTTGATATGTTCAGCGAATTATAGTCATTTTTAAGAAGTAATAGAACAAACTATCATAATTATAAATATAGACATAATTTTTATAATTGGGTGCAAATCTTTTGCAATCAGTGACAATCTGAAGTCAGAAAGCCATGTACATCACCAAATACTGAGTTTCCTTACTTGAGATGCTTTGCCAAATCTTTAATGAAGCCGCCTTCAGTTTTATCTTCAGTAAGTGAAAAGCCATTCATAAAGGTATTTCAGAACATTCCTTTGCCTTAAGAAGCTCTTGGGTTGCATCTGTACTGTGAAGAGCCTTCCTAACAGTTCTGCAGCATTTGACTGAATCTAAACAGAACTTATATCTCTATACACTTCAGAATTCATCCTGCTTCTTCTATCAGTAGACACATCATCAAAAAATAACTGTGAACAGTTTCACTGGCAACTCATGAGCTTTTCCTTTCCTTCTGCAATCTCTTCATCCTTCTTTTCTTCATTCTTGTACAAGTTCATCTTGGTTTCATCTGTCCAAAAAATCATGTTCCAGAATAGTGGAGGCATTCTAGTAAAGTCTAATCTGGCCTTTATTTTCTTGAGTGATACCAGCAGCAGTATTTACATTTCTGAAGGTGTCTCTTGATTGTAGACTTTGCCGATCATCATCCTACTTTTTTCAGAGTGTTCTTGATGTGACTTGATGTGAAGAGTTTTTTCACCAAGCAAAAAAATTCTATGATCATTCAGTTTAGTTGTCTCCCATGACTTGCCAGTGTGTTCTTTATTTTTAGGAATGATGTTCCAAATTGTTGACCACTACATAAGTTTCTGGTCTCTGATAGGCTTCTTTTTTTTTTCTTACCTTTACTTGCATTGACATATCTTTGGAACACACTGCGATTTCTCATTGACAGTGAACAACATGTCAAATGCAAATTCAACACGTGACATCAATTGACCATGGAATCGCCTATCACTCACCTGTCCAATTTCATTTGAGCGTCTAAAAATCATAAAAGGTTAATGCAATACTTTTGTTAAGCCCCTTAAATTACATCTCAAAGTCTCCACTTTAAGCATGCCATGGCTGCTTTCTATTAAATCCACTATGGTGGTGTACAGGGACAAAATGCAAAGATTGTAACCTTGGACATCATAGCCATTGTGCGAGGAGGGAGCACACACACACACACTTTTTTTCATTTTAGTGATAAAATTTTACTGCATTAATTCATCCACACAGTGTTCTTTTTATTATCAAATCCATTCCACTTGACGCTTGCAAAAACGATTAACTTGGAGAAACTGTACACCACGTTTTCATTGGTACAGTCCACTCTTCCCTTTTGCCCTTTTTGTGGAGGGCTGCATTTTAGGAATTTGAACCATGAGTGAATGGCAGAAATGCATTTATCACAGTCTTGGTTTAAAAAATTCAGTATTAATGCTGCGTTATCACCCACTACTACTTTTAACAGGAATTTAAACCTTTGTTTGTTTCGTGAGTACCACTGTATATATGTAGACAGTATCCATTCAGTAAAATGAACTGCAAAGCCAACCCTGTGTGATCTGTTAAATATGTACATAGGTGTGTTGTAAAGAGTAAGAGCTAGAGCTACGTATGCCATATCAATTGTTCTTCATGACTTAAGGCAGAAATGACCACAGCAAATTACACGTTAAATAGAGAGAAACTATTGGGACATTCTCATTAAGTTCATGAACGCTCTGAAACATTCTTGATATTGACTGCATGCAGTCTAATATATATATATATATATATATATGCACCCACTCAAGCCAAGCCATCAATGCAGGTATCTAAAGTAGCTGAATTACAATTACACATACACTCACATTCACTCACTCTCTTTTGCTGAACCACTTAATCCTATTAGGTTGTGAGGAGGCCAGAGCTGGAACTGGGTGAAGGTGGAGTAAATCTTAAACAGCTTGCCAGCCTATCGCAGTGCCAACGCAGTCACAACCACTCACATTCACACCTAGGGGCAATTTAGAACACCCAGCTAGCCTAATCTGCATGTCTTTGTACTGTGGGAGGAAACCCACAAAAGCACAGGGAGAACATGCAAAATCCACACAGAAACGCTCAGGACTCAAACCTGGGAGACAAACCCAGGACCTTCTTGCTGTGATGTGGATGTACCAACTACTACACCACCATGCTGCCTGATTACACACACTTCCACCCCAAAATGTTCAGCTGGTGCTAAAAAACCTTCTGTTGTTGTAACAGATCCTCGATAATAATTCTAGATAAAGGACATCCTTCAAATTCTGGCCATCATTGTCTCTACACTTTTGGAGGTGCCATTCTGCCATGGCTTGACTGGTCATTTCGGATTGAATGGCAGCTAGCTCCTGTTGAATAGCACCTTCTTTAAGGGCTTCAAGTGTTTTGGGTGGATGAGTATACACTCGTGACTTAAGGTAGGCCCAAAGAAAAAAATCACATGGGGCGAAGTCAGGGGAACCGGCCAGCCAGCCAACATTGCCACGCAACGATATCACCCAATCCGAAAACATTTCCCTCAGCACTTTCAATGATCTTCAAGCTGTGTGTGCCGGAGATCTATCTTACTGAAAAAACACTTAAGTCCTTCAAAGTCAAGGTGTTTAATTGGGGTTGGGCCACCAACAGCACCTTAGCATTGCTTCTCCCGCCTCACTAAGTTTCATGTGTGCAAATAATAATTTAATAAACCTTAATGATTTTTTTATTTACCTTTTAAATATGGGATGTTTTTATTGTCACTATGTATTATTCGACAATTATATTATTATTTCTAATAGAGCATAACATTTACTTTCTTGTCAGTAATTCAATATGAACACAAAAGCTCAGAGTTCACACAGATAAAAAATAGCCTAAAAAATATTTAGAGCTGAAACTGGGGTTCCAGTTACCTGAGATCATTGCATGTATATGAGATCCTGTCTCATATAATGAAGCTATAATTATAAGCAGGTAAAATGTATTCATTGTTGTATGGGAAATACAACATGTTAAAGAATTTTTTTCCAGTGTCTTTCAGAATTGTGGCGACTTACATGTATACACACCTTAATTTAAAATAAAATGACAAGTAAAAATATTTACTGGGTGAAAATAAAATTAATGCATATCAACATGAAAGTTTATAGTGTGTTTGAAAGACACACTATAGATGCAAAGACAGTTTAGATGAGAAAAGTAACATTGATGTGACTGAGGCTGATTTTTATTCAAACTCAGATGGATGGGTGGCACTCAAATAGACTAAACTCAAGTGGACCGATACATTGAATTCAAGTAGACTGAACTCATATGGAAAGATAAACTGAACTAAAATGGAGTGAACTTAAATGGACTGAAATGAAAAAGAGTGAGCTCAAATGGACTGAACTCATATGGTCTGAATTCAAATGGACCTATAGACTGAACTCAAATGGACTGAACTCAAATTAGCTACACTCAAATGGACTGAAATCAAATAGACTGAACTAAAATTGACTAAACTCATGTAGATTAAACTCAAGTGGACTTATGGACTGAACTCAAATAGACTAAATTCATAAAGACAGAACTCAATAGGACTGATCTTAAATAGACTAAACTCCAGTAGATTGAACACAAATGGACTAAACCCAAATAGCCTGAACTCAAATGGACTGAACTCAATAGACTAAACTCAAAAGAATTGAACTCAAATGTGCTCAGATTAGTTTAAATTTTAAACAGTCAAATACAAAAGGAAGATAAAATAATCGTTTGCCCTATTTGTTTTCTGAAATTCTTCAGTGTCATTGTGTTTGTTGTGTGTGCATGCGAGCTCAATCATTTTCAGTGTGTGAAACTGACTCCAAAACTTAATAATAAAAATAATAATATAATTGTCAGTTCTCCTGTGTTTATTTGATCTGTTTTCGAAGTTAAATGTGTTTTGTTTCTTTTTTTGTTTTTTTGAAGGGACATAGCTTGCATCACTGTTTACAGTACTCCATTATGCATTTTAACTAAAGTCCCATGGTACATGCACTGTGCACATGAATAATAAATTGGCCAAATATTTGGGAGGTAATCAGTGAAGCTGCATATACAACCATTATGTTTATTCCTTTTTTCATATTTTTCCTTCTCTTCTGGCTTAGGTGTCTATGGTAACCCCTACAACCACATGATAAAAAGGCATAAAATTTGGTACAATGTGTATACCATAAAAAGATCTCCTTTTTCTTTTCACCCAGTTTCATGTCTGTGTCTCCAGTGACCACAAGTGGTCAAATTTAAAGCTGTGTTTATGCTTGTAACTTTTAAACCATGTACACAATTTTCTAAAATGAGGCACTGTTGGATTCCTTGAGGGCAGCATGGTGGCACAACTGTTAGCACGTCCACCTCGCAGTAAGAAGGCCTGGGGCGTTTCTGTGTGGATTTTGTATGTTCTCCCAGATTTCCTCTGAGTACTGCAGTTTCTTCCCTCAGTCCAAAAACATGCACAGTAGGCTAATTGTCTGTTCCAAAGCACCCCTAGGTGTGAGTGTGAATGGTTGTGTGAGTGTTTTTTTTGTTTGTTTGTTAGGTTTTTTTTTTTGAGGCTATACGGTGGTGTAGTGGTTAGCATGTTTGCCTCACAGCAAGCAGGTCCTGGGTTTGAGTCCCGGGCTTGGCGAGGGCACTTCTGTGTAGAGTTTGCATGTTCTCCCCTTGCTTGCATGAGTGTTTGTTGGCCCTGCGATGGACTGGTGAGCTGTATAGAGTGTACCACTCATTTACTCAAAGTTGGCTGAGACAGGCACCAGCCTCCCCTTAGATCCATTTGATCCACACAGTGCATACATTCTGACCTTGTTTAGCACCATCTCTGGCCACTAGCAGTACAGATTCATATTTGTAATAGATATTTGTAATAGTGTATATTAACATTATTGTATCATATATCCCCTCACTCTCAACATGATCATATATCATGGTCTTGCATATATTTCTGTGCTTTGTTAAGTTCTACAGGGGCTTCATTAGAGGCTCCAGGTTCATAGGGGTCTCTCTTACAGCTTGTTTAAAAATGAGCACTGCCACCAGTCCATTTGTAGTCCATGAGCTCATTCGCAATGGATGTAGACGCCACAGAGGCGGAGTGGAACCTCCACCTGTTTCTGTGTCTGCCTCTCTGTCAGTGTGACATCAATAATGTCTTCAGCCTCATTAGAGAATACAGAAAGAGGCAGTAATCTGCATTCTTACATGCCGATATCTCCACACAATGACTGGCAAAAAAACGCAGCTGAAGATATTCATTCATTCATTTTGTAAACTGCTTAATCCTAATTAGGGCCACGGGGAGGCTGGCGCCCATCTTAGCCAACTCTGGGTGAGGGCAGAGTACACCCTGGACAGCTCACCCAAGGCACAGCTGAAGATATTTAGTGTTTTAAACCTGAAAGTGTTTTTCAAAGATGTGATTCCAGGTCAAACATTAATCAGCCGTTTTAGTGATCATGACACCAGATTTTATTAACTGTGAGCACTGATTATCATCATCAACTGCATGCAATATGTTTCTCCTAACGCAGGATGTCCATTTTATGTGAACCGCACACAGGGACAGGACCACAAATGTTGCCTTAAGCTGGAGGACAGTGGGAATCTTTGATAATTTCTACAAAGTACAATCATGGGACTGGCATGTGTTTCTAATAAACATTACAAAATAAGCTGTGTCTTCACCTCCAGCATGTAAAAATTCTTTGTCCTTTATTTTTTTTCTTTTCTTTTTTTAAAGGTCTATTTTTAAATTTGTTGTTTTGATTTAGTAATTTAATCAGCTGAACTCTTGAAAGATGATTTTAATAAATTATAAGCCTGTTGTCACTGTTATAGATGTTTTCTGATAAGTGCGACTGACAACATGACAACAGTTCTTGTGAAAGATTCAATTATCAATTAATTCATCCATTTATTTGTGAAACTGCATGTCTTTGGACTGTGAGAGGAAACCAGAGTACCCAGAGGGAACCCACAGAAGTATGTAATTTCCACACAGGAACACACTTGAGCCCAGGACTCGAACCCAGGACCGTCTTGATGAAAGGTGGACATGCTCATCACTAACCACCATCCTGCTAAAAGGTTAAATACAAACAGATAAATAAAATTTGACTAATTAATAAATTAAGTAAATTATTCAATAAATTAGTTAATTGGATAAATTAAATTTGATTAAATAAAAACATTTCACATTATGTATAGCTGAAATGTGATTCACATAGTGTACTTTTTTTTTCATCCTCCGGACTCCTCTAAATTGCATGCTGTGATTGGCTCACATTGAAATGCTTTCAGTAAATTATTAATTCATTCATTTACCAGTAACTGTTTTATTCTCTCCAGAAAGACAATAGGTGTAAAGTGGTAGCATTCACCCAGATCACTCCATCATTCATATAACCAAATTGCCTACTTACATATTTTGGATAGTAGGAAGAGAGTGAAACATCCAGAAAAAACACAAAACTGCAAAGAATTACCAGAGCTGGTTCAAACTGCTGCACCACACCACTGCCTTGGGGTTGCTGAGGAAACAGTGGAGTGGCTGATAAACTCTCTTCTTCAACCATTACACTGTTATGAGCATACCTAACAACCTCTGTCTCTCTCTCTGTCTCTCTCTCTCTGTCTCTCTCTCTCTCTCTCTCTCTCTCTCTCTCCCTCTGTGTGTGTGTGTGTGTGTGTGTGTGTGTATGTGTGAGTTTGTGTGTGTTTGTGTGTTTGTTTGTGTTTTTGTTGAGGTACACATGCTACTTCTGATATACCAGTGATCCTGATGCTTCTGCTCTCGAAAATCCTGTGATCCGTCCTGATGTGCTACTACTGGTTGAAATTCCCATCTTAGAAGCCCCTCGCTCCTGCTGGTGATGATTCATAGGGGCCTAAATATACACTTGGAAACTGTGAAGATAACTTTTCACTGCTGGTGATATAAACTCTTTTACTGAAATAATTTAGGACTAAAATTCCCATTACAGTTTCTGCTGTATGCTTTGTATTTTATCTGGTTTTACCCAAATGAGGATGGGTTTCCCTTTTGATTCTGGCTCCTCCCAAGGTTTCTTCCTCGTGTCGTCTGAGAAACTTTTCAAGCCACCGTCACCACAGACTTGTTCATTAGGGATGTGTTGTGTTCATAGAGAAATGTTTGTCATAAGTGAATTTTTTTTAATTCTTTACCAAATTTGTTTTACTATGTAAAGCTGCTTTAAGACAATGTTAATTATGAAGAGTACTGCACAAATAAATCTTAGTTTAATTGAAACCAAAGTACCCGGAGGAAACTCATGAAAACATAGTGATAACATACAAATTCTGCACAGAGACGCCCTCACCAAGCACAGGACTCAAATCCAGGACCTTCTTGCTGTTAGGCAGATGTGCTATTCACTACACCACCATGCCAGCCTGATACCAGAATACTTTAAGAATATTTTCCAGATTTTACAAAAATGTATTTTTGAAGGAGAGTTAAAGTTCCACTCGTGAAAAATCTCAGAGTATAAATGTTTAAACAGTGTATTTTTATTTTGATCATTTATTTCTCTATTTGTTTTTTTTCCCCATTCCAGGATACGTCTGTGGTCAGTTATAGTTATTGATAGTTATATATAAATTATTTTTATATTTGACATGTTGTTGAGTTATATTTATTGATATATGTTAAGGTAGTGTTCAATAAAGGTAATATAAAACAGGTACATTTGTATTCAGAAATACTTTATGCTGCTATATACAATGCTGATGCAATACATATATACTGACAGGTATTGAACCCTGAACATAGTGTTCACTATTAATAATGCTTCCTGATGTAGGTTTTGGTTTTCCTTTCCTTTCCTTCTCTGTTTGGTCAGTCACTTATTTTCCCACAATATCATAGAGCTACTCATGAAGGGTTCTGGAGAAAAGGAAGTGCCTGCCTATCCAGAGTCTGTCTCCTTTGCATTTATATTGTTTCTGGACAGGAAGCTTGACCTTTTCGTTCCCTTCCCCATGAGGCCTCTCCTTGTGGGTCTAAACAAATAACAGGGACATATAAAGCTGACATGCTTTGTGCTTGACATGATAGGTATATGATGACTAAAAGAAGGAACTCAACACTTACATTCTATTACTATTATTATATCCCATTACCATTTCACATCAGGAACTCAATTACAGTCAGCTCCATAAGTTTTGGGGCAGTGTCAAAGGTTTTGTGATTTTGTTTCCGTGCACCACAATGGATTTAAAATGAAGCAGTTAAGATGTGACTTTGAGCTTTAATTTATGAAGTTTTACAGAAGTACTGCAATAATCTTTTTAAGAATTACAGCCATTTTTACACACAGTCCCTCATTTTTACAGGTTCAAAAGTCATGGAACAAACTATAATAATTATAAATTCAAACATAATTTTTAATACCTGGATGAAAATTCTTTGTAGTCAGTGACCCCCTGAAGTCTGGAACTCATGGACATCTAATGCTGAGTTTCCTCCTTTGAGATGCTTTGCCAGGGCTTAACTGTAGCCGACTTCAGTTTTATCTTCAGTAAATGAAAAGCTGCTCAGAGTTGACTGACTCTGCCATTTAAGAATATTCAATTTCTTTGCCTTAAGAAGCTCTTGGGTATATGTTTTGGGTCATTATCCATCAGTACTGTGAAGAGCCTTTCTAACAATTCTGCAACATTTGACTGAATCTGAGCAGAAATTATATCTCTATACACTTCAGTATTCATCCTGCTTCTTCTGTCAGTAGACACATCATCAAAAAATAACTGTGAACAGTTTCACTGGCAACTTATGAGCTTTTCCTTTCCTTCTGCATCCTCTTCATCCTTCTTTCCATCTTTCTTGTGTTTTTGCTTACTGAAATTTAATATGTTTTATGTTCTGTGGGGAATCTTTCAATAAAGGCATGTCAGAAGTGATTTTATGCCCTGTCATTTACGTTATTGACTGACTTAACCTTGTTTAAAGAAGCTCAGTCAGAAAGAAATAGTAGATAGTTTTCCACTAAGATAACATTCCTAATGTTAAAGTGGTATAAATACAAGCTGACTGTACCTTATTTTGGTCATGTGCCAGACCTTAGAAGTAGCGTAGATGACATTCTTAAACTGTACTCTACTAACCCCGTGAAATGATTGTTTTTTAAATTTTTTTTATTTCTTTTATATGACACTATTTTGGATTTAGATTGAGTCTAAGAGCATTGTATTATGGCAATTTTTAAATATAATATGAAATCTAGTATATCAATAATGTAAATGACACAATATCATAGAGTATATCAGTAGTAGTAGCAGAAGTAGCTGCAGTAGTTGTGGTTGTAATAGTAGTAGAAGTAGCAGTAGTGGTAGAAGTAATAGTGGTTGTAGCAGTAGTTGTAGCAGTAGCAGGGGTAGTAGTAGTAGTAGTAGTAGTAGTAGTAGTAGTAGTAGTTGTAGCAGTAGTAGTAGTAATAGTATATCAGTACTAGTAGCAGAAGTAGTTGTGGTTGTAATAGTAGTACAAGTAACTGTAGCGGTAGTAGTAATAGTAGGTGTAGTAGTAGTAATTAAATTTGTAGTCATAGCAGGAGTGGTAGTAGTAATAGTGGTTGTAGTAGTAGTAGCAGTAGCAGTAGTTGTAGCAGTGGTAATAGTAGTAGTAGTAGTAGTAGTATATATAGTTGTAGCAGCAGTAGTAGTAATAGTAGTAGCAGTAGTAGTGGTACTTCTAGCAATACCAGTAGCAGTTGTAATAGTAGTTGTAGCAGTAGTAGTTGTAGCAATAAAAGAAGTTGTAGCAGTACTGGTAGAAGCAGTAGTAGTGGTAGTTGCAGTAGTAGTAATAGCAGTAGGTGTTGCAGTAGCAGTAGTCGTAGCAGTAGTGGTGGTAGCAGTAGAGCAAGTAGTAGCAGTAGCAGAAATGCTTCTCCTGAAGCCAGCTATAGGTGGTCAGGGATGAATATAAATTCATGTGATCGTCATAGTAGAAGTAATCATAAGAGTAGCTGTAGCAGTAGTAATAGTAGTAGTAATAGTAGTAGTACAACTAGTAGTCCTTATAGCAGTAATGGCAGTAGCAGTAGTAGTAGCAGTAGCAGTAGTGGCAGTAGCAGTAGTAAATTCATAAAATTATTCCTGAAGGCAGCTATAGGCGGTCAAATATGAATATAAATTCACATGATCATCATAGTAGACATAGTAGTAATCATAGCAATAATTGTAGCAGTAGTACTAGTAGTAGCAGTAATAGTAGTAGTTGTAGTAGTAATAGTAATAGCAGTAGCAGAAGTAGAAGTAGCAGCAGTAGCAGTAGTAGCAGTTGTACCAGTACTAGTAGTTGTACTAGTAGCAGTTTTAGCAGTAGTATATACAAAATGTTTTTGTTTTTTTCTGAATAGGTGGTATGAATATAATTTCACATGATCATCATAGTAAACATTGTTGTAATAGTAGTAATAATAGTAGTTGTAGCAGTAGTACTACTACTGGTGGTAGAAATAATAGCAGTAATAGTAGTATTTGTAGCAGTAGATGTAGTGTTAGTAATAGTAGTAGTAGTAGTAGTATTAGCAGTAGTAGCAAAAGTAGTAGTAGCAGTAGTGGTAGTAATAGTAGTAGCAGTAGTAGTAATAGCAGCAGTAGTAGTAGTAGCAGAAGTGGTAGCAGTAGTTAAAGTAGTAGTTCTTGCAGTAGAAGTAACAGAAGTAGTTGTAAAATTAGTAGTAGTATTAATAGAAGTAGTAATACTACTACTACTACTACTACTACTAGCATATCTTCTTTGCCTATTGGATTTGTCAGGTCTTCAGCAGGATGACTTGCTAGCGAATCTCACTTGCCCTACAGATTTTTGACTTGCCACGGGCCAGTGGACTAGTGTTAATTTCCACAAGTTGAAGTGGCAATAGTGATAGTAGTAGTAGCCGTAGCAGTAGTAGTAGAAGTAGCAATAGTAGAAATAGTGGTAGTAGTATAAATAATAGAAGTAGTAGTTGTTGTAGTAGTAGTAGTAGAAGTAGAAGTAGTAGAACTAGTAAAATAATTGGTAGCCATGGTAGTATTTACATTTACCGCATTTAGCAGATGCTCTTATTCAGAGAGACTTACAGAAGTGCTTTAAAAAAAAGTGTGCATGCATTATCCGGCATGCAGCCTGCTTCAGATTACTGATCCCAAGGTCGGGGGTTCAAGCCCCACTATCAATGGGTTCTTATTGTTGTCCCCCCCAGTGCAGTTATCAAATGCCGGCCATGTCTCTCACTGTCTGTGGTGAGAGGCATATAAAAGAACCATTGCTGATTTTCGTCAAGAGTAGGCTGCGATGTTTCTGCCCTGCGATGGCCTGGCGAGCTGTCCAGGGTGTACTCTGCCCTCGCCCAGAGTCAGCTGAGATGGGCGCCAGCCTCCCAGCGACCCTAATTAGGATTAAGCGTTTCAGAAAATGAATGAATGAATGAATGAATGAATGGAGAGTTGGGACCGCAGCACAGCAGCTACACGCACGCTTTGTTTACGCTACAGATCTGTGGTGATTGCGTTCACTAGTGCATTAGTTTTGCCTATGTTTTCTTGCGTGGTGTCTCTTTTGTTTTTTTTCACAGAGATGGGGCGGCTTCCGGCGGCTTGGGGCTCCACCCACACCTGCACACCTGTTCCGGATCTCCGGCAATCACCACTGGCATTTAAGCACTGTTGGGAGGCTCCTTCGGCGGCAGAGTATTCTCGTAGATTACGCGGTATCTCGGCCAGTTCGCTATAGAACGTCTTGTGCTAATCGTGTTTGTGTTTTCTCAGTTCAGTTTTTAATGACTGTTGTTTTTGCTTCCTTCCAGTGCCTACTCGAGCCGCAGCGCTTCCGTTGGGTTCAATCACACATCTGGTTTCATAACGTAACAAGATCAGCTGATCGCCCTGAAGCCAGCCGGATTAGCCAGCAGACCCACGGACTTACCTGCTGAAATCTGGAGGAAAACACATTGTGGAGGACAGAAGAGAAGAAGGAGCGAGGCAGCAAGACAGCAGAGACTTACAGAAAGGAAAAGGTACAAGCCGTGTCTCCCGTCTATTATAATGGGGAATGTGAGGTCACTAGCAAATAAGATGGATGAGCTGACAGCGCTAGCCCGGAGTCAGAGGGAGTATTGGGAGTGTAGTTTTATGTGCTTCATGGAGACATGGCTGCACCAGGATATTCCCAATGACAACGCATCCATCATGGGCTTTCACACTGTCTGGTCCGACAGAGACTGCACCATGAGTGGTAAGCGGAAAGGAGGGGGGCTTGCCATTCTTGTCAATAGCTGGTGGTGTAACTCCACCCATATAACCATCAAAGAGCGGAGTTATGGACCGAACATTGAAATGTGTGCTGTTTTCCCATGCCATTTTAGTGGCTATTTGGGTTTCTCCTTCTGCCAACCCCACAGCTGCATGTGACACTATTGATACTACCATATCCTGGTTACAGACTCCGCACCTGAGTGCTTTCATTGTGATCTCGGGTGACTTTAACCATGTCACCATGGACACTACACTGTCAATATTTGTGCAGTATGTGGACTGTCCCACCAGAGAGGAGACCACTTTAGACCCATTTTATGCAAATACCTCATTCACCTTTCCCCTTGCTATGTGCCTGTTGTTCTGTATGATTCTGACTTCTGCATTACTGTTTACTAACTAAAAGTGCAGCCTCTGTGAAATGCACCGCTTTGACGCCAGATTGATTAGGGTTGATTTGTTGGTAAGATCTTCTGGATCTTAAAGAAATGAGAACAGTAATGGGTTTAAGGCACATGACTGCAATCTGGTTTATGTTAAAGACCATCGACCTTATAGCCCTAATTCAACAAAGGTAAGAACACTATTAAATTGCCACATTATTCAAAGTACCTGTTTTAGAACATGATCTGTTTTGCTAACTGCTACAAATGCTATAGTAGGGGATACCTTCAATATATGCTTTCTTGGTCCTGTCCCCAATTCACACAAGCCTGAAACTACTGCTGATTAAGCACCAGAATAACACTACAGAACCAGCTTTACTTTAAAATATTAGTGACAACAACTATGCCCAACTGAGTCAAGTAAACAGTAATGCAGAAGTCAGAATCATACCTCACCAGTGGAGAAGAAATCCAAGATAGAACTTGAGGCACACTGAAAACTGACAGTAGTAGTAGTAGTAGGAGAGGTGATAGTTATTCATTCATTTTCTGAACAGCTTAATCCCAATTAGGGTCAAGGGGAGGCTGGCACCCATCTCAACCAACTCTGGACGAGGGCAGAGTACACCCTGGACAGCACGCCAGGCCATCACAGGGCAGAAACACTGATGGTGTGACTGAAAAGTAGTAGTAGAAGTAGTAGAAATAGTAGTAGTAGTAGTAGAAATAGAAGCAGTAGTAGAAATAGTAGTAATAGAAGCAGTAGTAGAAGTAATAGAAGCAGCAGTAGTAGTAGTAGTAGTAGAAATAGAAGTAGTAATAATAGTAATAATTATTGGTAGTAACAGTGGAATTAGTAGAAGTAGTTGTCGTAGTAGTACTACTAGTAGTAGGAATAGTAGTAGTAGAAGTAGAAGTAGTAATAGCAATGGTACTAGTAGTACCAAGTGGTAATAGTAAGAGTAGTAGAAGAAGTAGTAAGGGTAGTAGTAGTAGTAATTGTACAAGTAGAAGCAGTTGTAGTAGTATTAGTAGTAATAGTAGCAGCAGTAGTAGTAGTAGTAGTGGAAGAAGTAGTAGTAGCAGAAGTTGTAGTAGTAGTAGTAGTTGTTGTAGTAGTAGGTGTAGTATTAGTAGACATAGTTGTCGCAGTAGTACTGCTAGTAGTAGTAATAATAGGAATAGTAGTAGTAGTAGAAGTAGTAATAAAAGTAGTAGAAGTACTTGTAGTAGTAGTAATAGTAGCAGTATTAGTAGTAATAATAGTAGTAGCAGCAGTATTAGAAATAGTAGAAGTAGTCGTAGTAGAAGTAGTAGCAGTAGTAGTAGCAGAAGTAGTAGTAGAAGTATAAACCTTACACATTCCTAATGAGCTGAACTGATTCCCTCAGTTGACACTATAAGAAACCTTGAGAGGAACCAGACTCAAAAGGGAAACCCATCCTCATTTGGGTGAAACCATATAAAAATGCAAACTATATAAGAGAAACTTCATTACAGTCCAACATAAAGGCTGGTTGGTTATACCCCAACTATAAGTCCTAAATCATTTTAGCAAGAGTTTCAGCAGTGAAAAGTCATCCTCCACACAGTCTTTGAATGCACATCTAGGTCCATATGGGTTTTCATCAGCAAGAACAATGGAACTCCAGCCAGCATCCACACACCAGGACGGACCACAGGACTCAGAAAGCCAAAGGATCAGGAAGATCAGGATCACCGGCATCCCGAAAGGAGCATGTGTACCTCAGCAAAAACAGAGAGAGAGAGAAAGAGAGAGAGAGAGAGAGAGAGAGAGAGAGAGAGGGGTCATTAGTTATGCTCATAATAGTGTAATGGTAAATGAAGCGTTTACTAGTGCTTAGTGCAAGCAGGGACTCTGGCATGACTAACTATGGCAGCATAACTAAAAAGGGAGAGCCAGAAGAATGGCAGACCCGAGGGCATCCTGTAACGTTGGGCAATCAGCCACTCCACTGTCATCAGACGTGGGTGAGCATGTTGAGTGAGGGAGCGACAGCATCCCAACATCATAGTTTACCAGAACTCTCTATGCCTGAGAATCCTGAAGAGAAAGCTCTGCCCCCTGCAGTAGTCTTCATTATTA
This sequence comes from Neosilurus mollespiculum, assembly GCA_030014195.1. Taxonomy (NCBI): domain Eukaryota; kingdom Metazoa; phylum Chordata; class Actinopteri; order Siluriformes; family Plotosidae; genus Neosilurus; species Neosilurus mollespiculum. The sequence continues at coordinate 13,766,974 of JAQMYF010000001.1, forward strand.
GAGGTATCACTAAGCAGCCTGCACCTTTTGATATAAGGGGGTGTGCTGGATCATAAACAACAAGAAGTTCATTAAACTAATGTGGCACAAGACAATTAAGTGCTTTTCAGTTAAAAGTATTAATTTATATTCAATTCAAAATTTAATTGGAAGGAAGAGCAGCATAAATAAGATGAGGGTGATATGCTCGTATCTCCTATCTTCTGGTTCTAGTAAGAACTCTGCTGCATTCTGGACTAACTGGAGCTTGTTTGTAGACCTATTAGAACATCCAGATAGTAACGCATTACAATAATCTAATCTTGAGGTAACAAAAGCATTAACAGGTTTTTCCGCATCATGCAGTGACATCATATTTCTTATTTTAGCAATATTTCTGAGATGAAAGAAGGCTATCTGAGTAATATTATCTATATGAGCTTCAAATGAAAGACTGGGGTCAATAATCACTCCAAGGTCCTTTACTGCTGCACATGATGAAACTGAAACACCATCCAAACTTACTACATAATCAGAAACCATATTTCTTGCTGCCTGTTATCCAAGTACAAGTACATCTGTCTTATCAGAATTTAATAAGAAGTTAGTAAGCATCCAGTGTCTAATGTCCTTTACACATTTCTCAACTTTACTAAGCTGGTGTCTCTCATCTGGCTTTACTGAAATATATAACTGTATATCATCAGCATAACAGTGAAAGCTAATACCATGTTCATGAATAATTGTACCTAAATCTATTTAGCTTTATAGTAGCACACCTCTAACTCTACAATCTTCTCCATCAGAGAGCTAATAGTGTACACACAGTACTTACAGATAAAGTTATTAATTATAAATAATAATTAAACGGTAGAATTACTAAACATCCTGCACTCAACACACTGAACAAGCTGGATGGTAGCCATGATGCTAAAAACAAAACTTAGAGACTTGTGGGTATTAGCAGGATGCTGTTGATTCACTCTGCGTGCTGCTTTGAAGTGGAGAAAAAGTAGTGTTCGAAGAAAAAATACAAATAAAATAACTAAAACTGCTACAAGAGAAAAAAGTAAAACATCAAAATTAAAATTAAATCTCTGAAATCGGAGGGGGGAAAAGCAAGGTTAGAAAACAGAAACTGATGTCAAATTCATTTGTCTCTCTAGAAGAACTAGTAGTAATAGTAAAGTATTAGTAGTAGAGGTAGTAAAAGAGCAGAGACCAGTAGGAAATGCTTGTTTTTTTCAGTGTTCTCGTAAATTTTTATTACAGTTACCCATTTGGTAGAATGACCCATAAATTTAATTTAATCCATCAATTCTGTAAAGAACAGTGAAATATCCAGCCCGAATTCTGCAAGATGTTTGTTAGCAGCTACAAAAAGCATCAAGTTAAAGTAAAACTTACTAATGGACATCTACATGCTGTATGTATGTTTTTGACTGTGTTGGTTCCAGAAAATCTAAAACACTGTACATAGCTGTATTGAACTGTATTCAGACTGGAACAGTGACCGGTCGGTTTGTACATTATTTGAAAATGCGACACGGAGCCACCATATTGGAAACAGGAACATGGTGGTTAGAATGCATGTCAATGATGGGAGACCACGGCTATCATACTGAAAAAAATTATACTACTGTAGAATGAGATATTAGCAACCAGTTCATTTTATCTTTTTTTAGCATTTATGAAAACTGATAAAATAACATGGGGCTAATATAAATTGTTCATATGATTCAAAGAAGCTTAGGGGAAAAGTTAGTAAATGCTAATTTCCACTTTGATAACATTAGTGACATACACGTACACATGTATGATACATCTTCTCAAACTGCTAAAATTTACAGTAAAGTAACAAGTGTAATGTAAACGTTACAAAATAATAAAACCCCAGGTTCAGACGATATACTGAATAAATTTATAAAATGTTCAAATGAAATATGGTTGTTGTGTATAGTAAGCTGTTTAATATTGTATTGAGAAAAAGTGTGGTATTTTACCCAATGTATGCATGTTGTCAGAAGGTTTTTACTATACCACTGTATAAAAAAGAAGGGTGACAAAAAAGTACTCCAATAATAGTAATAATAATAATAATAATTATTATTATTATTATTATTATTATTATTACTATTATTATTATTACCATTATTCTCTTTTCTCCCCTCTCCCCTCCAGAAAAAGGTATAGGACACTAAAAACAAAAACTAACATAATCAAGAATAGCTTTTACCCACAAGCTTTTAAACGAGCAACACCACCACCACCCCCGACACATACACTGACTGAATCACAATCATTCAGACCATCTTCCTGGACAATGCAATATTACTCTTTAAGTAAGGTCTCATTTTAACATTTCAACATTTTAGCATCATGCACCTTATGAATAAAAAGCTCTACCTCTCTCCCTGTGTATACCATGCACCTTTGACATATCATGTACCCTTCTGTGTATGTGTAAATATGTGAATAAATGTATAAATATGTGTATAGATGTATATGTGTTTGCATATACAGGATATATGTATGTATATGTGTCTATATGTGTACATATAGGTATGTGTAT
>JAQMYF010000001.1:13819643-13834566 GCA_030014195.1 Neosilurus mollespiculum
ACCCACCCCCTCCACCACACCCCCCAGGCGCGGCAGACCAAGCACCCCCCAGGGCCAGCTGCCCTCCATTGACGCAGCCAACCCGGGATCCAGCCCCGGGGACAACCACCCCCCCCCCGCTCGCCCCCGGCGGCGCCCAGGGGAACAGGGATGAAGCTTAATATAAAGTCTTAGTTTCAAAAATGAAGTTTAGAACATTGCCCTTTTCTCTGTGCTGTTATTACATTACGGTGTAACAGACAATCCTGCAACAAACACTGGTTCATTAAGCAGGAAACATTATTGGGCTATCTCTTATTTAATGTCTTGAAGCTATATATTCCCTCTCACTGAGGCTTGAAGGCACCACAACAGTTCCTTAAATCCAATATGCCAGCATGTAACCTTGCTGAACTTCACCTCCTTTTACTTGTTTATATGGTTTGAGATTGACACTTCATTTGAGCAGCAAACAACACACTTGAGTCACAACATCAAAAGTAATACAATGAAATTACACATGATTGTCTTGATTCATGGGTAAAAGTTGAGGCACTCCCTTGGCAGCAAAAAACAAAACAAAACAAAACAAAAAACAATAATTCAAGAGCTGTATAGCTAGAAAGAAGGGCAACGCTGGTGCCTCTGTTAAAGGTAAACTAGGTAATTGCCTAGCGCAGCACTAGAGAAAGGGCAGGCAATGTGCCGAAACCTGATCACAGTCATTTTATCAAGCTCTCTGTGTGAGCTGTGGAAATTCTCAGAGTGATGAGGAATTTATCAACAAAGCTTAGGCTGCCTGCTCTTGCCCCATACAAGCCTCACTAGCTCAGTTCCTAATACTGAAATTGCTGAAAAAATTGCTAACACTGAAAATATTTTTGCATAAATGCAGCAAAAAATAGCAACCGTGGTTATCGGTATGCTGACCATGTGGAGAATGAAAAACATGCAAAACAGCCTACTTTCTAGTCAACTACATGAGTACTGTAAGTGAGACCATAACCTCAGGCACTCTGTGTATGAAATGTTTTAATGTAATTTTTTTGTCCACAAGCTGTATAATCTTAATAAAACAACCTTATTGGTTAGTAGTACCTCTGTCAGTTCTGATCACTGAGACACACTGAACTTTCTTGAGCAGGGTAGTACATAACATAATATCTTTAAGACCTCTCTCTCTCTCTCTCTCTCTCTCTCTCTCTGTGTGTGTTTTAGCTGAGGTACACATGCTTCTTCTGGGATGCTGGTGAACCCGATTCTCCGGATCCTTCTGCTTTCTGAGTTCTGTGGTCTGTCTTAGTGTGCTGAAGATGATTTTTCACTGCTGGTGATATAAACTCTTTTGTTAAAATGGACTTACAGTTGTGGTACAACCAACAGAACTTCATGTTAAATTATAGTGAAGTTTCTCCTACATGGTCTGTATTTTATTCTGGTTTCACTCAAATGAGGATGGGTTTCTTTTTTGTGTCTGGTGGGACACAACTGAGGGAGTTTTTTTCCTTGCCACCGTCAACGTGGGCTTGCTCATTAGGGATGTGTAGAGTTTGTAGAAGAAATGTTTAAATGTATAACTCCTTTTAAAAATGTATTTCATTATGTAAAGCTGCTTTGCGACAATGTCAGTGATAAAAAGCGTTATGCAAATAAAACTTAATTGAATTGAATTGTATTGAAAGACCTAGATTTTCCTGCTACATGGTTTATAATTTTATCTACTGTGACCCAAATGTGGATAGATTTATCTTTTGAATCTGGCCTGGGGGAGTTTTTCTTCACCACAGGCTCACCCATTAGGGATGGATAGAATTTATTGAGAAAATTTTGAAATTATACCATTTTCAGCCAAATTTGTTTACTATGTCAGTTGTCAAAGCATTATAGGTGAGTAAATTTGATATACATGGGTTTCCCTTCTTTGTAACGAGTAGCTTGCACTGTTGGTTAACTGGTTTCCTCCTGATAGTGTTGAACCAGAGTTCCATGTGAACTTTTTTAAACTTAAAATTCAAAGGAGATATTTGGTGTCTCATCAGTGCCAAAACTATAAAAACATATATAAACATATATAAACTTTACTGTTTATGCTGTAACTATCATACAGTTACAGTATAAACTACTGACAACGAACACAAAATACCAAAAGTTAAAAATGCTTATTAAAGGAATTTATTTAATTCCAAAAGTATAATCACAGCAATAGTGAATTTTCCTGAGTGTGATATTAAACTTTTCATTTGACAAAAACAAACTTGCACTGAAAAATTAGTACATAAAAGCAGTAAAGCAATACAGTTACTGTGCCAGCTGAAGTGGGGAATGTGGCCAAATATATACTCACTAACTCAATTTGCCAAACCGCTTAATCCTACTAGCAACCTTATGCAAAATGTTATGTACTGTAATTTTTATTCATTTTTTGGAGGGGTGGAGTATCAAGTTACACTCAAGGCTCAAGTTACACTCCATTAGATTTTGGAGATGATCCTGACCAGATTTGGTAAAATATACTTTACTATTGAGAGATAGGACTATTTTGGGGGTCTGTGGTATTACAGCAGGCCCAGCAGGGGGTGCTGTGTACTTTCTGGTCTTTTTCAGCTTGGTGGAGGTTTGCGGGTCCACGGGTCCAGGACACATTTTAGACAACAAGGTTGGGGAAGGCAGATATAGACAGTAGGGGGCAGTGGTTAAGACTCTGGGTTACTGATCAGAAGGTCGGGAGTTCAAGCCCCGCTACCACCAAGCTGCTACTGTTGGGCCCTTGAGCAAGGTCATTAACTCTCAACTGTTCAGCTATATAAATAAGATATAATGTAAGTCATATAAGGGCGTATGCAAGTAACCATAGACAATTCTTGGTTGCATTTATATTGATAAAATATGCCATACTCTCTCACAAAAGCGAGTAGCATGTTTTTGTATATTTATTTATTTATTTTTTTGTTTTTAACCTGCGTGACTATTGTTGTATTTCTTTGCAGTGATCAGAACAGCGAAGCTGTTTTTATGTGGTTGCTTGTGTCACACAGGATATCTCAAACCTGCTTTTGCCCTCAGTATTGTGTAAATAGACTTTTCTACGCCTCTCCACAGGATGACACACAGTGTCTCTTAACCTCTACACACATTATATTCCATGCTGTTCCCTCTGGATGAAAAGCAAAACGTGTGTGAAAGAAAAGAGGACAATTCTACCTCTCAGATTGATGAACAGCTGTCCGGATGACAGGAAAGGGCCTGGTGAGCAGCTCCACAGTGGATAGTTTAGACATATGGAATACATGCAGCTCACCAAATCTGGTCATAATAGTATCCTCCAGCAATGCACTTAAATCAGTAGTAGACTGTTTTTTTTTGTTGTTGTTTTTTTTTTTTTGGAAAAACCTTCCTTTCTTGCACAAGGATAAGCAAAGCACACCTAGGACAGAGCTCCTTCTTGAGACAGTTCAAGCAACATTGTAAAATGATTTGTATGCAATACAATAACAAACAATATAAAAATCCAGAAATGTCATTTCTAATTATCTTCCATAACTCCTGGCCTTCTCACAGGTTAACACCAATCAAAGCAAATCTGCTTTGTGTCTCGAAGTGCAGCTCTCACTATGAAGGTCATTCTTTAGTTGCCTTGGGGTTTTGAAGTTCGATTTGTGTTGAGGATTTTCGCAATAATGGAAAGTTATGAGTTAAATCTTGCTCAGATCAAAAGCAAGCATTCCACTACTTTTACATTGTTGAAATACATACAAGACATGGGTGAATTGTAATATTGACAGATTCTCAACTGAAGCATTTATTTTTTACCAGGAAGCAAAATAATCTTCTGATAGAACAAGACAGTTTCTAGCTGAGATTAGTAAAACTGTCTAAAATAAGCATAACCTTCATAAACTTTTGTTTGCTTTTAGGAAGTTGACAATGAGGTGTAATTAAATTCTAAAGTGCAAAAATATAGTAGAATCTTTTTCTCACTCACTCATTTGCCGAAACTAATTAATCAGTTTTCTCAGGGTCACAGGGAGGTTGGAGCTGACAGCTGCTGACACTGGGTGAAGGCAGGCTACACCCTGAACATCTCGCCAGATCATCACAGGGAAGTACATACACTACAATTCACACTCCCATCCACACCTACAGGCAGTTTGAAACAGCCTATTAGCCTAAAGTGCATGTCTGGACTGTGGGAGGAAATCGGAGTACCCAGAGGTACAGAGAGAGCATGCAAACTCCACAGAGAAACCAGAGCCCAGGACTCGAACCCAGGACCTTCTTGCTATTAGGCGGAATAAACCACTACACCACTATGCAATCCACTTTAGGACTTAGTTTATGATATTCACCATAAATCAAAACAACTAGAATGAAATCAACGGTCAAATTAGGGTCAAAACTTTGTAGAAAAACATTTCGGTTTTACTGTTTAAACATTTACATATACATTGCATACTGTGAGGTTACCCTCAGTAATGCCATTCGATATTTGTCAGTGGAGTCAGTATTAATGTGGTGAGAAGGGAGGTTTGGGATGAAATGGAATGAAGGAGGCAAAAAATGTTGCTCTTAAGCAGTGTAACGACTGCCAAACATGGCCATCAATCAACCCAGATGCAGGGCCGCTGGAGGGGAAATCAGCAGCCACAGTAATTGGGAGGGTGTCCTCTGCACCCTGAGATGCTTCTCCTCGATTTACCCCATCAGCTCACAGCAGGAGCAGTGTGGTTCTTCTTTTGATGGATGCATGTCAGCAGATCAAAAGCAATGGCCTCTCTATGTCCTACAGCAGCTGGGAGGTTTTTATTCCATATAGCAATGTTTTGAATGTGTGGAAGTTAACCATGTTCAAATCTTTGGCATGTGGCTTAACTAAGGTATAAAACAGTGGAGTCTGCTTTTATAGGAAGATAATTCTATTCAGTCATAATGAACAAAGGCATGGAATGATGTAGCCTGTTTAATTCAACATTTTGATCAATCAAGTTCATGTTGACAGGCTGCATGGTGGCATAGGGGTTAGCATGTCCGCCTCACAGCATGTTCTCCCCATACTGGTGTAAGTTTTTGAAACTCTTGTTTCCCCCCTCAGTCCAAAGACATGCATAATAGGCTACCTGGCTGCTCCAAATTGCACCTAAATGAGGATGTGAGTGTGAATGGTTGTGTGTGTGTTAGTCTGCGATGGGATGGTAAGCTGTTCAGGGTGTACACCGTCTTTGCCCAGTGTTGGCTGAGAAAGGCTCCAGCCTTCCCTCATTCCTAGTAAAATTAATCATTTTGGCAAATGAGTGAGTGATATTCCTGTTATCACTTGGTTTTCCATACCAGTCTCTTTATTTCTTTTCTCTTAATCTTTATAAGAAAAAAAAATGCAGTTTATGTTTGTAAGAAACAAAAGCCCTACATGCAGATATTTGTTTTTGTCTGAAAATTTGCAGAATTAACTCTGTGAGAATTCATGATCCAGCACAGAGCTGTGTGTGTTTTAAGTTCGGCTGTGTTTAACATGCGTGTCTGCACCACTTGACTGCAGTGCAATAAAAGTACACAAAGCAAATGTTCATTAGCCAACTGGATCACCCTCTCCAGTGAGTGATGCAGGACACTTAAACTAAGGAGGAGATGACCCAATTGCTGGTAGCAAAGACCTATAGGGAATTCTCATTCCACATGGCTCATCATAATCTCATGCTTGGCAATTTAGAGCAGGATAAAACACTGAACGGTCTCATGGCTCATTTCTGTTCACCAGACTTTTGCTGTGATGTTCGTAGGTGGTGTGTGACATGCTGTGAATGTCAGGTAGTAAATCTGCCAGCCACCTAAAAAGTGCCATTGTATCCTTTACCACTGATGGGATCCCCTCAGGTGATGAGATCGAACTGCAAAAGGGTATCACTTTTTATCATTCATAGTGAATTATGCAACGCAATACCCAGAAGCAGTTTCCTTGCACAACATACCTGCATGCAGTATGAGAGGTCTTGGGACCCTCCACTGGGTTTTCCTCATTTATGTTGTTCAGTGGTGCAAACCTTGCGGCATCCAATACATCATTAGAGAAAACTAGGAAAGACCTTGAACTTTCTTGACCTAAGAGCAAGACTCCACACCTTTGCACCAAAAGATAATGAAAATAAAGAAGGGTGTTTTACTATCCATGTTGAGCTCCATATTATTCATGAAGCAGCAAGACCCCTTGATCATATTGTGAACCAGAGAAGTCAACTGTATGGTCAGGTGAAAAGATAATGGTGATGTATGACAAATATGCAATTCCAATCTCTAAAAGAACGAATGGGTTTATATGACTCTGGTGATGGTAGTGCTGGTACCAGAGGTAACTCCAAAAATGCTGCCTTTTTTATCCACTGCCCTGTGGAGACCAGTAAATCAGCTGAAAACTCTCATTGTAGGACAGTAGACAGTAGAATGATAAAGAAGAAATGCCTGACCATGATGGTTCCTATATGCTCACCCACGTCGACAGTGGAGGGCTGATTGCCAAATGTCACAGAATGCCCTTATGTCTGTCTTCCTTCTGGTTCTCTCATTTTAGTTATGCTGTCATAGTCAGTCATGCCGGAGTCCCTGTTATGAGCGTACCTAACATGCCTCCCACCCCCGTGTGTGTGTGTGTGTGTGTGTGTGTGTGTTTCTGTTGAGGTATACATGCTACTTCTGAGATACCAGCGATCCTGATCCTTCTGCTCTCTGAATCCTGTGGTCCATATTGGTGTGCTACTACTGGTTGGAGTTCTCATCATAGAAGCCCCACGTTCCTGCTGCTGATGATCCATATGGACCTAAATATACACTCAGAAGCTGTGAAGAGTGAAGATGATTTTCATTGCTGGTGATAACTCATTCATTCATTTTCTGAACCGCTTAATCCTAATTAGGGTCGCGGGGAGGCTGGCACCCATCTCAGCCGACTCTGGGCGAGGGAAGAGTACACCCTGGACAGCTCGCCAGCGTGTACCCCGGGCAGAAACACGCTGACGGCAATGCAGCCTACTCCTAACGAAAATCAGCAATGGTTCTTGTACATGCCTCTCACCACAGACAATGAGATGGCTGGCCTTTGATAATCCAGTTAGCTGCACTGAGGAGACAACAGTGACAACCCGGTGATAGTGGAGCCTGAACCCCCGACCTTGGGATCAGTAATCCAGCACCCTACCACCAGGCCACCACTGCCCCGCTCTTCTGTTTTTCAGGTTATAAAAGAAATTCAGATTCTTTGTGTGATCAGGTTGCTCCTGATTCCGATTCACTCCTCATTTGTTTAGCAGGTTAGTGTTTGAATCAGTGAATCATTTGATCATGACCGAAATTCATTGACTCAGTCAATCAATCAGTCATGCTGAAGCTTCTCTTTTTGTGTAGGAGGTTGTAGAAAAATGTTTAAATCCCTTTTTAAATTACTTTTACTATGTCAAGCTGCTTTGCGACAATGTCAATTGTAAAAAGCGCTACACAAATAAAACTGAATTGAATTGAATTTTCTTACCCTCTGCAAGTCAGTGTTTGAATCAGTAAATCATATGATTAAATCATGAAGGTGATTCACTTCTCTGATTATGGCAGAAGAACTGGTGAACATGAACATAAACAATGAATCATTTAACTAAACAGACTTAAATGACTTGAATCACTAATATGATTTTTTAAAAACTGTGAACTCTCATAGAGATTTAAAAAACCCTTGATAAAGTTTATATTATTCCCATTTAAACGGTTATGATGTAAAGAATGTGTATAAGCATGAAGCAGAATTATTTTGTGATGGTTAATGACATCACAACTCAGCATCATGTAGCACAGTTCTTTTATCAACAAAATCATTTTGGAAATGTAATAAAATTTTGGGACATTTCCAACTCACTGACTCATCACAGAGAGGCGGGCACCAATCTCAGCTGACACTGGGCTAAGGCGGGGTACACCCTGAACAGCTCACCAGACCATTGCAGATCAACATACACGCACAACCATTCACGCTCGCACTCACAGTCAATTTGGAACAACCAAGCATTAGGCTAATGTATATGTAGGAGGAAACCAGAGTACCCAGATGAAACCCATGCAAGGAAGAATATGCAAACTCCACATGGAAACACCCTCACTGAGCCCGGTAATCGAAACCTTCTTGCTGTGAGGCATGACCGACGTGCTAACCACTACACCACCATGCCGCTCGCATTTCCAAATAAGATGCAGAAACATTTAACATGATTTTAGTTTTTCTTGTTTCTACAGAGGTTTTGTTTTTGTTTGTTTCACAGCTGTTGTAGTGTTTTCAGTTTCAGCATCACTCTGTACTTCAGTCTGTAGCACCCTATTTACATTAGAATATATATTTTCCCAGCATTCCATGTCTCGCTGTGGTATTTTGTGAAAGGACACAACACCACTTACAGTGAGTGATGTAATGCATTCTGATGTGAGCCGACTGCGGTGAACTCTGAAAACAACATCAACAACAACAACAATAACAACAATAACAACAACTAAAGAAAAGCTAAGAAAATAAAAGCTTCCTTCCATCATGTGGAAATGCAGGATAACACTGGGACATATGGAGGGTCTGGTTTAAGAACTCTGCCAAGACCGAACAGGAGGTGTGTGTGTGTGTGTGTGTGTGTGTGTGTGTGTGTGTGTGTGTATGTGTGTGTGTGTACGTGTGCCTTTGGCCTCACACTCACATGGTTTCCCCTCGATGATTCTGGTTAATTGAGCTTCAAGGCTAAATTAAAACTTCACTTTCTTACAAATCTGATTTTTTTTTTTCATCAAATATTTTATAACACTACATCATCATCACACACAGTGACCGAGCTGTGCTTTTCTGTTGAGTATAAAAAGGCCACAGATTGGCACTTGGGGAAATAGTCTATATTTACATCTGCCAGGAGGTCATGTTTTTTCACCAGTGTTAGTTTGATTGTTTGTGTACGACTTTACTCAAAAAGTTATGCACAGATTTAAATTATGTTTTTTTCTAGAGTAGGGTGGGGTACAAGTAACAAACCCTTACATTTTGTAATGCAAGGGATCATGCTGAAAAAACAAATCCTGAAAACTCCCTGTTCTGTGACATGGCCAACATGTTCATCAGATGCCCACTAGGGGGAGTCATTTCATTATAATGATGCCAAGTTATAATAACCTGCAGTCTTAGCCAGATTTTTCAGGTTAACCAATGCACTTATCACCATCACCCATTAGTGCCCGGTGGAGAAAGCTTACACTCTATGAGTGTCCCTCTAGTTTTATTTAAAAATGCAGAAATTTATCACGCTTGGTATTTTATGGACAGAAAATCTAATTCATTTCTTAAAATGCTCCTGATGCCGTGGAGTTTATTTTCCTGCGTCTGCAGAGACATGATTTAAACCCTGACTTTTTTTATTGCAGAATGTTTCTTATCACCAAGGTGATTAATTTCAATTTCAGAAAACTCTCAGTAGAGCTTCTCAGTATTTAAAGTGTGTGTGTGTGTGTGTGTGTGTGTGTGTCTGTGTGTGTGTGTGTGTGTGTGTGTGTGTGACACACAGATTTATGCTCATTAAAAACACATGAGGATCTGAATACCTGCAGGGTAGATTGTGGAACGGCCTCGCTCTGATTTCAATCTGTGAGTGGAGATGAAAAATAAATTGCATGTGAAATATCCAGCAAGTCGTTTAGTAATACGAGATGACCATGTGGACTCACATACTTTAATTTTAACATGGAGAAAGAGGGTGGTGTTGGTGCTGAATTTCACACAAGGATAGGGTGGTGTGATGCTGTGCTCTGCGATGTAGCATAAAGTAAGTGAATGCACAAAACTTGGTGGTCTCCACCAGGTAAAGGTGTCCACTGGTTGTACGGTTGCTGTGTGATGGGCATGTGTTTTGTTAGGAACTCACGCATTCCACCTCCTGTATTTGTCAGCTGTTATCTGTTGATGTCCAGCGGATCTGACTCACAGCCGGACTACAACCTGACATGCGACGGGTGAACTGGACGTGTGAAGGACATAGAGCGCGTGTTCAGTGGACGATTACTTATAAGGAACTCATGGGAAGTGATGAATAGCGGATGTGTAATGGGAGTCCACAGGACAAAACTGACGACTTCAGGGGAGGAACAGTATAACTACTGTACATCTACCGGGTCTTCACCGGGTCCAAAATGGACAGAGACCTACATCCTCCACGGTATCGTGATATAGAGAAGCAACGGAGACGACTTTCACCATCAGAACATTTTCTCTCACAGAGTTTCTATCCATCAAACGTCCGTTTACGCTCTCCGGTACAGCATGACTGCTGCTTTAAACTGATCATCTTGTACAGGTCGTTAATCTTTACTGAGCAGATTAAACAAATTAAAAACAGATTAAACTAACACTTTGCATGAGTGTGTTTTCTGACTGAGCGGCTGGTCAGATCCCGATCATTTGTTTAAAAAATAAATTTAAGAAAATAATAATAAATAAATAAATAAATACATAAATTGCTTACAGTGTGCAATAATAAACAGGGAGACATGATGAGACATGATTCATTCATTTATTCATCCATTTGGCAAAACATTCAATCATACCAGGGTTGTGGGGAGGCTGGAGTGCACCCTGAACAGCTTACTAGCCCATTGCCGTGCCAAGAGACACAATCATTCATACACTCACACTTAGGGTTAATCGGGAACAATCAGTTAGCCTAATGTGCGTGTCTTTGGATTGTGGGAGGAAACTGGAGTACCTCGGAGGAAACCCACAGAAGCTCAGGGAGAGCATGCAAATTCCACACAGAAAACGCACTCGCCGAGCCCGGGACTCGAACCTAGGAGCTTCTTGCTGTGAGGCGGGCGTGCAAACCACTGCTCCACCGTGCCGCCATTCAAGATAGAACTGCTGTATACATTTCTGTACATATTAAACAGTCGCAGCTCTCGGAAAAGAAGAGTCTCTCAGAGCCGTGCGAATAAATCTGCACCCCTACCTTATCTGTTTTTTGTTTTTTTTTACTCTCAGATGTCGATGCACGATCAATCTCCGTTCTCATGTGTTTCTTTTCAGCAGTGAGGTGTTTGCTTAAACTAAATCTGTGTCTAAGTGAAGAACAATAAGCCGAAGCCTGGAAGAAATCAATCTTAAGGTTCTCAAGGAAAAAGATCTCAGAAGGGGATAAGTCAGAAATGCCAGAATATCCAGTGCGATACAAAAAAGACACATTAAAGGTCACACGCTCCTCCTGTTGTTCCTCTGCGGAGTGGGTAAAATCTCATTTCAGACCCGTCATTGATTAATCCACCTTAAACAATAAAACTATAGAGATTTATAGTGAAGATGTTCATCTGTTACCTGACATTTAACTCTCCGTGCCTTATGAAGCCACAGTGCTGTTATTAAAGCAGCTCATGATCTATTTTCTCGTCTGTGTCTTCAACATCATTAAAGGTACCATATGTCATTTTTTAAAGTGCCTCTATGCATGTAATAATTACAGAATTTCAAGCAAAGTGTTGGGAAAAATGTTATTTACAATAACAAAACGTAAGCGATCAATAGTTTCTTTATTTCAGGCTTTTATTTATGTTTTCATGGCCCTGAAATCAGCAGAGTGAGAGAAATGAAGTTACACTGTGGTGTCGACAACACAAGGATGAAGATGAAGGGCTGACAAAGATAATAGATATCACCTATACTATACAGAAATAATATCTCTCTTTTTTTTCCAGAGATGGGGTGGCTCCCGCCAGCACAGGCTCCACCCGCACCTGCACACCTGCACCGGATTTCCTGCAATCACCACCGGCATTTAAGCCCTGCTAGGAGGCTTCTCCGGCGCCAGAGTACTCTCTCTGCTGACTTGGTATTTCGGCCCGCGCTCTCGTGCCTTACGACTAGTTATTTCTCCCGATGACTAATTCCTGCTGACTTCCCTTCCTTCCGTGTTTCCAATGAGCCCCAGTGCTTCCGCCCCATCTCTGCTACGCGGACACACTCTCTTCCGGGATTGCTCGCCCAACGCTTCTGCCCCGTCTCTGCTACGCGAACACATTCTCTTCCGGGATTGCTCGCCTAACGCTTCCTCCCCATCTTGGTTACGCATACACACGCTCTTCTAGGATTGTTCACCCAGCGCTTCTGGCCCATCTCCTCGACACGGCCTCTCTCTCTTCCTGGATTGCTCACCAGCCTTCTCCGTTACCCCAAGTCTCCAGTCTTGCCCCCTTCACGGATCTCTACCCCCCCCCCAAAAGGAACCTGGGTCCCTCTCCTTCCCCTTACCCAACTTTATAGATATATATATTTAACCGCCTTTTCACCTCCAGGTGTGCTTCTGGGTGCCTACCATACATCTGGGATTTATAAAGTATCAATCAATCAATCAATCAATCTATCAATCTATCTATCTGGTAAATGATTTACTGGTGGCCTCTGACCACGGCTGTGTCTCCCTGCTTGTGTTACTTGACCTTAGTTCAGCCTTTGACACTATTGATCATATGATTCTGCTTGACAGATTAGAAAATGTTGGGGTTAAGGGAACAGCCCTCTCCTGGATTAAATCTTATTTAACTATGGGACACCAAATGTAAAAATTTCATGCAAAGTTTTCGCACACACATTTTCCACATTTAGCTCATTTTCCCCATGTAAAAATTTGACTGCAAAGTTTTAGCACACACTTTTTCCACATTTAGCTCATTTTTCCTCACATTTAAGTTTGAGTCACATCTAAAACAACGTCTTACATTTAACTGTTAAGAAAATGTTTGCTTGTCCAACCTAAATGCTAAATCTAAATCTAAATGCTAAATCTAAATCCAAAGTTAAATCTAAATCTAAATCTAAAAGCTAAATCTAAATCTAAAAGTTAAATCTAAATCTAAATGCTAAATCTAAATCTAAATGTTAAATCTAAATCTAAATGTTAAATCTAAATGTCAAATGTTAAATCTAAATGTTAAATCTAAATCTAAAAGTTAAATCTAAATGTAAATCTAAAAGTTAAATCTAAATCTAAAAGGTAAATCTAAATGTCAAATGTTAAATCTAAAAGTTAAATCTAAATGTCAAATGTTAAATCTAAAAGTTAAATCTAAATCTAAAAGTTAACTCTAAATGACAAATGTTAAATCTAAATGTTAAATCTAAATCTAAAAGTTAAATCTAAAAGTTAAATCTAAATCTAAAAGTTAAATCTAAATGTTAAATCTAAATCTAAATGAAAAAATCTAAATCTAAATGTTAAATCTAAATCTAAATGTAAATGCTAAATCTAAAAGTTAAATCTAAATGTAAATGCTAAATCTAAATCTAAATGCTAAATCTAAAAGTTAAATCTAAATCTAAAGTTAAATCTAAATGTAAATGCTAAAGCTAAATCTAAATCCTAAATCTAAAAATTAAATCTAAATCTAAATGTAAATGCTAAATCTAAATCTTAAATCTAAATCTTAAATCTTAATGTAAATGCTAAATCTAAATCTAAATGGTAAATCTAAATCTAAATGTTAAATCTAAATGCTAAATCTAAATCTAAATGTTAAATATAAATCTAAATGTCAAATGGTAAATCTAAATGTTAAATCTAAATCTAAATTCTAAATGCTAAATCTAAATGTAAATGCTAAATCGAAATCGAAATCTAAATGCTAAATGCTAAATCTAAATCTAAATGCTAAATCTAAATGTTAAATCTAAATCTAAATGTTAAATCTAAATGTTAAATCTAAATCCAAATGTTAAATATTGCACCTAAATGTTTTGTGGATATGCTAAGTGAACACGCCCCTGGGACCCTGGTACCTCAAGCATAACCACGCCCACAACCCAGGACCGTGTAGGACAGATGAACATGGCCGCCAGCTCTCTCCAAGCAGGAGAGATGGAACAGGTGCTAATGCCAGGTGTGTGAGCTGCACTTCAAAGTGCACTTCTACAGGTGCCATTCACGCCATCTACAGTAAGTAAAGAAGTTTGAATTTGACCTTAATTATTATTATTATTATTATTATTATTATTAATAATAATAATAATAATAATAATAATAATAATAATTAAATCCTGAAAGATACTTATTCGTTATATGTCCCACCATACACTCCCTAAGCTTTCTCTAGTTTATGTTTGGATTAAGAAATATTTATGTAGCATGAAAATTATTTTTTTTTAAATCCCATATGAGTTTCAGTATAAATGATCTTGTGTTGTGAAGTTCACACCTTCTCTTGCTCGCTCTGAACTGTCTGCTCTTCACACCCCGACTCCGACAACACCTCATTACTCAAAAAATATATATTTTGTGATTTTAATTTATTACAATACAAACAATGAAGAAGCCATTAAGGGCTTATAGAATTATTAATCAAGGAAATAGAATCTGACTCAGACGCTCTGCTTCTTCTTCTGAATCAGCTGGATATTAAAATCGGGTGGAGACGTAAATACACCACCCTAAACAACCCTCGCAAAATCGAATCGCATGGGTTTTCCATTTTACAGGATAATTAGGATTGTCTGGATATAGAATAGGCTCCAAAATCGCTGAACAGGCCAACACTGATTTACAACCGGGTGCAGAATTATAGGCCCCTCCATAAAAATGGATTTTAAAAAAATAATAAATAAATAAATAAATAAATAATAAAAAGGGTTACATAAAAATTGTCTGTTTTTTACTGAATTACTTTTATAGAGTTGTATGTAAAACATAGTTGCATTTCAATAATTAAGATCATTTTTAAAATAAAAAAAATATGCACTCAGCTTGTCTCGTCATCGGTATAATTATTTTCCATGTCATAAATTCCAGACTGAATTCATTACAGTGTCTCATATCATTCCTTATTGCTTTGTGTGTGTGTGTGTGTGTGTGTGTGTGTGTGTGTGTGTGAGAGAGAGAGAGAGAGAGAGAGAGAGAGAGAGACGACCGAGGTTCAT
>JAQMYF010000001.1:13848480-13865431 GCA_030014195.1 Neosilurus mollespiculum
TTACACAAATACACATCACCTGATATGCATTAAATCCAATAAGCATTCAAGTTTATACAGCTTGGAGTTGGAAATTAGGGATAAAATGATGATATGGTCAAAATAATCACTTGCCTAATAATTGTGCACACAGTGTAGTAATTAATATTGTGGGCTTGATTCTCCCATTCAACTCAAAGTTGAAAAAATGATATTGTGGTATTTTCTGACATTTTCATGATAACAATCTTTTTCACGATTTATATCATGCTAGGAAAATAATGTACAGAGAGGGGCTTTCACCCAGGGCGCTTTCACCATGTAGTGGTGCTTGACTTTCTACAGCAGCTGAAAATGTGCTTAAGTCATGGACAGAATATGTATTATTTGCATCATTATCTACCTAATTTGGCTTTGCTCCACCCAAAGTGTACAAGTCCCTTCATGGTACATAAGTCATGGACAATCTGTATATTTTGAAAACCAATAATACACACGGAGAAACCACTGGTAGAAAAGTCCTTCATAGACTTACTTTGTAATTTTACACTTTGAGTACATTTCAGAGCCTGTACTTTTCACTTTTACTTGAGTAAAGAAGTTGAAACAGTTTTAATTTTAGTTTACAAAATTATCTGTACTTCTACCTGAATAACGAATGTGTGTTCTTGTGCCACCTCTGCTACTTATTATCAAGAATAAGCTCAATCACTCATTGCTTTCATACTGCTCTCTTTTGAGGATGAAATCTTTATTACTCAAGGTGATATGTTCTATTCACGAGGACGATGACTCTCACTTCAATTCATAATGCACAAAGTATGTACATGCAATTGCTTCTTTTACCCAATGAGCTAAGTTGTATAGAGAAATTGTACATTTTAAAGTGTAGATTTTATTTACAGGGTGGCACAGTGACATAGTGGTTAGTGCATCCACCTCACAGCAAGAAGATACTGAGTTTGAGTCCTGGGCCTTGCAAGTCATGAGTTTGCATGTTTTCTTTGCATACCCTGGGTATTCCGGCCTCCTCCCACAGTCCAAAGACATGCACATTAAGCTGATTGGCAGTTTCAATATGCCCCTGGGTGTGCGTGTGAATGGCTGTGTGTTGCACTGCAATGGTCTGGTGAGCTGTTCATGGTTTACCCCGCCTTCACCCAGGGTCGGCCTCCCCATGACCCTAATGGTAGGATTAAGCAGTTCAGCAAATGAGAGAGGGATTTTGGAATTTTTCTTATATGGTTTGTATTTTCTCATTAGGGATGTGTAGGGGGTTGTAGAAAAATTCTTAGATTTCTCCTTAAATTAATTTTACTATGTAAAGCTGCCTTGTGACTATGTCAATTGTAAAAAGCGCTATACAAATAAAACTGAATTGAATTGAATTGAATGAGATGAGTGATTCTTCACAGATCCTAGCTTATTCGAAAGAGTCAAAGCATTACGAAATATCTTTGTTCAAGAGCCAAACATTAAGAGTTTAGCAGTGCAGTGGGTTGGACAAGTTATCTTTTGATCAGCAACCGAGACCCTTAAACACTCAGCCAGTCCTGTCCCAAAATAGTAAACCTTTAGCTAAAAACTTGTAGGTTCCACTGAGATATGACTACTGGAACTGGTGCTATACATCACACCCCAGAACTATCCATCCATCCATTTACCAAACATGGGATGGCTGGAGCCTATCTCAGCCAACTATGGGCAAAGGCGGGTTACACCCTGAAAAGCTCACCAGTCCACCCCAAAGCAAACACACACACACACAGCCATTCACACTCACACCTAATGTGCATGTCCTTGAACTGTGTGAGGAAATGGGAGTAACCTGGAGGAAACCCAAGCAGGCATGGGGAGAACATGCAAACTCACTTGATGAGCCTGGGACTTGAACCCAAGACCTTCTTGCTGTGAGGCTGACACCTTAACCACTAGGCCAATGTACCACACCACCCCAGAACCTGCAGAGCGTATTCCATTCATGAAAACACATAACCAAATGTGACCCACTAGCTGGAGACTTCTTTCTGAGAGCACTCAATGGACACATAGAAGGCCTGCATATCTGTAAGTGCAGCCAGTTTGAGAGGTTTGTGATGTACTGCAGCATTATTAATTTTGATAGAAAAGCAGAATTCGGCCACAGCGTGACACAGGTGACAACTCCAGCCCTACTAAAGACACTGCATGTTGATAATGCACATAATTCTTGATCCCACTGTGATCACAGTCACAAACATCCCTAAAGCTTAAAAAAAAAAATCTTGAAGTAGTTTAATTGCAGCAGTTTACTGTCCATCTGTCCCCTGTGTGTAGATGTTACTGTTCTAAACCGTTTAGTCAGCTACCAGCTGCAGCTACACTTCATTGGAGGTTTGCAAAACACAAAGCCAGTTGGATATCCTGAGCTGAAATAAATTTCGAAGGAGAAAATTTGAAAAATTCACACAACCTGTTACATTTCTGTAACTGTTAAGCTCATGAAATTAGTTATTCTTTTATTCCTCAACATCATCCATGCTGTTAAATACCAACTTAAGCAACAGACCGTGTGCTTATTCAGCAGCACAGTCAATCACGCTGAAACTGGTAATAAGTGAAAATATTTTTACTCTCAATATCTTACAGCACAGATTTGAACAATAACAAGATTAGTAAACATAAAGGGCGCTATACTCAGCAACTCTAAGTCGGCTTCCTCAACTCCTTGACAGTATGAGAATGGGAAAATATGATGTATGGGAGAAACCACCCTTTGGAAAGGAAGCAGAAATAATGATACTTATATCTCAGTTCTGTCATCACAAAATATATTACATTTATGGCTTAGTACTTAAATCCATCACATGAAAATACCATCATCATCCTTCATTTGTTGAACATCGTAATCCTACTAGGGTCATGGGAAGGCTGAAGCCTATCTCCATTCCAGATGAAGGTGGAGTACACCCTGAACAGATCTCCAGTTCACTGCATGGCCAACACACACAACCATTTACACCGACAGTCACACCTAGGGGTGACACAGAACTAAAACATGATATAGTACAGATGAATAAATGATTCTAAGCAAATGAGCTGGGGTGGTTTCACCAAGAAACCTTTGAATTCACCCAGAATGAACTGATAATGGAAGGTAAAAGACAGGACATTCACTAAAGAACTGGTACCTTTCATGTGGGTGGCATAGTGGTAGAGCAGTTAGCACGTCTGCCTCACTGCAAGAAGGTGCTTAGTTCGAGTCCCAGGCTTGGTCAGGGTGTTTCTGTATGAAGTTTGCATGTTGTCCCTGTGCTTGCATGGGTTTACTCTGAGTACTTCAGTTTCCTTATACAGTTCAAGGACATGCACGTAACTGGCTGTTCCAAATTGCCCCTAGGTGTGTGTGCTAGTGTGAATGGTTGTGTGTGTTGTGTGTGAGTGTGCCCTACCTTTGTCTGGAGTTGGCTGAGACAGGCTCCTGCCTCCCCATGACACTAGTAAGATTATGCCACTTAGCAAATGAATGAGAACTTAATGTTATGTCTATGCATATTTAAACTTTATGATAAAAAACAACAACAAAAAAAAACACTACTTATCCTCCAATTATCTATACTGTTTCTCCACCAGGAACACGGGGAGATCAATCCCAGCTGACTTCAGGCACGAGGCAGAGTACACCCTGAACAGGTTGCCAATCTGTCACAATGTTAGCACAGGGACAAAACATTCACACTTACATTCCCACCAATGGTGAATTTATAGTAGCCATTTCACCTAAGCTGCATTTCTTTGAACTATGTCAGGAAATCAGAGCACCCTGTGGAAATGGAGAGATGTGCAAACTGAACACAGAAAGGCCCACTCTGCCATGAGGATTGAACACAAAACATTTCTTCTGTGAGGTGACAGAACCACAACATCACCATGCCTCTCTTTAGGCATCTTTGGCAAAAAAAAAAAGTGCTGTGACAAAGTAAAGTACTTTGGTATTTCCCACCTCTGGTAATATAGTGCTATGATATTATATGATCATAGATCTAATTCCTGTAAAACTACTGTCTGCTCACCCAACATGCATCATATATACTGTGCATTGTACAGCTCTATACTCCTGAGATGACAGTTTATTACTGAGAAAATGACAGTATTCTTTATCGTATGTCTAAATCAAGAATTCATTATTGTAATGCAACTGTAATATAATGTTGTATCATAATTCACCATGGTGGCTAATCCACATTTCATGCATTCCGTTAATTAATTACTTGTGATTCATTAAAATGCATTTGGCTTAATCATTTCCAAATTACATTTCCAAATGTGAGATGCTTCATGCTTTCATATTTCTAGCAGAATAATAGCTTACATAATGGCTTATAGGCAAGGCATACTTTTCCGTGTTATTAAAATAATCATGTAGTTTTCTTTTTCAGCCACTAAACTGTAACCGAAATCACCATCCGTAAAGGCTATAACGTGATAAAAGCTCTGCTGCACATAATAGACCTCTACACTCCATTTGGTTTGAATCATAAAGTGTGTGATAATTAGTTTATGCAAATCAGAAACTCACTAAGTTCTGTAGCTGATACATCCTGGATCACTAAACTACCAAAGCTGCATCAACTAACCATCTTCACCATCTCACTCTCTCTCACTCACTCATTTGCCAAACTGCTTGATACTACTAGGGTTGTGGGGGAGGCTGGAGCCTATCTCAGCTGACATTGGGCAAAGAACGGGTACACAATGAGCAGCTTGCCAGAATGTTGCAGGGCAACAGACACACATCCACTCACACTTACACCTAGGGGCAATTTGGAACAGCCAATTAGCTGTACTGTGCATGTATGTTTTTGGACTGTGGGAGGAAACTGGAGTACTCAGACGGTATCCACACAAGTACAGGTAGAACTCTAAACTCCACAAAGGAGTATGGAGTCCGGCACTTGAACCCAGGACCTTCTTTCTGTGAGACAGACGTGCTAACCACTATGCCACTGTGTCGCCATGGCCCATCTTCACCGTCTCTACCGTCCATATTCAGGCCTTTATACACACCACCTTAAAATTTTTCAAAACCCACAATGGCCTTGTAATATGGTGCATGACGCTGACCACTGAAAGAAAGATAATAAATCCCAAGTGACTTAAACTGTCAAGAGAAGGACACACGTCCACACAGCGGTGGCACAGTGGCAGTAGAAATACTTAAAACATAAGATTTATTTGCTTATGTCCTTGCATAATAATGCATGAAGCATGGTGTGACATGAGTGAAAACCTCAGGCATGAGCATGAATTAAACAAAATCAATGATTTCTAAATTTCACCCTGAAGAAGCTGAATGCAAATGTGCCAGGCTTTGCAGTGCTGTTTCAGGGCAATACAGGTTTGTTATGAAGGTTTGTAAAGATGCATCTTTTTGATTTAAAAGCTCAGATAAACAAGAAAAGAAGAAAGATTTTCAATTCAGTGTGCAAAAAGAAAATCTGATGTCACATCAGAAAAGAATGGAGCATGAAAAAAACTGACAGAGGAAGAGTTGCTAACTGAGCACTTCATCTAGCCCTTGATGGTCTCCACCACTGGTGCATTTGTAAATTTTTGCCCAACTGAGCTCTGAAATACTAAGGCATCCTCGCTTTTCTTTTACTCGCTCACCGCTTTCTCACCCCTGCTAGTGATGACTATAAACAAATAGTTGCAGCGCTTCAAATACTCAGCATGTGTGTGTTTGGCTCCAACCCAAGAGAGGGAGGGAGATGGAGAGTGACTGCACAAGCAAGTAAGAGTGGCACAAGCAAAGAGGAAGAATGAAGGGAGGATATAGCTCCCCGGAGAACTTATACGTGACTAGCCTTCTAGCCTTTGGTAAGGGACAGAACACTGGGCTGAGAGCATACTGTACATATACATACACACATATATACATACATACATATAAGCTAGATTTTAAAAACATTTACACCACTGTTTATAATACAAAGAGTCCTAAAATGCCTGTACACATCTTTAAGCCTAAATCCCTAACGAGCAGCCCAACAGTGACAATGACAAGAAAAAAAATTACCCTAGATGAATGTACAAAGAGGAAAAACCCTGAGAGGATCAACCGAGCTCATCCAACAGCAAGAATCACGTTATTGCAACAGTCTAATTATTCTAATTGATGAAGAATATCCATCCTTAGAAATATTACTGTGAAATACAATAGAGTGCAGTGAAGATTATACACCACCACTTTAGTCTAAAAGGGCTCCTAATAAAAAGAACTAAAAATTACTTCTCTATAATTTGCTGGTGAGAATGTATTGAACAAAGCTATTGTAGGCAATGAGAAGCCAAAAAAAAAAATAATTCTGACAAGTATATTGAGGTAAAAGTATGGTTAATAAACAAAAACACTGAAAATAGAATTTTTTTCAGAAAAATTTAAAGGTGTGGCAAATTTTATTTTATTTTTACTTTTGCATAGCATGAATGAACTTCAAACCATATGGAATGGTTTAGCGAGTAAAGAAATTAAATACAGTAGTGTGCAGTGATGATTATACACTTAACAAAATGAAGTTAAATCAGAAACCAAGTTCTATTCAAGTATTTATTTCATGTAATATTGGATCATATTGATGAGAATAAGTAAACAAACAACAATATATAGCAATAACAAAAATAACAGTCTCTTTTTGAGAAAAAGTCAATATTTAGTGTGGCCTCCCTTTACTTTGATTACAGGATTTAACCTTTGAGGTATAGTGTTCACATATTTTTAATTTCTTCACTCGCTAATCCATTCCATAGGGTTTGAAGTTCATTCATGCTATGCAAAAGTCAAAAATAAATAAATAAATAAAATTTGCCACACCTTTCAATTTTTCTGAAAAACTGGTATTTTCAGTGTTTTTGTTTGTTAGCCATAATTTTACCGCAATATACTTGTCAGAATGATTTTTTTGGTTTTCATTGCCTACAAGCATTGTTCAATACATTTTCACCAAAAAAATATATAGAAGAAATGTTTTAATTCTTTTTTTAGGACCCCTTTTAGACAAAAGTGGTGGGGTATAATCTTCACTGTACACTACTATATACCATTTTCAAATCATGGCAAATTTCAAATTGCTTCCTGTCCATTCTCTTCATTTCGAGAAGGATGGACTTGTACGTACACCCTACGTTATGAGAAGGGAAAACTACACTAAACTGGACATTTTCTTGTTACCAAAGTGTTAGCTTAAAGAATATATTTTGTAGCTTTTGAGTTGATTTTATTTTTAATAAGCATTCATGTTTTCAGCTTTTAGAGTGTTAGTCTAAAACCTAACTGGTCCTTAATTGTGTAGATTTTGGGGTAAACTATTAGAATAAATTGAATATCTCTTCATTAAGATGGTTTCATTAGTGTACAATCACCTGTATAAACACAATGCATTGATTTGCAAATCCTAAGTTCAGTTGAATAAAATACAAATACAAGATATTTAATGTTCAAAGTGATACATATTTATATATGTATCATTCTAATTTGATCTCTGCAATATTCTGAAAAAGCTGCAACAGGGGGCTTTAACAACAGAGTCTTTGTAGAGTCTTTGAAAATGAAATTCTTACCCATGTTTGCTTGATATACATCAGTCTAAAGTCATAGTTTGTATTACCTGTGCCGTATTTTCCCATTTTTGCATTCCCTTTTCAGTAGGAGACAGGTCAGGACTGCAGACAGGCTAGACTTGTACCCACATTTCTTTTTACTACGAAGCCATGCTGTGGTAACACATGCAAAATGTGGCTCGGCATAATCTTGCTGGAGTAAGCAGGGATGTCCCTGAAAAAGACATCATCTAGATGGCAGCATATGTTGTTCCAAAACCGGTATAACATACCCCCATACCATAACAGATGCAGGTGTTGAATTTTGTGCTAGAAACAAACTGGACTTTCATTTTGTTCTGTAGCCTGGAGGACACAGTGTCCATGATTTCCAAAAACTTATCAGACCACAAGATATATTTACACTTTCCTTCAGTCCATCTGGGACGAGCTCAGGCCCAGAGAAATCGGTAGTATTTTTGATATATACTGCAGAGCCAAAGAAAGTCACTCTAATATTTTTTGCACCACCTTTAGCCTTGAATACACTGCATAGTAACCATGGCATTGTTCCTTTACTTAGCCAGGTCAAGGCTCAGAAACACAATGTAAAAGGAAAATGCAGTCAACTGACAACCTCACTGTGACGAATGGGCGATCCCATCAGTGGACCTTTTCTTCCTTGGTGGCATGGATGTAAAATTGGGGCTTGAATAGTGAAAGAGTGGTTCAGGGAGCATAAGGAATAATTTTCACACGTTAACTGGTACTACAGTGTCCTGACCTTAACCCTATTGAACGTCTTTGGGATGTGCTGGAGAAGACTTTATGGAGTAGTTTGATTTTTCGGTCATCAGTTCATGATATCTATGAAAATTTAACCCAACTCTGAATGTAAATAAATATTGTGATGTTGCTTTAGTTTTAGCAAAAACAACACCATGAAGATTATCTGATGTAATCAAGATTAAAGGCGGTCTAACAACTTGTTTTTTGACCGTGCAGTGTATGACATGTTAACCGATAACAGTTTTCCAAACCTTTCACTGAGGCTGTGATGTTAATACAGTCGGTTTGTTTTACAGTTATGTTTGTTTTTTTAATGCAATAAAATCTGAGGGATCGGAGGTCATAGGCATTCAGTGTGTTCTTCACAGACTTGGAATCTTTTGGTGATGATGGATTGCAGCTGATGAAATGCCCAAATTCTTTTGTAGGTTATTCTTGAACTATTTTGTCCATGCAGGGTGAACATCACTCTATATGTTGGCCCTGCAATGGTCTGGTGAGCTGTAGAGGGTGTACCCCACCTTTGCCTGGGGTTGGTTGGGAAGGGCTCCAGTCTTCCTGGGACCTTAATAAAGGATACAGCGGTTTGGAAAATGAAATAAAAACTTTTTACACATTATTCATTTATTTTGACAAAAGATGCTTACACGCATTTATTTATATATTTATTGTTTGTGTACTCATGATGGTTTAATTCCTAATAATTATTCATTTGTTACTTATTTTCACATTTGATGATTTACACTTGTATAGTTTATTTTTACATATGGATTTCACACACAATTTTTTTATTTTCTTTTTGATTTTTCCACATATGAAGCACGTGATTTTCTTTTTCGAATGTGACTTTCTCACATTAATAATTCTTTGTACACTTGCACCCATATTCATTTATGACTTTTCAGTCTTTCATTAACATTTACAGGCTGTAACGAGGGGTGTATTGGCTGACCTCTTTTTTATGATGTGTAATCTTATGTTGGTCTTTGTGTGCTAGGCTATTTTCAGCTTTGAGTGACAGTTGTATTAAAGGTGTAGAGGCCAGATGATATCTGTGGGTGAGAATTATGTAAGTGTTTCTTTGACAAGCGGGCCATTTTCCTTAGGTCAGCTGATGGAGCCTTCAGTAATTTTGATCCTGTGGTAGGATGCACTTACAAGAACTAATGTGTGTGATTGTGTGTGTGTGTGTGTGTGTGTGTGTGTGTGTTATGTATTCTGCCTTTATAGTAAAATTAGCCACCAGCCTCAACTGATTACTAATGCATTTTAAATAATAAGCTCCCTTACTCAGCAAGAAATCAAGCATGGACTTCAGAACATTTTTTGTTACCTTTTCCTCAATAGTGTGGGGTTTTTTTAGGACATTTGGCAGTGACTTACATTTACACAACAGAGCAATTGAGGATTAAAGGCCATGCTTAAGGGCCCAACAGTTGCAGCTTGGTGGTACTAGAGCTTGAGCCCCCAACCTTCCAATCAGTAACCCAGAGCCTTAACCACTGAGCCACAACTGCCCAGTAATTAAGGCTCTTTGTTTATTAATCAATGAATTAAATTATATCATACATTAGATTTGAATGCCTTCCTTTGAGACAAGGCTTAGTACAGCTAAGCTCTCTCTTTGCATTTATTTTTAAAATCAGATTCTGGTTTTTGGATTGAACGGATTTCAATGACATTCACATGGAAAATGTAGAAGTCTATTATCAGTATTTTTCTGAGAGTCAAAATAGACATAGGTGTGACTTCAAATTAAAAAAAAAACCAAACAAACAAAACCATGCTTTCATTCTAGGGGTGCCTTCATTTTTAACGTATTCATGTTGAATGTGATTGGAGCACATCAAAGATTATGAAAATAACTGGAAAATGCAAAGGAAGAAAAAGAGGAAGAAAAAGAAATGCAAATAGTAATAGAACTGCATCCTTAGGGGGCCCATGAGAAAGGGTTAAATTATTGGGAACAGAAGAGCAAACCCTTGTGTATTTTGGCTATCAGAAAAACATGGAATATACTGTTATCATGTGAATGACATTAAAATGTATTTTAACCATAAACTCAATAATTTGAAAATAAATGAAAAGATAGAACTTAAAGCCGACCACACATATAGATCATTTACCTCGAATTCAACCAACTATTTCCAAAAATATGTGAATTGCGCTTTTAAAAATATGCACTTGTAATTTTGGACAAGATTACTTACGTGTGAGTCAGCTTTTAGCTTCATTAAGAAGCTAAGCTCACCTCAAACCAAACAACACGTGCTGAGCCTTTTCATAAAGATTTATTAATAAAATAATACCTGTGGTTGGACAGGTTTTCTTTTTGGAGGCTGCACAGGTGGATGATGGCGTTACACTTAAAATGAAACTGCTGGATGCACTGTGTGTTGATGAGCCCCAGTATATCCACTCACTATTATCACTCATTTTCTGAGCCCCTTAATCCCTTTAGGGTACACCCTGAACAGCTTACCAGACCATCGCAGGTTCAACACACACATTTACACTTACACATAGGGGCAATTTGGAACAGCCAATTAGGCTAATAATGTGCATGTCTTTGGTGGGAGGAAACCGGAGTAACCGGAGGAGACCCACAGAAGCACGGTGAGAACATGCAAACTGCACACAGAAATGCCCATTGCTGGGACTCGAACCCAGGACCTTCTTGCTGTGGTAAGGAGGATGTGCTAACAAGTACGCCACCGTGCTAACGAGTACGCCACCGTGTCGCCCCAGTATATCTACATAAACTGAAAACCACACATTGCAACCATAGTAATCATGTATGGAAATTTTTTACATGGAAAATGAATGTGTTTTCTGTGTCAGGGTGCGGAGAATACAGTATATAATTAGAATGAGATGAAAGAGAGATGAAATGCATGATTGCATAGCAGCAGCTCAGTGCTTTAAAATGGGGAATATTATCAGAATGAAAGAACATGATCACTTATAACATGTCCTTCTTTAATATGCACAGGTTTCCCAGTACATTCAGAGCTACTGCATCCACACATGCTACAATATTAATATGATAAAATCTCTCTGACAAATGTTACACTCTATCCATGCACATGGCAGGAATGCAATTGATTGAGTGTGAATATAGTAAGCTGAAATTCCCATATAGGATCTGTGTTATTGAGTACATGTATAGTTAATATCAGAGTGCGTACTCCTGTATAGGAGCACAGGTGAAAAATGAGCTTGGATTGTGTGCGTGCGTGTGTGTGTGTGTGTGTGTGTGTGTGTGTGTGTGTGTATCCACTGCAACTGCCTACACACAAACAATAATAGAGCACTATTTCTGGCCCTCTCCCATGACTCCAGATCCATGTTTTATTCAAGATAGCTTTTTTCATTTCCCTATAGACACAACCGACAATTTCAAGTATTTGTTTTCTGCCATCTTTCACTTCCTCCCTTTTATGTCCTTTCCTTCCTATTTTTTGCACTCTACCTGGAGCATCTCATGCTCTCTCTCTCACTGTCCCTTTACAGATAAACAAAGACTTTACTCTTCTACATCGCATTTGTCTTTCTCCCCTGTGCTTCTGTCTTCTGATACACATGAACTCACTGTGTCACTAGTCCCTCTGTCTTGTATATACACTAACACCCGCTGTGCATACACCACCCACACAGTCGGAGTAACACTGTTGGCTATTGCACTCCCACTCTCCCCCCTGCCTCCTCTGGAGAGCTTGGAGTCAGGGATCAAAAGGCTTTTGTGTATTCTGAGAGTTAAATATCAAGCCCACCTGTGAGTGAACCACAGGGCAAAGCAACACAATCTTTCGTCCAACGTGGCTGCACTGTTGCTTCTTCCCTTTGCACACATATTCACATACATTTGGACAGTCACAAGCCATTAAATTGAAGCTCCAGATCATTACTTAATTAATTATTTTCATTTCATTTATCTTTAGCAAATGCTTCATCCTTGTGAGGGTTAGAGTAGATCTAGAGTCTATCCTAACAACACAGGAGGCAGGGATGGGCACGTGCATGCATATGCTCACACACACACACACACACACACACACACACACACACACACACACACACACAGCACATTGTGGCTGGGGACTCACATGGGCAGGTAGAAAGGTAGAATCTTTTTTCCACAGTGTTTTCCACTTCAGCAGGTATCTGGGACGCAGGAGTCTCTGCCAATATCAAGCATTCGCTCCATACTTTCCCTATTTCAATCACTAAAAAGACTCCTGAGTCCTTCTGAAATCGGATGAGGGGTAATGAAACAACATCCACACACCTTCCTGTAAAATCAGTTTTCTGCAGTTTAAATTGCAAACGTGGATTTTGATAGCGTCGCAAAGACCTCTCTCAGTATGAAATTAGGTCATTCAGTCGAGAATGAGTAATTGTATTGAGCGTTTGTAATACTGTCGGGCTAAATAGTACACCTGCAAACCAAATGCTTTTTTTTAAAAATGGAACAGAGTATGTAGAAAGTATCCTTTTGATTTTTTTCCCCCCAAACACCCTCCTTGAAGAGCTCAACAGCACTATCAGGATGGTGACAACCAAGATTAAACCCATGACAGATTTGTTCATGTCCATAGCCTCCAGAAATCTCCATGCATGTGGCCTGAGCAGCAAGTGGCTCTCAGTGCAGCTGCAACATCCCTGCAGTGACATACATTACTCCTCTCTCTTTGTCACACTGACAATGCCACATGCTGCATCAGCACTGTGGGTGACACTGATTCATCCTGAATGCCAAAAACACCTCTGTTGCAAGCAAAGCTGATGGGCCAATTAATCAAATAAAATTATACTTGACACCCTGACGGAGCTTGAAAATAAATAACTAGGAAATGCAAAGATGCACATTAATTAACAACAGGTTAGCAAACAAAACATGGAAATGAGTGTGGCCACAAGAGACATGAATCGTCTTCTTCTTCTAAACTTTGTGTGCAAATAACCTATACAAACCATTCCATACATACATATAGTCTTTCTCATTCATTTATTTGCTGAACTGCTTAATAATATTAGGGTCACCGAGTGGCTGGATCCTATCCTAGCCGACTCTGTGCAAAGGCAGAGTACACCCTGAAAAGCTTGCCAATCCATTGCGGGATCAATACACACACACAACCATTCTCACTCACACTCACAACTAGGGTCAATTTGGAACAGCCAATTAGCATAATCTGCATGTCTTTGGACTGTGAGAGGAAACCCGGGTACCCGGAGGAGACCCATGCAAGCACGGGGAGATCATGCAAACTCCACACAGAAACGAACTTGCCAAACCTGGGACTCAAACCCAGGACCTGCTTGCTTTTAGGTGGAGGGCCTAATCACTATGCCTCCATGTTTCCCATAGTATATCTCTGGCAACCTCAATGGTCAGGTAGCAGAGACGGGTTTCACCCTAAACAGAGTAACATACCTAATAAATGTCTGTACAGTGTACTGTAATATGGTGGGTAATCATATAAACTGGTATTCTGGGAAATCCACCATAGGTAAAATTACACTATGCTAATCAATATCTTGCACACAGTCAGCATGGCCTCGAAGTAAAAGAGCCTGGGTGCATTTGGCATCTGGCAATCATTTGGCATATCATGAAACAAAGAATACGACAAAGAAATCTCAGGACTGTTGAGTAGCTAGAATCCTATATCAGACAAGAATGAAGGAATTGGGGTTGCTATTTTACCTGAAAACATCATTAAATCTCAAATTATTATTGGTCATTATTTTTTTGGTCATATGCATGATTTATGCTGCTGGATTTGCTAATGAATTAATCAGAGGTAAAATATCATGCAAATATTGATCCGCATAATAGGCACTGCCTATAAAATTTGAATATAACACAAGTCAAAGCTATTCATAGTCCATACAATTTGATTTGGTCTTTACTCAAAATATTCTAGTTTTCTGACAAACACGAATGCACGTGAATGATTGCGCAATATGTGCATTAGCCCTCTTTGTCTGTTAATATAGAATGAATCTTAATAATCACAGATTAAATTTGGACCCTTAAACTCATTGATTTATTCATTCCTTCATGTTGAGTATTTTATTTCAAGCCTATCCTGGCCAGGAACACAGTGCGTGGGCTGGGAATACACCCTGAATGGGAGGCCAGTTCCTCGATAGACACACACACACACACACACACACACACACACACACACACACACACACACACACTTGGTCACTCCCAGGGGCACATTACCATAGCCAATCTGCCTACGCACAGACAATATTCCTGTCGTTACACTGGAAATAAGCGTAACTTGGGACTGAATCAGCGACCCAGATAAAGACAAACATGTACAATGATTATTTTATTTCTTTAACTTTAATTAATTTCAGTCATTATTAATTATTTTTAATTCATTTCAGACATTATACAATTTAATCTATTTAATGTCTATGTTCAGCAAACATTTTATCTTCCTCAATTCTATAATAACATTTACAGGAAAAAAAAAACAGCAGCTTTGGCTCTGAGTTCAAAAGCAGGAGACACATGCAGAATGATATCATCTTGATCACTATTCCTAATAACAAGCCGCATAAACCTAATTAGGGTAGCGGGGAAGCTGGAGCCCATCTCAGCCACTCTGTGCGAAGGCGGGATATAACCTGAACAGCTCACCAGACCATTGCAGGGCCAACACACACACAACCATTCACACCCAAGGGCGATTTGGAACAGCCAATTAGCCCGAGACCGGGAATCAAACCTAGGTCCTCTGGCTGTGAGGCAGACATATTAACCATTGCACCACCGTGCCGCCCCTAATAGCAGTATGTCCATATCAAATTCAATTCAATTCAATTCAGTTTTATTTGTATAGCGCATTTTACAACTGACATTGTCGCAAAGCAGCTTTACATAGTAAAAGTAATTTAAAAAGGAATTAAACATTTTTCAAAAACCCCTACATATCCCTAATGAGCAAGCCCACGGCAACTGTGGCAAGGAAAAACTCCCTCAGCTGACACGAGGAAAAAACTTCAAATGTCAATCACTTAAAAGAAGTTACTACAACATTGACATTTTGCATCCAAAAACGTAGAATTCAGGAAGTCATATTTCTCAAGTTCCGTGTTGACTCTCACTGTTATCAAGTGTTTCTTTCATATGAACATACACAGCTGTTTAATGGAATCCTGTAATGCCATCATCAATCCAATGTAATTTCCAATGAATGTATATCATAGTCAGCATCTGGACAGGCAGCTCCATTTACAACTTGTACAATAAGATCTCAAACTTAGATTAAATTCTCTCACTCAGTCATTTGCCAAACCGCTTAATCCTAATACAGTCATGGGGAGGCTGAAGCCTATCTCTGCCAACCCTGGGCAGAGGCAGGGTAAACCCTAAACAGTTTACCAGCACACACACAACCATTCTCACTCACATGCACAACTACAGGCAATTTGAAACAACCAATTAGCCTAATGTGCATGTCTTTGAACTGTGGAAAGAAACCGGAGTATCCGGAGGAAACCCATGCAAGCACGGGGAAGCAAACTCGACACAGAAACACCCAAGCCCAGGACTCGAACCCAAGACTTTCTTTAGATTGTCTTTTATTAGACAATGTTTTAATGCCACTCTGTCACATTATCTCCCAAGTCAGGAATCTCCCAAAAAAGATTGATCAGGGTCGGTCGACCCGTTTAATCAAATGCTTTGCTTGTTGAAAAGGATGTGTGGAAATGGGTTAAAGCCAAGATACTGCTTGGGTTGTACTATATGCTGTTGTAAAAAGTGGAAGTTTTAATTTTAGTCGATATCCATTCACTATCCGTACTGCTTCTGTTTAGGGTCGCAAGGGAAGCTAGAATGAATTCCAGCTGACTCTGAGCAAAGGGATTGATACACTATGAACAGCCTGCTAGTCTATTGCAGGGCCAACACAGACAAACAGTTATTCACACTCACATTCAGACCTAGCAACACTCTGGAATATTCAATTAGCCTAATGTACATGTCTTTTTGAGCTGCAGGAGGAAACCGGAGCACATGGAGAAAACCTACACTCGCACAAGGAGAATATGCAATCTTTACACAGAGATGTTCTTGTCGACCATGGGGCTCAAATTCAGGACCTTTTTACTATGAGGGGAGAGTGATAAACACTACGCCACCATCCCCCCATTTTAGTCAATATTTTAGTCATAGTTTTCTCAGATAGTTTCATGAAACTGAAATGGATTTTGCTAAAGGATATGTCTCCTGGCTGTAAAAATTTCAGAGTAGGCATACCTTGAACTATGCGTTTCAGCTGTTCAGGGTGTACCCGGCCATTTGCCCATAATGGACTGACATAGACTCTAGCCTCCCCGCGACCCTAATAGGACTTAGCAGTTCGGCAAATGGATGAATGGATCAAATAGCACTGTCACAAAAAAGCTGTACAGAGATTTACAAATTCTGCATATACATTTCAAACATATGAATTTATAAAGAAATCCCTTACGAACAAACCTGAGGTGCAAAAAACTCCCTTTGCAACATGAGGAAGGATCTTTGAGAGGTAGCCCATCATCAATTGGGTGTCACTGGATAGTGTGCTTTTAAATA
>JAQMYF010000001.1:13885108-13896914 GCA_030014195.1 Neosilurus mollespiculum
TAATAATAAAAATTTAGGGCATGTTTTACAAATTACACACAAAATTACAAAGATGAAAGTTAGTGATTAGTGGTGTGATTAGTATGGCCTTGACACCTTCTCTTACATTATACAGAATTATACTTTGATTTAACACCCCAAGATTTTATTTATCACTTTCAGTGGTTCAAAAATAAACAATTAATATTAAAAAAAAAAATGTGTGGTGTTAATTCAACATTGGGGATTTGGCTTGCCTAAGTAAAACTGTACATGTTTGCTAATGTTTATATATTCTCTTTCTCTGCTCTAGACACAAGCCCTCAAACTTTACATATAATGTAGCAATGCATCTGAGCAATCACATATTATGTACTTTATGCAGTTACTGTAATTAGACTGCCATCTGCTCATGAGAACTGAGGGTCAGTTGATGAATTTTTTATCTGTATGTTCTCTGTATGTACTGTAGCTCTTAATATTTACTTACTGTTGCCATTTCATATTTTTAGCAAAGCTCCCAAGACTAGCAGCATAATCATTACTTGAATGGTTGTCCTGTGTCTGTCCAGTGTCTGCACATGCCCACCGAAAGAAAACCCAATAATGCTGCTGCATTACTGAGTTGATGATTCGCTCTTATGTATCTCGGACTTGCATCGTAAAGGGCAGCAGCAACAACAACAAAAAACAACCCTGATTTATTATTAATAATAAAACTGAAACCCAAAAAATAGAAACTCAAAAACCACCACTTAGGGGAGTGATGGCCTGGTGGTAGGGCGCTGGATTACTGATCCCAAGGTTAGGGGTTCAAGCCCCATTATCAATGGGTTGTCACTGCTGTCCCCCAGTGCAGCTAACTGGGTTATCAAAGGCCGGCCATGTCTCTCACTGTCTGTGGTGAGAGGCATTAAAAAGAACCATTGCTGATTTTCGTCAAGAGTAGGCTGCATTGCCATCAGTGTGTTTCTGCACTGCGATGGCCTGGCGAGCTGTACAGGGTGTACTCTGTCCTCACCCAGAGTCGGCTGAGATGTTAGGATTAACATGATGTGAGGATTAAGATGTTACGACCCTAGTTAGGATTAAGCGCTTCAGAAAATGAACGATGATGAGAATGAATGAATGAATGAACACCAGCCTTCAGACTTGCAGGTAAATAAATGTGTTTTGAACAAACGCCGAAATCAGGAGATCATGATAGAACATGAACTTGTTAATTGGATAATTAAACTAACAAGACAGGTGATACAAATGAAAGTGGGAATCAGCTAGTGAAAAGAAAGGCGCTGATTATTATTAATACTATTATTATTACTATTATTATTACTAATACTTTAACCTCTGTATTTACTAAACAGATTAAACAGGTTTTGCTTATGGCACGTGGTGGCATAGTGGTGAGCACTACACACTGTCCACTTCACAGCAAGAAGGCCATGGGTTCGATTTCTTGGCGAGGGTGTTTCTGTGTGGAGTTTTTGTTCTTCCTGTGCTTGCATGGGTTTCCACTGGGCACGTCGGTTTCCTCCTACAGTCAAAAGACATGCACAACTCTGCGATAGTCTAGTGAGCTGTTCAGGGTGTACCCTGCCTTCGTCCAGTGTCGGCTGAGATAGGCAGCAACCTACATGCAATCCTAGTAGGATCAAGTGGTTCAGTGAATGAGTGTATGATGCAGAAAGCCATAAAGCTTTTGTTCTTTATGAAGGTAGCAGAGGGTATCATGATTAAGTAATGTGCACAAGCACATTTGGAATCCATACAACAACTCTCTCCCACAAATGAAGCACATCTGATGCCTGAATGGCATTTTCTGGACTGAAAGTCATCAGTTAATGTAAAACCAAGGCCATGAGAGAGGATAAATGAGAGCAACTATAAAAGACCGACTTCCCACAATGACAATGACCAGCAAACGAGACACTCTCTCAACTGTGAAGATAATTGTCATGCTACATATGTGCCTAATGATTCTGTCATTTTACATTACATTGGTTCTGTGAGTGCTATGATTATTTCTAGCACTGTATAAGTCAACAGTACAATACACCATTTTTTACACCGGGTATAAAAACTTACAAGTATGTTGGTGGATGAACGCTGGGCTTCTATAAACACATCAGCTTGGCTGTTTATTTTAAGCAACATGGCGTAGGATTTAGTTTTTT
The DNA here is from genome assembly GCA_030014195.1 of Neosilurus mollespiculum. Classification (NCBI taxonomy): domain Eukaryota; kingdom Metazoa; phylum Chordata; class Actinopteri; order Siluriformes; family Plotosidae; genus Neosilurus; species Neosilurus mollespiculum. The sequence goes on from JAQMYF010000001.1 coordinate 13,887,262, forward strand.
AGTACTTTTTTTATTTAATGAGGCAATAAAATACAGTATGATATAATGTGGCTGAGCTGCGGTGAGTCCTCCTGACAATCTTATAAATTCACAGTCAGCACTGTGTTTGAGGGGTCAGGTTGGAATTACTGGGAGAATTCTATTGACACATCATAGCCCACCTTGGAAATAGTGGCTCAGTGCTCAATTCCGCCACTGCTGAGCACCCCCTTAATGAGCAAGAAACATAATCATCTACTCAATTGTATCCTGTACTAATGTTGCTTCAAAGCCAAATGATTAAATGCAATGCAGATAAGCTACACCTTAAAATGCCCTAAAGAAAGATGTCAGATTAAACCATATCTGGCAGGAGCCACAGCCAATCAGGGATGAGAGAGACTGAGAGCATTTGACAGTGCAAACAAAGCAAATAGAAGGAAAAGAGTCTGTTAGTACACTATTACCCTATTCCTACTTACACTAAAGGCTTTTTATTTACTGCTGTTATGCTGTAATGGTGTCACGAGGGAATGGGAACAAAGTGGTAAAGTCTATCTGTGGTATTCCATACACTCACAATTCCCAGGTTTTCTCTCTTTAATACTTGATAACTATAGAGAAACTATAGAAGTTTTGGTCTCACTCCTTGTTCAGTTCTGTCAATTACTGCAGCCAATTACACCACAGCATCAGTGCGGCAAATAAAACATCTAGTGATTGCATAGAGAGCAGTTGGTGCAGAGCTACCACTGCATACATGTAGCACACTGATTTTCCGAGACATCGTTTACACATGGTACATTAAACACCTAGTGAGTATTCAGATGTTTGGAAATTCTGGTATTCGGATGCCATATTCCTATCCCATAAACAGTGCTTAAATCATTCTCACTCACTTATTTCCTGAACCGCTTAATCTTATTAGGGACATAGCGAGGCTGGAACCGTCTCAGCCGACACTGGGCAAAGGCAAGGTACACCCTGAACGGCTCGCCAAATCATCGCGGGGCAGTGCACACACAGCCATTCACACCTAGGGGTGATTTGGAACAGCCAATTAGCCAAATGTGCATGTTTTTGGACTATGGGAGGAAACCATGAGAACATGCAAACTCCACACAGAAACACCCAAACCCAGGACTCAAACCCCCGGTCTGGGTACAAATCCAAAATTACAGGGAAGAAAACATCAGCAGATACAGGCCGTTACTTAATAATTATTAAAGACCCAGTGGGAATGAAAAGCTGTTCTGTATTCCATGTTGTTTTTAGAGGTACCTTAACTGCTGTTGTGTGTGAAAAGGGTACTTAGTAATAAAATTGGCTTAGGCTTGATGGAATTTCCTTGTCAAACAGATTAGTTATTTTGAAGCTAGTGAATAGTTGCTAGTTTGCTGATTTATCCTAATGAAATTTTCATGTGTGGTAAAGGCACAGCATAATGCAATTTCCAAAATATTACTCCTTGGCATGTTTCTACCAAAGAGGGTGAAATTCCAAAATACTACATCCAACAGCTTTAAGGTCACAGTGTCTAACAGCACTGAGTTGCACTGTGTTTGACTCCTGCAGACCCGACCATCTGTGCCACGACTTCACGCCTGAACAGCATGCTTCTCCTGACTTCACCACCTTGTGGGATCACCAAAATAAATGATGACCACCTGCAGTAAATCCTTAGGTAGTGTGATGAAATGCTTTGGAAAGTGATGTACAATATGTTCATGAGTTTTATTTATCCATCCATCCACTCATTCGTTATTGCACTTCTCCTCATGGGGTCACAGTGAGTTGTGTTTCTCAAGTGATGTACTTAATAATTTCATTACTTTGTTTGTGTGTGTATGTGGCATTCTTTATATAGGTTTTAGAAATAATTATACGGAAGCCTATCATTAAATTTATTAAAAAGCAAATTTTCAATTATCATCCTTTGGTCAGAATGTTGAATATGCATCTGAGTATTTTCATCAGAAATGTGAGCTCTGTTTCCTTGTGTTTACTTAATGATTACATTTTTTCCCCTTGATTTTTGTTTTATGGCTTCATGGTCATGGTGCGTAAGTAATTGATGGGTAACAAGGAAATGATTGAACCCAGGTCATTTCAACTTAAGCAGTTAATTGAAGGAACTTAACAACTCTCATGTGTATCTCCAGCACGATCCTATAATTAAAGAACACGCCTCAGCTGCCTGCTAAAAAAGAGGAAAGTACCACTCGTTTTTTTTTTTTTCAGGATTGCAGCGAGAGCTGTGATTTGGTCACAGATGCAGAAGGACATTCATAAAACTGACAAAAGTTACAAGGGAAAGAAGGAGGTTTGAGTGATGCATTTTGCCTAATATGCCTAATATGAGCATGAGAAACTTTTGTGGCTAAGGCTACGATTACAGCGCTCTTCATTTACCCCTGGAGGAAAGTGTGCTTAACTCTGCTTGGCTATAATGCATGGAAAATTGGTGTTGCTTTGAGTACATGCCTAAGCTGTATTACTTGCATGCAGAGGTGGATAGATGCACCAAGGGAACCTGCTGCGAAAGAGATTACGTGATTTCTCAGGGTACTTCAATATGCACATGCACTTTCCTTACAGATTTCAATGAAATTGGTAAAAGCTCTTTTGCAAATCTTCTTGTCTGACATCTCAAAATGTTTTTTTGTTTGTTTGTTTGTTTGTTTGTTTGTTTTTTTAATGATATCATTTTAAATAGCTTTAAATTTAAAAACTTTGCCACAACCAGTCCCAAGCTCAGATGAGAAAATAGGAGGGTTAGGTGTGGGGTTAGCTACCCACCCCTGTAAAAACCCTTCAGCTACAGAGACGTGAACAAGAAAAGCATCAGACATTGCTGCCCGGGATGAGGGGGGTTCTTCTTTAAGAAGACAGAGAATGCTGTGTAGTAAAAGCCGAACATTCCCAGAAGCTGTTAGGCCAACTCTCCTTGTCACTACATGGGTCATCATCACCATAGGACCTTGTAACTTTTGGACCTTGTGCCCAACAGGCAAGATAACACAAGTAGGAGGAGAAATAAACAAATAAGATCTGCTAGGAATTAATGAAACAAGATGGATGCAATCAAGTCAGAAAAGTCCCAGTTCAGGAGAATCGATCGTGTGCTCAATCCATAAGGAAGACAATGTCACACATACCCTGAGACTAGCCCTGATACTATACTTTAACCAACTCAGTGATTGTTTTTTTTCTGAACTGTCGCTGTTATATATTTCACTTGGCTGTTGTAAGTTGCATTGAGTAAATACAGCTGGGTGAAAATTTGTCTTCATTTCAGGCTGCAAAGCAACAAAATGGGAATATATGAAGAGGGTGGTTTTTACTATACCCACTGTATATTCAACAATCAATCTACTTTTCTATTAAACATACTTTCATTGTGTACAGTATATGTAGCTTTTTGGCCCTAAAAGGTTTAAATACTTACCTCCAATAATTATCCCTAGTGGGTACATTAGTGAAGCCTGTACCTTGAGGGACATAAATGGAGTCCTACTGCCCCACCTTCTATTTCCGACAGCGTAAGAGGTAAGAAAGGTTAAAAGTGACATCTTCAGAAAGAAAGCAAAACACCCGAGTAGTTTTTGCTCATTGTATTTTTCACAGAGTGGAACAAAATAACTGAAATATCAGATTAAAAGACCACTCTCATCTAGCTTCCCTCTGCAGTCTGTTTGATCCTGAAGGACCTCACATGGGGTGGGGAATCTGTTACTATTGTTTTCCATCTTTGATGTGCAGCATCTTTGTTCCCATGAGTGGAAGCTGCTGTGCTATGAGGCTAAGTGTCAGTAAGCTCAGCCTTGAGAGACTGATGCTGAATCCTGGCCACTAATCCTCCAAAACAACAGGCTGACAAACAACACAGCTACTCTTCCATAACCTCTGTTCATGTTTCAGCCTGTTTCTTTCAACTGCCCTGCTTTTTTTCAGCTCTTCCACCTGTTTGTTGCATGAGATTGTAATTTTTTATATACACTTCCAGTGCTAAACACTGTTGACACGATAGCAAATATAAAACAACATCTAACATTGAGGTTTTATTTTATTTATTTTCTGCCTTGTTCACCAAGCATTACCTCAAATGTATTTTTTTATTCCATCAGATATGCTGATGGAAACTTCCTGAATGACACGTCAGGATTGATCACTGTATGTGCTATTTTAGGAGCTTGTTGCTAGGGTTACCAAATAGAATAGCTTTGTCATAAATGAGCATCAAACATGTCCATCTGGCCTTGTGGCAATGGCTATGTATTATCAAGCCACCAATCATTAGTTGTGTCAAGCCATGACTGAATATAAGTAAACAGATATATAGGAGTGACTGTGTGTGTGTGTGTGTGTGTGTGTGTGTGTGTGTGTGTTACATTGACTATGAAGTGTGTGTTCTGGGATGAACTCTCTGAACTCTACCACTAATCTTAAAAGTACCTGGTAACAAATCGAGACAGTTTAAAATTCAAATTAGAAATAGATAGCTTGGCATCTCATTCATATCACACTCGTGTGGACTGCAAGCTACATAAAATGATGGCAATTTGATTAGATTTGGTTGTATGTAGGCACCCACCCCGCACCCCCAAAATTTATAAATAAAGCTGATTCTTTTATTAAAATTATATTCTTTGCATTTCTGCTTCAAACCTTATTTCCTATATTAATACATTTATGCAAGTTTGTATTAAACAGTTCATAGCATTGTACATGTATGAAATTTTGTGGTTGAGTACCTGCAGCTGAGCCACTAAACCTCACCTTGAAGTCTGGCTTGTAAACAGTTGTGTCTCAGTGCCTAGTTGTGTGATGACAATCAAAATGTTGCTTGTTCAGATCCTAGGTCTTTGCTACTACAACAAGCCCCACACTATTTGTAATGCATTCTACCTCACTTTTATGATATTTGGGAGTAAAATAAAAAACAACAAAAAGTTACTGCCATAAACATTTTCTGTTTTTACATCTTTTTAAATTCCAACTGTTTCTTTTTGTGTCTTGATTTCATATGGATACAGAATGTTTTCTATTTACTCTGAATGGCAGACCTACAACGATGACTGCATCTGCTTCATTTTCACAGTGGAACTGAGCAATACACCATCTGTGACAGAAAGACCAGCGACAGCAGTGAACGCCTCGTGTCTATGGACTTTCTCACTGACTCGCCAAAACAAAGTTTGAAAGCCAGGACCAGGCTCAGAATGAAAAGAGAAAAAAAGTCCAAACAATAAATGTGATGTCTCCACACATCCATTGTTGTAAATTACATATATTCTTTTGTTTTCTTTTCTTTTCTTTTGTTTTTTTTAAGTGAAAAGGGGTTAGAAACATTTCAGTAGGTATATATTCAAACTAATAATAATAATAAAATACTAATTGTGGTACTGCTTGTAGATGTGGCTAAATTTCAGAACTTTATTTATTCCTCAGGCTTTATTAGACTCATTAGGAACATCAAGAATTATAATTAAGAATAATAATTCCAGAACACACTACATTCTCTACATTTTCAAACCTTGGGATTCTCTAAGCAACTTACAGAGATTTTAGAAATTAAACTAAATGATGCCTTCAAATAAGATAACCAAAACCCCCTTCTCTTAATTTACACTCTCTGAACAGGCAGAAGAATGCAAGATATGAAAGACTTTCACACAGCATGGCCCATATGCTGGACAGAAAAGGCAAAGCAAAACCCAATACAACACTAAGGACCTGCAGGACGGTTTAGCTGGAAGAGTGTTGAGTGCTGTGGTGCACCTTCTACTCTGTACCTTTGACTGCACTACATGATCTCCACAAATGATTAATCAGATGCAAACCTCAGTCAGGGACTGATGTAAACAGATAAACAGATGCTATGAATTTAAAATCAATCTGCTTAGCCACAATCACCAAAGCTATGTTTGAAGAGTGTCAGGAGAGATGACAGTAGCATTTTTTGAAAAAAAACAAACAAACAAACAAACTTTGCTTAAAATCTTTTGATGGTGCCTTGCCACCCATAGTTGATCGTGTATTTTTAGTTATACTTCCAAGCACCGGAATGCACCAGAATAGCTGTTTTTAAGCTGAATTATTCAAGATGATTTTAGTTGATCACAGTTGGAAGCCAATTAGCTTGTTGTGCAATGGAGAAGGTAATTAGTTACACCTCATTAAGTTTACATGTATTTTTAAGGAGGGAGGTAATCCAATAACTATCACAGAGATGATGCTTTATATTATAATTTTTTTTAACTGTTGTAATTATATCTTTCATCTGATTGTTTTATGTTGCACTGAGTAAATACAGCTAGAATGTTTTTGTCTTCATTTCTAACTGCAAGGCAACAAAATGTGAATATTTTGAAGCTGGGTGATTCTTTTCTATGCTCACTCTATTTACAGCGGAGGTATTTTTAACATGTATTTTTCTATTATTAAATTTCTATTAAATACTGCACTATTTACATGTAATGTTGAGCAGACACTGGTATAAACACAATACAACTACACAGAATTTTTTTTTTTTTTTTTAAATATTTGTGTCCATGAAAAAGTGCAAGAAAATGTGATGACCCTGGAAAAATAGTATTGAACCTTCCAATTGAAATTTATTTAAAACTTTGAGTAGACTTTGTTAGCAATTCTAGCTTCATTAAGTTTCCTTTACAAGGAAGTAAAAGTGTTCAAGTGGGATTTTGGCTGATTCTATTACACAAACAGTTTTTTAAATAAATGGTAAATTGTCATCTTTGGTTCATTGTGCAAATTATGAGCTGAGAGCCACAGTGGTCTAATCCACAAAAACTTTCAAATGAGAAGGTCTTGTTTTGACAGATCTGAATGTCTATATTATCTTCTATATTACCTTGAATCATATTGTGAGCATTATCCCTGATTTTTTTTAGATTGCAAAAACTTTCATATAACTTTGATCAAAAACGGCTTTCTGTTGGTTAGATCACTCTGGTTCTCAGCCTTTCAATTTTTCTATTGGCTTTAAGTGTGGTAATTGACTGGGCCATTCCAGCACCTTTATTCTCTTTCTGTGGAACCTCAGATCCACTTTGTCTTATCTGACCACACTACATTTTTCTAGTACTTTACAGGCTTTTCAGATTTGTCACTACACATCACGAGACATTTCTTGCACGACAACGTGGTGCTAATTTGTTTTCCTGCATTCAGAGCTGGGTTCCCCATTTTTAATAAGTAGCAGTACAAACCTACCAAGATGCACTAACGCAGCTGATTGTATTTAGCACAAGTAGGAACTAATCTGTGCAATCATCTATTTCTTTTTCAATAATTTTTTTTTGTGCCGTTCCACTTTAATGCACATAACCATTTTATGAATTAAAATAATTACCATTTCTTTTCTGTGTAGTTTTATTGTGTTAATACTAAACTGTGCTCAACATTGCATGTGTGCTGCACAGGAAATACATTCATTCATTCATTCATCTTCCTCTGCTTGTTCCGCGGTCGGGTTGCGGGGGCAGCAGGTTAAGCAGTGAGGTCCAGATGTCCCTTTTCCCAGCCACTTCCTCCAGCTCTTCCAGGGGGACGCCAAGGCGTTCCCAGACCAACCGAGAGACGTAGTCCCTCCAGCGTGTTCTGGGTTGGCCCTGAGGTCTCTTGCCGGTTGGATATGCCAGAAACACCACACCAGGGAGGCGTTCAGGAAGAAATACAATACCATGCAAAAGTTTCAACTCATTCTGACTGAACTAAAATTGACTATTAATGTGTATTAAATAGAAAAAAGGTTTATTTATTTTATACTTATTCTTGTCCATTATAGATTACTGTTATGCACAGGACATAAATGTTACAGAATAAAGATTTTCCCAAAATATATTTACAAATTATTATTTAAACTACAGTGATGGCAACCAGGACAAAGCAGATGCTGTGAACAGTGAAACTATTATGAAGCACAGCAACAGCACCTCATTAGGCTATTATTTAACCTGGCTTTTTTTTTTTTTTTTTTTTTTTGAACACATTAAATAATAAAAAAAAAATCTTATATGTCACAACTATAATGACACATACAGTGTCATTATTTAATGTTCATTTATGCATGCATCAATTTGTATTATTTGTTACACACACACACACACACACACACACATTAGCAGCACCACACCCCCTCCCCTCTTGTGCTTTTGCTGAGGTACACATGCTTCTTCTGTGACCCTGATCCTCCTGATCCTTCTGCTTTCTGAGTCCTGTGGTCTGTCCTGGTGTGCTGATGCTGGCTGCAGTTCTCACCTTGGAAGCCCCTCGCTCCTGCAAATGAAGATGTATATGGACTTAGATCTGCACTTAGAGACTGTGAAGATGACTTTTCACTTCTGGTGATATGAACTCTTTTGTTATAATTATTTAAAACTTACAATTGTGGTATAACACTTCATGTTATGAAGTTTCTCTTATATGGTTTGTATTTTATGGTTTCACCCAAATGAGGATGGGCTTCCCTTTTGAGCCTGGTTTCTCTGAAGGTTTCTTCCTCATGTCAACTAAGGGAGTTTTTCCTTTCCACAGTCACCGCGGGTTTGCTCATTAGAGATGTGTAGGGGTTGTTGAAAAAAATTTTAAATTCCTTTTACTATGTAAAGCTGCTTTGCGACAATGTTAATTGTAAAAAGAACTATACAAATAAAACTGAATTGAATATATGTATATAAAATGTGTGTGTGTGTGTGTGTGTGTGTGTGTATTTAAAAGATAGAGGCAATATTTACATTTCATCTACTCACATTACAGGATTAAATAGTAGCTTATTAGCAAATGCCACCATGTGGAAAGCTGGTAGTCCCTTGACTGCATGTCATAAAAAAATGCAATCACTGTCGGTGATCTACCATGAATCTTTTACATGAATCTATAGTATTACTAATTGCTTTGGAACAAAACACACATACAATATTTGAAGTCATGCATCACATAATAAGTATTTATTCATTACACAATGCACATTCCTTGGATCAAGAACTTAAGGTAATAGGTGTTAAGGTCTTAAGTGAACAACAAACCCAGAATGAAGTTATTTGGTTAGTAAGGTTTATGTACCATATTAGATTAGGAGAACAACTCATAATGCACTTTATGACACATCGTTTCAGAAAGGAAATGTAATATCTTGATTTTATTTAATGTGAAATTGGTCAGCGGAGAAAAACATACATAAGAAAGAAATATATTGAGGTATCTGGGTCATCACACTTTACCTTTCTGTATATTAACCAGTTCACTTAGACTTTTGATGGCTGGGTCTGTATAACATTTATAGATCACCATCAGCACAAGTAACAAGTAGCACAAGTCTCCTGGGGCTTAAAAGAAGAATGCATGATCCTAGGAAGTGTAAACATTGGCAAAGTGATGATCTTAATTAACACACGTGTAGCCTTAAATGCATCACAGAGCTCTGCAGAACTGCAAACGAAAAGCATGCACACTATCATACACTTCACATTTAGAATCGCCGAAGGCTGGAGCTGGAGACTAATAACCAATTGATTTAAAGAGGCAGCCGAGGCACACTGGTGTCAGTGAGTGGGAATGTGTGAAACTCGGATGGACTATTATTAATAGAACACAGCCTTAGGTCAAAGTATCAGTGAAACACACACACACACACACACACACACACATTT
>JAQMYF010000001.1:13905060-13917910 GCA_030014195.1 Neosilurus mollespiculum
TCCCTCCGAGTGTGTTAGGCCGCCCCCAAATACGCATGCGCAGCAGTTCGAAAAAGAGGCGGGCGGTAGCATCGCATATCACGGAGGGGGTGTGTGCTTGCTTGCGCCCCTCCCTGGTCGGTGGTGGTGGTCGTGTGATAGGGAAGGCAAAAGTTGATGGGTGGGAATTGGAAACGACTAAATTAGGAAGAAAAATGGGGGAAAAAATCAATTAAAAAATAAAAAGATAGCTACTGCATAAGGCACATAGAATTCTGTTTACATTGTTAAAAAATATTTTTTTTCCTTAAAAAATTGTATATTTAATGGCTTGAAACAAGTAACAGTTTGGAGGGGAAGATAGAGTAGAAGACATTACCATCACTCAGACATTCATTCCCATTATGACGGTTATATACCAGCAAGAGAAATATCTCCACATGTACACGTACAGACAGATGGACAGACATACTGACACAATGTTCGCAACACAAAAATTCAGATCGATGCTATACCAATTTCTCTTAAGTATGGTGTGGTGCGAAGCTATAAATTATTAGTACATTAAAATGTTAGCATGAACTAAGGTGAGAGTGACCTAAAGTAATATAAAGTAAACCAATCTTTCAAATATACCATTTACAATGACATTTTTCCATTGGTTCAAGAAGTCAACTGAACTTTTTGTTTGTCCAAAGCCGCCAGTTGGTCTGGGGTGTGATGTTGGATGTAATGACATACCTTTTCAGCTCCTGGGTTTGGTCTCGCTGCAAGCTGTGCTCCTGGGGCTTCACTCACTGCCTCTGCAAATGACATTCCCATTTCAGCGGCTAGACCTAAGGGAAAAAATAAGCAAAAAAGCAAAGCATTAGAAAAGTGCACAGAGTTTGTCACGTGCTATTTCAAACACCTCATGTCTTCATATTTGGTTTCCTTTGTGGTTTAGGTGACCTTTGGCAAATCCAGCACTTTTCTCTGCTCAGTGGTTGTAACAGAAATAAATTTGGAAAAAAACTACAGTTGAGGCAAGGATTTAAAGTGTGCCAGGAAATCAAGGGTAGAAGATGATGGATAGTGAAAGGGAAGCCTGAGCCATGAACTGGAAAATGTCTCCGTTTTTAGTCATCATTTAGACGTCAATATTTTATTAGCCAAACAACCAGTCAAATCATGTGAAGTAACCCACAAATATGCAACAGACAGTTGAAGCTCAAACTTAAGCACCTTGGAAACATAAATCATAGGCACCTCATAGTATATTGATAAATTACTTGAATGACTGAATGAAACACTATAAACTTGGTTGAGGAATGTGATCGATCTAGTGGAGGTACAAGTTAATTCAGTCAGGCTGAACAATGATTCATTTCCTTTCAGGACCAGCAGAATATATAAAAACACCACAGTCAGCAGTTAACAGTAAAGGAAAGTGTTTGTGTGTAAAATGCAAGATGATGCAGTGGTGCAGTAATTATCCGAAACCAGCAGTATCTATAACAGCAAGTCAGAGGGTGTAATAATTCAGTCTAGTAAATGCAGTGAAGTCAGCGAAACAAACAGCTAATGCTAATTCGCATGAGACAATTTGTAAAAAAAAATAATACTATTTAAAAACATTACCAACATTGTAAAAAGGGGGACACAAGACCGAACAAGAAAACAAATAAAGGAAGTGGTGTTCGTATTTGCGCACTCAGCGGTTTATATTGTAAAAAGAGCAGCTAAGAGACCTTAAGTGATGTTGGGGTCTCGAATTACGACAAGCCTCTACAGTAATTTACAGAGAAACAGTTAAAATACTGCAAGTTGACTGGGTACAGAGGCTAACCAATTAATAATTAAAACAATTTTTACATTTTTAATACCACATCTTACTGGGTTTTCAAAATACAATTTCAAATGTTGCTCTGAAATATTCACTTGCTACACATTTCCCAATACCACCAGGTCCACTACCAATCCATTTTTTTTCTTTAAGCTGTTGATGTTGGCATCCAAGACAGGACATTTTGTGTACATTAGTGAACATTAATTTTATCTATACAAGACAATAATTTCTGGAAGTGTTCCTGAGCCTATGCAGGGATTTCCATGAGAGAAAACACTTGCATTGGTTCTCTTTGGGTGCTCCTCCAACAGTCCAGATTAGGTGAGTTGGCTACTCAAATTTGCCAATATGTGGGATGTGAGTGGGAGTGTCTGTGTTAGCCCTGCAATAAAATGTTTAGGGTGTACCCTACCTCTTACCCAAAGTCGTCTGGGAGTGGCACAAGCTTTCCCCCGGACTCTGACAAATAAACAAAGAAAATAGATGGATGGATAACTCAGAGCTAGCTGACTTAATGATAGATGTGCTAATCAATTTGAGCTGTCCTCTGGGAATACTTCCATTATTTTTATTATTGCAGTGCATTTCTGTTAATGTGTTGTTTTGTCGGAATTTGCATTGGGTTGTCGCTGAGTTGTCTGAATTTGGAATGTGTGGACCTCTGAAGTTATTCTCCTTCCAAATACTTCCTTTAATATTAAGAGATGTTTGGGTGTCTGTGCTCATTCTCCCACTTTAAAAAAAAAAACAAAGAACACTTAGAACTGTACTAAACGCGATTGTTAGTGCACTGCTACTTACAGTTGTGTGTCTACTGGCGTCCATATAATTATATGACAAGGCAAATGAGAAGGCCTTGGTTATATGAAATTTTTGTATGCATGTATTACAGAATGAGAGTTCCAAAAATTTTTAAAAATACTCTCCCAATTCACTCAGAGTCACAGGGAAGAGATACAAACTGCTGACCCACAGCTTGATACCAAGTCACACCATATCATATCTTAGTACTATTAAAGTACTATTACTAAATAGCACAAAAATGGTACTATTAAACTACTATTAAATTACAATTGAAACTTTTTTTTTTAACTTATATAATCTTAATTGGTCAGGATGCTAAGCCACTATTAAGTCTGTTTAGATTTGGTAGCAGGTGTAGTATACCGTTTCACAATCTCCCTGACTTGTTGTTTCAAAAATGCTACAGCAAAGGTATGATGGAGCGTCAGCTGTAGATGGAGAGTAATATTCATTTCTTCCCTGTGCATATTCAAATATGGTCTAAGGGCCAGATTTAAATCAAGCGTGCAAACTGATTTACTAAGGTTTGCGACAAATATTTTGAGCTAGTTCATGGTGTATTGTGTAGTAGCAGACACCCTCTCCAAAAGCCTCTGCAACAGCAGGTGGCTCCTCTCACTGCTTTGCAGAACAGAGTGGTTCAGGAGATCCTTTATCCCCACTGAAATAAGATGTTTCAACACCGCTGTTTAACGTCTATCTATCTTGCATCACCATGGTGTTTCATGAGAAAGTGTGTATGCCCTATGTTTATATGCTTTTCTGATTATAATCAACATGCTGCACCTGTCCCGTTAGTAAATTATCCACAGCTGAATATCATCTGCTTGTTTGCAACCCTCCACTAAAGTGCATGGCTCTTGGTAGATTGGGCATGTTATATTATTATGAACTGACAGAGCCTGTGTTTAGAAAACAGCGCATTGACTGTGGATCACCCACAAAACTGGCCACACCGACCAGCGCAATGTTAGGATTGTGCCGTAGTTTAGACACCGAAACTGTGCAACTGACTTCAGTAATGACTAAATTGACAAACACACAAGACTTTAGATTACTGAAGTCTCAGAGTATACAAAAAGAGAACTAGAGTTTATAATACATCAGGTCTATCTAAGGTCTATCTGGGGCACTCAACAGCATGAACCTTCACTATTTTCAATATCCCCATCTGTCTTTTTAGCCATTAAAGGCTGACACAAGGGCAATACTGATATTAATGCAATCAAGAAATTGAGACCATGGTGTATTATGATGAAGCATTGACACCCATCTCTACTCCACAGTACTGATGGCCAGAAATTATTAAAAATAACACGAATGAATAAAATTGAATTCGGAATATAATAAAAGTGAACTCGTGCCATCCTTAGCACCATTCTCCATTGCTCATGTAGGCCACGATAATTTCAAAACTAGGGTCTGCTTTAGCCTTAATTAATGATCTTAGGGCCCTCATCAGGCTCATCTTACATCCAGGCATCTGGATTATGATAAGACCAAATGAAGTATTAGAGCATAGATCCCGAAAAGGCATGATTAAGTTGACGTGTCATCTATCTGAGGTTTTAGCTAATGGCAGATTCAGTGAGACTCAGTCCTTAATATCAATTTGCTCTCTCTTACATCAAATAAGGTCATTTTACCCAAAATATTCAGAAACTAGAGCAGTGTCACTGCTAAATTAATTCAACCTGAAAAATAGACCTTAAACTTTAAAAACTGTGTATAAATGTTTTTACAAAAGCTCCAGTGATTTTCTTTGTATACATATGTCTAAGTACAACGAGCATTGCCAGTCACCTGTAAATGGCCATGCATGTTCATGGCAAAGCTTAAATGATGCCTGCAAAATGTCATAAGAAGGCAAAGCTCACAGAGCACTGCAAGTGAATGAATGGTAAAATAGTTTGTCGAGACTACAGCATTCACAAAATTATTCGGCAAATCAGATTAGCTGTTGCAGCAAATCAGCTATCATAGATATAAAGAAGTCTTTGTCGTTTCAGTAGGTACCATTTCTTTTGTCATACTTTTGTCCCTGATTCTGATTGGCTGGAATATAGTGCTTCAAGACACTTTTCTCTGTTTTTCATTTACAGAGCCATGGATGGCCACTTTTTTTCAATGTGTGACACCTAGCAGACTGTAAGGAGACATTTTTGCAAGTTAACAATGAAATCAGAATTGACAGAGAAGTATGGGTTTATTCCCCCCACCTCATATTTAGAGATGTTTTATCAGTTTACACATTGTGGCACTAGTCAGAAATGCTTAACTGAAGGTTAACTTCAAAACAAAATTTAACCATTAATGGTTTAGCATTGAAAGGTTATGGTTGTCACTATTCGGTTATGTTAATTGTTTAGCCAGACTTTCGTAAGCAAGCAATTTAGCTGGACCTCTATAAATTTTAATTGAACACTACAGAACCGTGTTAAAACTCCTCTGAATTACTACACTGAGGCATGTAACGTGTAATTACATGTGCCTGATGAATCCGGTGATTAGGATGTTAGACACTGCAGCTCATAGGAAGCTGTTTGGATTAATCGACTGCAGAGTCACAGTCTGCTGCACGCTGAATATTTCAGCACTTCACTGTTTGGTTCCTTTGTCAGGATGAAAGCAAAATATACTTAATCATGTACAGTGGTGGGAGGCACGGTGGCATAGTACTTAGCATATCTGCCTTGGAGCAAGAATGTTCTGGGTTCGTGTCCCATGCTCAGGTGTTTCGGTGTGAAGTCTGCATGTTCTCCCCGTGCTGGTGTCAGTTTCCTCCCATGGTCCAAAGACACGCACATTAGGCATGTTAGTTTCAAATTACCACTACTAATAGTACAATTAAGCGATTCGGCAAATGAGTGAGTGAGATGAGCTGTACAGAGGCAAGAAAAATGTATAAATATATATTCGAATATGGTCCAATCTTCATCTCAGTTATAATAATGAACAAAGACAATTTGTTTTAACTAATAATAATAATAATAATAATAGTACACACACAATTATAATCGTTCATGTTTTTCCTGAAGACACCCATTATACATTCACACTGCTGTTGGAAAGAGTAAGTGAACCCTTGGATTTAATAACTGGTCAAACCTCCTTTGTAACCAGTAAGCTCAAACCAGTGCAGAAGCTGCGAATCAGACCTGCTGGTGACCATTCTTTTGTACAACAGTGTTTTAATTCAGCTATATTCTTAGGATGTCTGCTCTGTATTGGGTTATCAGGGATGAGAACAGGCTTAGAAAAAAAGGAGTAAAATGGGCAGCAGTCAAGGGTGCTGCTTTTTTTTTTAAGTGTATCTCAAATAATACAAAAATATACTTTACAATAAAATAAAATACACATAATTACACAACCTAACTTAAAATACTTTAAGAAAACTACATCTAATGAAATAAAATGTCTGAGACCAAATTAATAATAATTTGAAGTACAAAATCCAGTATTTTAGTTGTTTTCCTGTACTGAAATTAACATATGCATTAATATGCAAATACATTTACAATGCAGCTCCATATACAACTTTTTTAAAGCAAAGGCTGCCTTAATACACTATATAATCTCATTTTAATACTATTAATATTTTATTAGCATTCAAGAAAACATAAACGTCTTCCTACCTGCATTA
Source organism: Neosilurus mollespiculum (assembly GCA_030014195.1). NCBI lineage: Eukaryota > Metazoa > Chordata > Actinopteri > Siluriformes > Plotosidae > Neosilurus > Neosilurus mollespiculum. The sequence continues at coordinate 13,911,315 of JAQMYF010000001.1, forward strand.
ATTTACAAACATAGAAATCCTTCAGCTGTGTGTGTGATCTACAGCACACATCCCTGATAAAACACAATCCCACACATCCCTGATATAACGCATGAAAATGGCGGACTGACGGATTCCCTCATCTAGCAAACGGGTCTACATGCTAACATTAGCTCTTAATATTGGAGTGAAATTCAAAATAACTTGAAGTCAGAAACGTACAAAACTTATACAGGACAGAACAAACATTTTAGTGAAAAATTATGAATACTATCTTTGTTACAGGAGAATCCCCATATAAAGTTTTTGGTTGGACAATACTTTTGACCTCGTTTCTCAACAACCAATCGTCGCTTTTCTTTTTTGCTTCGACGTCAAAATTTACCAGGTGCTGCTCACTTCTGTTGATAATCTGACCTTTGCTCGCGGTGCCATGGTGAGATGACCAGACTGGCATATCATACGATGCCTGACACGTTCAATAAACAATAAACAGTGTGTTTCCCTCAATTAGACAATTCCAACAACCACTCAGATAAACAAAATTTTTACACTGGATTTGCATCAAAAATGACCCATTTGACTCTCAAAAAGGCGGAAAATTCTCATCCCTGGGTTATGGTCAGGGCCCTGACCAGGTCACGAGAATGGTGTGATCTGACTGGTCCACAATCTAGAATTTTAATAAAACTTTACCCTGCGTGAATAATGCTTGAATCAAAACAACATGACAGCTGACATCATTGTCCCGCTTTAAAAAGGAAAAATAATCCATAACATTCTCTGCAGAGTATATACTATAACTTTAAATGAGTTAATAAACAAAACATTCTGAAGGGTGGTTTCTTTACATTTTTGAATACATTTTACATTTCAGTATAAACCAAAACTGAATAGGTTTAAAAACATGCTGTTAGCTACAGAATGCTTACCTCTACTCAGACAACACAGAGCCCAGTTATAATCGTACTGGTGCTTTTGTAATGGAAAAAATAATCTAGAATCTCATTTTGGTTTCCTTTTCTTTAAGTTTCCACGTAGTATATACTACAACGGTAAGACTATACAGTGCTTAGCTCTGCTCAGAATGCACATAGCTCACCTGACCTGCCTTTGTAACGGTTAAAACATGTAAAAATAATGTCTAAGATAAGATTTTTGTGTGTTCCCATGTAGTATTTACTAAAACAATGATTCAGTCAATGTCTTGGTGGATGTCTCAAGACTTGGTTGACTACACAGCAACAGTCACCCTGCCTTTGGCGAACAATATATAATATCAATTTCATCTGTAGAACCTCCATAATCCATAATGGCTTCTCTATAGTCCACTCTAACCTTGAATTCTTCTGTTTATGTTTTCTTTTTCTTTCTTTTTTTTTAACCCTCCCATTCTGTTTACACTTGCACCAAAGTTTAGACAGTTGACTGGAAACATTGTCACACGTTGACTGGAGCATCTTTTGCCACAGTTCATGTTGGATGTCACTCTTGAAGAAGTTTTATCATTCTTTAAATTGTTTCGGTTGACAACTCTCAATAAGCAAAGTGATTTATTTGCTATGCATTAAACAAGCTGAGTGAACATCCTCTCTGTATGGAAAACCTATAATTTGGCGATAGTGGAAAACACTATATTATCTACTAAAAATAATTCAAATATAAAAACATAGAAACCGAACATATCATGCTGAGAACTAGTGAATATTGTATTCATGTATTCAATTATATATTAGCTGAAACTATCACACCCACCCAAAAATACACTGGCTATGTGTAGAGATAGCAAGCATCCAGTGGAACAACATGGAGGTCATGGGTTCAGATGCATCAGCAGTCTCCAAAGAAAAAGGCATGGCATTTTCCCCATCAAATAATTCAGCCTATTCTCTTTCCCTTTTAATTAACCAGAGCTTAAAACGAATACATAAACGAACAGTACAAAAACAATGACTAAAATGAACGAAAGCTGCTTCGCAGGCAAGTGTTTATTTGTAATAACAAGAGTGCTTAGGGTGACACATTAACACTGCATGCAAATGGGAAAGCAAACCTCTTGTCAGGACAAAAAATTCTTGCCAAGCCGCAGACAGAATAATAAAAGAATAATTGTAGTCTAAGCCTAGAATTTAAAGGTCCCTGTTCCATTATAGCAATTAAGCAATAGGGTGTATAACATGCAATTGTGTGGATCTTGGTGAATGCTCCAAATGGTTCACTCAGGCTTGATGCATTTAGGCAACATTCCCTGTCAAGTCATATTAATCTAATCAGATTGATGAGTTGTCTTGAGTGCAGGCATGACAAGGCGTAGCACCCTAGCATGAATTATTCATGAGGAAGCACTCACAAGGAACAAATCTGTGCATCTATATAACAGAGTCAGCACACAGACACATATGATACCCAGAAAAGTCAGATGAAGTTAGATGAGAAACAATAAGGTAGAGTTAGAAAAAAGTTTAGGGAATTAAACTGTAAAATCTCCATAAAGCTGACCCCACACACTGGAATCACTTATCTGTTGTCAACTGGCGTTAAATATTTAACATTTATACCACATTAGTTGTGCTAGTTTCCATAACAGTGATCAAGAAATATAAGCTTTTCATTCAGAAATAGTAAGAGGCATGCCTACCATGGAAAGCTCTGTATGCACAGCCAAGACAGGCAGAATTGGCCACGTTGATGGTGTACACTGGAGCACTGAACACGTCAGACAGAACCTGTGTTATTGAGAAAAGGTCATGGTAATTATATTCCTAACATGATCTCAGCCATAAAGGTGGAACATTGATTTACTGGTGGAATTACTGAGAATGCAGACATGCTATGTGCACCATGGTTGTAGTTAAATATTTTTTGTAATGAGACCAAGGCCCAAAATTACCACCTGCTATTCTCCAAACTGAGAGTAAAAACCTATTTTAGCAAATAAAATATATGATGTCATTTGCTATTTCTGGGTTGTTTAAATACACGTCACTACAATATTTCATCACTGCAACATGCAAGTTCAACATGCAACTACATTTCTCAATTCTTTAAATGATCTTTGCCCTGTTGTAATTTTGCTATACTGTATTAATCCCACAACGGAAATTATTGCCTCTGCATTTAACCCATCCAAAGTGAGCACACGTAAACAGTGAGCACACACACTCGGAGCAGTGGGCCGCCAAATACATTGAGGGTGAGAGCAGTTGGGGGTTAGGTTCCTTGCTCAATGGCACTTCAGCCATGAAGGTGGAGGAAAGGAAGGTGCAACACACTCCCCCCACCACCACATGTTTTTCCTGATGGTTCGGAAAATGAACCAGCAACCTTTCGGCACCCTAAGGCAATTCTCTAATCATTAGGCTACGGCTGCCCCATGTATGTAATAGTTTAAATACAACAGACATGATTAATGTTTGATAATTGCCCTTTTTTCCAGCTTACCAGCCATTAGCAGATTGACCAAAAAGATAATTTTGGATACAGAAGTCAATACATCAGAAACAGAATAGTACATATCAAATGTATGTTGTAAATGCAGCAGTCCATCATTTCATCCTGAGTTACATTTTCCAGTGCTCTCTTCGTGTTCATTTGGTGTTCCTCCAGGCTCTTGAATTTCCTCCCCAATTCTGAAAACTTGCCAGTAGGTTGACTGGGTAATTGAAACGGATGTCTCGTAATTGACTGGGGTCCTATCCAGAACAAATGTAGCCGGTGTCCTCTGCATTGTGTTGTGCTTTTTAATGTGAAGGAACCACACCGTTGATGTTTTGAGGGGCATTTTTATTGCAGTGCTGACAGTGACATAAAAATAAAAATAAGCCCTTCACAGCAACTTCCTCCCAAATGACATGAGGTAAAGAGAGAAAAAAAGCAAAAGCACAGAGACTACATATGTGAACATAACACACCTGGCAATGACATAAAAAAATGAGCCCTTCAAAGCAACTTCTTCCCAAATGACATGAGGCAAAGAGGAAGTGATTAGGCTGGACTGGTCAGTTTTATAGTGGGTACACAGGGTTCCCCAGATCAGAAAGCAAGGGCATAAGGTCAACCCAGACTCCACCCAAAGAACATTTCTCTGTCAGGTAAGGCAATTAAATAAATAAAAAGAAATAACATTTTGTGTAATTATACACCACATAATCCGTGTTAAATACATACAGCATGACCTTTGTTAAACAAACACTTTACTACCAGTGGATGAATGGATGGATGGATGCACTGTATGAAATGACTCTATTTGTTGAGTGTAATTAGACTGTGTTGTGCAATCTGTCTCTGAAGCACACTTTTAAAGATTTCTTTAAAACATGCTGTAAATATTGTAATAACTGAAACAACTGAAGTCACCATGCCGCAATGCAAGCATCTTAATCTAAAAAAAATATCTTTTATTTAGCTTTAAAGTGCAATAAAAAATAACTGTAGGTGGAATTCTTACTGAAGCAGGAGTGGGATTAATACAGCTCACACACAGCTCTGCACTTTATGCAAAATATTAATAAAGTGTTTCTTTTCCATTAAGGCAAAAGGAAAATTAAAAGAAGATGCCAAGCATAGTGCATAGTGCAGGGGAGTTTTTTTTTTTTTTTTTTTCAAATTGGCTCTAAACACATTTTCACAATCTAGTAAAGCGAGAGATGAAGACTCCTGAAAAACCTTCCAGATGCTGCTGTAGACATTACATCCCCCATCCATTATTAAGCTACAAGACGTTATTATGGCTGTGCTCTCATTTTTAGAATCAATGATTTTATCCACTCAAGTGCATTAAAAAAACAAAAAGCAAAAAACGATACTTCCCTAAATAGTGCAGCATGCTGAAATTCACTATTAAATAGTGTCATTAAATATTTTTTTCCTTTCATTTTTATGTAGCCTACAAAAGCACTGAAGCTGGAAATTTAATCTGTAGCCTGTGTTTAGCTGTTAATTAATGTGCAGTTTACAAAAGTGACAACCTTGAGAGTTTTTGCATACAATAGAGACTGTATGTATAGGACTAGTTGACATGTTTTTAATTACTGGCCAACAAGTAAAAAATGAGTGGTTGAAAGACCGCTACCTGCTGGTTATGGCCATGGTCAGTGTGTAACCTATACATACTCTGTGGATACAAGGTAGAAAATACACCTTGTATTCTGACATCACAGGGCACCATTCCCACACACAGACTGCAGCATGAGCTCAATCTTAAACTAGTGATCCTGAATCTGTGAGACATGTTGTGCCATCATTCGTCCTGTATCCACATAATGTACATGATGAATAATAAGAATTCTAGTGCACACTCAAACAGGGTTTAAATGTGCCTACTTAGAAAATACAAGTGCAGAGAATAGGCAGAATTATACAGGGATCATAGCATCACTGAAGTTGAGTTCTTGAGCAAAGCTCTTAACCACCAACTGCTTAGTGGCTTTTATCCAAAGTAATTGTAAGTCACACTGTCAAATCTATAATGTGATCATTTTCATTTTCTGCTCGTCACTCAGTGGGTTAGGTGACTTCATGTTATGTGATAATATTATATATTATGTATTATATTATATGTAATTTTTTTGGCATTTACGTTTTATTTGCCCGATTATAATCAGATTTTTACTGACACTGACACACCATTTCCAGAATGCAAATCCTGGTAAAGTGTAAACCTTTTGTTAGGTCACTAGCACACAAACTCATGATGCAACAGCATGCAACTGACCAAAAACACCAGAGCAGCCAACTTTTCAATTGAAACAGGGGATTACAAAAATGTATGTAATTACAAGCCAGTTTATACAAAATAAAATGTACATAGCATTAAATTACTTTTGTACACTTAAGTATACAGGTCCTGCTTCAATTTAAATCAAAAGCAATTTAATGCATAAACAAAATAAAAACCGACACCATGTTTATTCAACATGGTTTGGCAGCATAAACAATGCAATAATGCAAAATATTCCTTTTATAAGTGTGAAGAGTTAGAATACATTAAAAAAATATGAAATGATTTATAAGTATCTTGGACAAACTAATAACTAGGAATAACTTGGGTTATATCTTACAATCATGGGATATAATTTATACACATAAGAGGTAATGTACATGGATTTTCAGAAAATAAAAAAAGTCAGGATTATATATATATATATAAATACCATGAGTACATAACAAAACTCAATCACTATCATAAAGGAAAATCAGCCAATCACTATCCAATATGCAAAAAAAGATTAGCCGATATTTTGTTTGACCTTTACTGTCTAAGAAGTGGAAATAATTGCATAATTTTACTCAACACTTACTTGACATTGAGCACATTTTAGTAGCAAAGAGCCTAAGCTGATGAAATTCTTAATACATTTCACCTGAGCTGAATTTTAAAGGATTATGAGATCTTTTATATAACAGCGTTTATAATAGTATAAAGTCAAATAGGCATAGACAACAACAATAATGATATAATGCTAAACATTATGTAATGTTGTGTGATGGTTTGGGATTTGCTGTATGCAAATACAAAGTGCATTACCTATGCTCCACAAGTCTCTCTCTCTCTCTCTCTCTCTCTCTCTCTTTCTCACACACACACACACACACACACACACACACACACACACACA
>JAQMYF010000001.1:13919565-13935655 GCA_030014195.1 Neosilurus mollespiculum
CACTGTCTCCCACACACACACACACACACACACACACACACACACACACACACAGACACACAAACTTACACACACATGGTGAGTGTCATGGCCACAAGGTTTTCTCCAGATATCTGACACTAGTGGGAAAGGCAGTTGCTGCTCACGACCGAGGACAAAAAAAAAAAAAAGACACACACACACACACACACACACACACACTTGTTAGTGGGAGAGAACAGTGAGAGCCTTTTGGCCGAGCCCAAACACTCCTTCGACTTCTGTAAACAAAATACCTGTGCAGTGTTTCAAAGCAACCTGCCTTTTTGTACTCACTCACCTCTGAATGACACTCTTTCCCTCTCTGTCACACACACACACACACACACACACACAGTTTGGCAAGAAATTAGCGGCTGCAGGGGATGTGCAGCGAGGCGAGAGAGAAAGAGGGAGAGAGTGGGGAGAGGGGGAGAGAGAGAACGAGAGAGAGACGGACAGAGAGATAAAGAGAGAGAGAGATAAAGAGAGAAAGAAAAAGATAGAAAGAGATAAAGAGAGAGAAAGAGAGCAAGAGAGCGAGAAAGAGAGAGAGAGATAGAGAGAGAGAGAGAGAGATAGCTCCACCCTGTGGGGTGAGTGTGAGGTGAGCACAGCCCGAGGCATCCAAATCATCTGTTAAACAAAACCACACACACACACACACACACACACACACACACACACAGGGGGGGGGGTCCTTTATCATGGCAAACTTCTTTATGATGGTGAGAAATTCTACATTGTTTTGCTCTTTCTCTCCCTCTCTCTCTCTCTCTCTTTCTCATACAGATTGAACCCTCTCTGTCTCTCACACTCAGCTTGATCCATTAGCGTATCCGTCACATCCCCTACCGTCATCACTACACTGCAATTATCCCAGTACACTCAGTACACACACACACACACACACTCTCATGGCCTCAAGCACAAAGTACAAAACACTCACACACACACACACACAAACACCAAGATGAACATAACCCCCAAAGCTATACAGCCCAGTGTGTCCAGAAGTTCAGTCCAGCTCTCACGTGTGTAGAAAACAAGACTGTGTGTGTGTGTGTGTGTGTGTGTGGTCACCAGTGTACGCAGTAGAGAAGTGCTGCAGTATCAGTGCTGTGTTGTTGTTCCAGTCCTGTGAGAGCAGTGAAAGCTCCTGTTTCACACCACGCAGCTCTGCGGCAGCACAATGCAGCACAGGCCCGACATCACACAGGAGAACACGCTGTCGCTCACAAACTGACCTGAAACACAGACACACACACACACACACACACAGCATGGTAACACTCCCATACTGTAAATATGATTCAATCCTCTGCTTAATTGTCCTATGAATCAAAAACGCATGATTCCGAGGTTACATCACATGACATCCAGCATGTAAGGTGAGCCGTGTGGAACAGAGATCACATTACCATCACTTCATGAACATGATCTCAGCTTGGACAGGAAACCCAATTTTAAATGTTAAACAATTAACAGTAAAACACAATGGCCTGTGCTCCCGTAGGACAATAATCCAATGAACCCTGAAGCGTACTCGTCACAATTTTCCTCTTGATATGACTTCCTGGATATGAGGTCCTGTCTCTGGCGATATCCGGTGTGACATCACGCCTGTATTTCTGGGTCGGGGCCTCGCAATGCTGTGTTTTTATTTAAAAAGATCTGCGTCCTATAAGTGATGTAACTGTCACTCAGGAAAATGTTTTACTCACATTCAAAACTTCTAAAATAATGAATATATCACAGAGAACAAAGACGACGGGACTTCCTGTGATTGGTTGTGATCAAGAAAATGGTTATCAGAGATTGGTCATGTGAAGGACCGGTGTTTATTAGTCAGTGGTCATGGACAAGTGGTGATCAGTAATTGGTCATAGGTGGGACCATGGCTATCAATGATTGGTTGTGGGTGGGATCATGGTTATCAGTGGTTGGTTGTGGGGGAGATCATGGTTATTAGTCACTGGACATGGGTGGGATCATGGTTATTGTGATTGGTTGTGGGCAGGATTGTGGTTATCAGTCACTGGTCATGGGAGGGGGGTCTTGGATATTGTGATTGGTTATGGGCGGGATCATGGTTATGGTAAACAGGAAAATTATTCCACATCCAGGCAGTGAAGCCTGACTTCAAGTTGTCTCATCTGACGGTGCATTGTGGGAGACAGTAAGACATTTCCAAGTCAGGGTTTAAAGGTTATCTCTATATAGCAGCATCCACCACCTACACGGAATATTCTACATGCTTGTGTTTACATAAAGCTTTAATGGGTTAAGAAGATTTAACATTTATATTAATTAACATGAATAATCTCGCATACAAGCCAGGTTCCTCGTACCAGTCTACTGAGCATCCATGGGAATGTACATGGTTTCCTGTTCCTGTGGGACATTCAGAGAAACCACACACACACACACACACACACACACACACTCTCAGAGTGATTTGTGAATAGTGTGTTCATTTCAGCGTGTTCTCGAACAACTTGTTCCCTTTATTACTTCATTTGTAAGTAAATGAAAGGCGAGCAGTATGTCAGCCCGATGGCTTGTGTTTACGCTGGACGGGAACGCGGTGTCTGTGGGTGAAGCCTGGGCACGGAGCGACGGCACGTAAGGAATCAGAAGGGAACTGTGTGACCCTTTTATTATGTTATTATGTCATTGTGAACTCTCGGCATGAGCCGTTCCCCTTTCCGTAACGAGTGCATTACATGCACATCATGAGACCGGGGTGAGAGAAAAGATCCCAGAGAGAGGATAATAACAGGATAATCACCGCGGGACAATAATCCTATTACACACACACACTACACTGTCACAGTAAATGCACACTCTTGTAGCCAGTGCTATCGCGGCCAGTGTTGCAGCATAAACAAACACACACTTGATCCGTGGAGAAATGTGGAAAAGCGAGGGACGCTCAGTCCGCCCGTACTCTTTCATTAAATGAGTTATAGTGTAAATACTCCGGGATGATTTCACTGGACAGATCTGGACTGGAAATAAACATTTACAGACTTTCACAAACTGGGCCTCCATGACGCTCAGCAAAGTCAGAACAGAAAGGACCCGGATTGGTTCACGCAGACAGCCAATCCCATTCAAGAGGGGGAGGGATTTGGAGTCAGGAGTACGTATGAAGGAACATGTACGAGCATCAGTGAAATCACCGGCATGGGTTCTGTGTGCACTTTGCATGTTCTTCCTGAGCTTGTGTGGGTTTCCTCCGGGTACTCCGGTTTCTTCTGACAGTCCAAAGACATGCACATCCGGCGAATTGGCTGTTCCAAATTGCCCCTAGGTGTGAGTGTGTTTGTGATGAACTAATGAGTTGTTCAGGGTGTACCCCGCCTTCGCTCGGAGTCGGCTGAGATTGGCTCCAGCCTCCCCGCTACCCTAGTAGGATTTAGTGCTTTTGCATGAATGCTGTTCATCATCATCATCATCATCATCATCACACCATCTCGCCATTTATTATTTTCATATAAGAACACGGCACTGAGTGCTTTATTCCTAAATTAATGGGTACTCTCTCTCTCTCTCTCTCTCTCTCTCTCTCTCTCAGTCTGATGTGGGTCTGGGCTGCACATGTCATGCTTTCATGCTTGCGTCTGCTGACCTGTTTCCCCGACACTCCCAGAATGCTGTGCGGTTTGGCCCAGATACATGACCTCATCCTTCATCCACTCCATCCTCGTTAGTCTCCTTCTTCTTACTCTTATCCATCACAATCCCCACCATCTTTCTCACAGAGAACGCTGAGATTCTCTCTCTCTCTCTCCATTTCTCACTTTGTCTCTCTCTCTCTCTCACGCTTCCTCTCTCTCCCTGTCTTCCTTCCTCTCTCTTTCACTTTCTCTCCCCCCATCTCTTTCTCCCTTACTCTCCCTTTCTCTCTTTCTCTTTCTCTTGCACTCCCTCTCTTCCTTCCTCTCTCCCCATCTCATTCTTTCTCTCTTCCTCCCTCACTCTTTCCTTCTCTCTCTCTCTCTCTCTCTCCCTCTCTTTCTCCTGCACTCCCTCTCTTCCCCTTTCCCCGTCTTCCTCTCTTCCTTCCTCTCTTCCCATCTCATTCCCTCTCTCTCTCCCTCCCTTTCACCTGCACTCCCTCTCTTTCTCTCTGTCTTCCTTCTTCCGTCTCTCCCTTTTTCTCTCCCCTCTCTCCTGCACTCCTTCTTTCTTTCTGTCTATCTCTCTTTCTTCCTCCCTCTCTCCTGCACTCCCTCTCTTTCTCTCTCTTTCTCTCAATCTTCAGAACCTCTGAAACTCTGAATATTTAGCTGTGAAGTTTTAGACTTCAGTACACCAGACCGTGTACGTGTCTGAAAGCCAAAATACACACAGTACCTCATGCTGCACATGTGGAACACAGACACACACACACACACACACACACACACACACACGCACACACACACACACCCCTTCCAAACAAAGAAACATAAACAAAATGCCAATAAATATGCATTAGGATCTAAAGCATTCCTAAAAAAAAATATGCAAATGATATGCAAACCCAGTGCATATCGAAGCCTTTAAATCTGTTGTCCTCTGGCATTCTTACACAGACTCACACATAAAGAAACAGAGAGACACACTGACACTCTTCTGTTAAATATGACACAGAGTTTGCAACATTTCTAAAAAAGTCCCTGCGATGACGAGGATATGATCCAGTAGAATCAGCAAGTAACAGTTCACCTGTGTAAATTCACTGCAACATATTTATGTGTATTTTTGTGTGCTTACAGAGAGAAGCTGGTAAGCAGAGAGGGAGAGGGAGAAATAGAAAGAGTGAGAGAGAGAGAAGGAAGGAGTGGGAGAGAAAGAGAGCGAGAGAGAGAGATGCAAGCAGTTGTGTCTGTGAATAGTAATAAAGAAAAAGCCAATTGAAAAGTTCCTAGACTGAGTAGAATTGGATGGAAATTTGAATAAAGAAGTGAACTGTAGGGGAGAGGTGGCTCAGTGGTTAAGGCTCTGGGTTACTGATCGAAAGGTTGATGGTTCAAGACCCAGCTGCACCATGCTGCCACTGTTGGGCCCTTGAGCAAGGCCCTTAACCTTCAATTGCTCAGTTGTATGTATAAAAAAAAAATTATGTAAGTCAATCTGGATAAAGGTGTCTGCCAAATGCCATAAATTTAAATGGACACTCCACCTATCTTTGAGTATCCTATACCTGAGTTCTTTTATACTGGTGTCAAAACTTGTCAGAACTGGAAAAAGCCACCATGATGGAATCTGTGGTGCTCATCGGCTTCTTTCATATCTTTTTCAAAATCGTCTTGAGTCAGAATCCAGGTACTGGTTTAGCTAGATGAGTCTCAGGTACACTGTGTCCAGGCACTAATCCAAGCGCAGCAGGAGGAACAGCAGATGCTCCAGGACCTGCTCCAGAGGTCCAGTGGCACTGCTTCCCCCACCTGAATGGGGCTTCATAATGATCCCAAAGTTTCTGGTATTTTTCAAGCAGGCAAGGGATGCATGGTGATGTGTGGATGACCAGCTAGCAGTCCATCTGCCAGTGCTCACAGGTGAAGCCCAATGCACAATCCAGCAACTGCTTTCAGCCAGCACCCTAATTTATGTGTACCTGTAGCAGAATGTCCTCCAGCAGGTCAGTTGCTCCACAGAGTAGCACTGCAAATGCTTTCAGATGCTAGACATGGAGGAGGCAGACCGACCATTCCCATTGGCTCAGCAGCAAAAGGATGCCTGCAAGAAGTGGCTGCTGACAACAGAGGCATGTAGCACCTAGGAGATACTCGATGTCGTGGTGCTGGAGCAGTTTATCGTCAGACTGCTGGCAGGAACAGCTGAGTGATTCCAGTGTCATTTACTGGTGATGCTGAAAAAGGTGTTCAAGCACATGGAGGATTATCTGGTGGTGTTTCCAGCAGCAAGTAGACACCCCCTCGTGTTCTCTCTGTCATCCCCATTCTTTTCTTGTGGTTCCCACCATGTACCTTTTCCCTGCACCACAGAAACAGGGTCCAGTTCCCACTCCCCAATTCCTGCTCCCTGTATGCATGCCCCTACCCAATGTATCTCCCTTTCTTGTTAATCTGTTTCTTCACAGTGTTTAAATCCCTCTCTCTCTCTCTGTAGGTAAAGCCATCCATACTCACCAGGATCATGGCAAAGCCCAGGCAGAACTACAGGCATGGCCGAACATCCAGCCTGTTCCAGGATTGGCTTCACCTCAGTAAATCAGAGGCTGTTCAGGATTTCAGAGGCTGATCTGAGGCGACTGAACAGGAATGTACAGAGTACACAAGAGTACACAAGACAGCACACACAATTCTTTGGTGTATTTGGAATTTAATCAACCACGAACCATCAAAGCCTGATTCAGTGAAGGGCTGTGAAGGAAGCACAACTGGTGAAACATTCACAAATATCCGCTGGTTCCTGTCATGGTTTAATTTAGGGGAGAGAAGTGGCAGTAGCCATTGACTCACCCATTAACTGATTCTCAGGATGAATTGGTTGAAGTTTCAAGCTATAATAAAGCAAGGCTTGATGGAGGAGTCCTGCCATAAGGAAACTTAAAGTTTAGCATCGGCTGAGAAGGGGTCTCAAGGTCATCCATGTCAGCTCCACATCAGGGGGCAATGGAGAGTGAGTGCTTCACCCCTCTCCTCTCATCAGAGATTTCTCTAGGGGGAGTTCCCTTTGAAGCAGTCTCAGTATAAGACCTTGAAGCATGTTTTTGACCAAGAGTGATGGTCAAACTCCAGCCTAATGATGCACTTAGATTCCCCTAGTTTTCCATAATTAAAGATCAGTTATATAGAGTGAAGCAGGACACTGGTACATGAGAAGAAATGACCCAGTATTAGTTGTAGTGGATAATGCAATGCAAAACCTGGAAGCAGCACAGATGCGCATTTCTGTATGCAGTGTAGCAACAACATTCTTTGGTGTTATTCCCAGTGTGGAGATTTCATGTGAAATTCTCATGGGTCAGGGCACTAAATTCTTGTCATGCATGAATTACTAGGGGTTAAATTGATCCGCACCTCCATTTACCATCCTCAGACAGATGAGCTGGCCAAGTGGTTTAATCAAATGCTTGGAAACCATGATGTGGACGTTCAGTCAGGGTGCTGCAAGAAATTGGGATAAATGGCTTGAGCCCATTGTCATTCACAGTACAAGAGGTCCTACAATCCTCCACGTGATTTTCGTCATTTGAATTATTATATGGCCCAAAGAAAGTTCTTTTTAGTTATTTTACTGTTTAATGTTTTTGACCTGAGAGCAAAAATCTAGACTAACTCATCCAAGCAGGAGAGCCTGCTTCAGTAGTTTTACTGTCCATGTCAAGCTCTAAACTGCTCACAAAGTGCCAAGAGCACATGGCAAGCACAAGAAGTCAACAATGAGGTCAGAAGACACCAACAGAGGCAATGCATTTCAGATATACCACCTCAATCTCCTGGAACTGTGAAGAGAGAAGGTTCCTGTGTCTCTACTATACAGAAAAATCAACATAAACTCCACGCCTATCCAATGCGTCAAATTTAGCTGCTTGATCTGGACTTTCAAATTGTGTTTGAGTAGCAGGAGAACCACTAAAATGTCTAAAACTAAAAGTAATGTCATCATTACTGTTGAACAACTTACACAGAATAAGACACCAAACTGAGGATCCATCATGAGAAAAATGTATTGTACTGAATCTGCCCTTAAAATGTAAATAAAACAAATCCGTTTTTCATTTATTTTTGATAACTTTTTTATGCTTTTTTTCTCTGTATATTTTATGTGTAACCTCCAGTTGATTGTCTCGATTCCAGTGGGTTCATTTGAATTAGTTGTGTACTTCAGCATGAGCTGCTCAAGTCTGATGTGAGCTCAGCTTTGGAAAGCCACTATTTTAGCCTGCACTTTTGGTTTGACAGCTAAAACGTGGACGTGTGTTTGAGATAGTCGAGCATGGAGCTGATGTGTTCATGTCAGATCTGTACAAAATTACCTGGAAGAAGTTTTTAATAATTAAACCTGAGTATTTATTATCAATTATGGACACACGTAGCAGACTAGATCAGCTTTCCAACTCGCACTAAGTGAAAATCCCTTATTATATCAGCGGAGAGATTGTGTGGGAAATCCAAGTTGAATGAGTGATTCTGGGAAAAGCAAATAAAAAATACAGCAGTTCACTGAGTAAACAGAATAGATTACTGCATAGCCTATGCATATCCCATATTCACCTTTTTTCTCCCCTCTAATGCAGAGATCCAAGCGCAAAATACATGCTGCTCACCAAAACCACTGTAACAGATCTAAATTGCACATTTGCTCTGTCTGTTGTGAAAAGCAGCTTGAGCAGTAAGTACACTGTCACCAGAACAACCAAGTGACCATGATATTTTTTACAATAAAATACATGTGCGTGATGGTGGAAGGCACATTGCACTTAAGATTTTTTTCTTTTGAAAACGAAATGAGTAGATGGCACACAGGACTCTGGTAGATGCAAATCCTGCTGGCCGCTGGCTTAATTGGAAAGCCCTGCTTGATTATTTACACTGGCTGGCAAAAGTAGTCATACCCCTTGACCTCTACATTTACTGACCCACACAGCATGGTGCATAATTGTGAAGTGGAAGAAAAATGATACAATGGTTTTCAAAAATTTTTACAAATAAAAATTTGAAAACTATGACAAGCATTTGTAATCAGACCAGATGTTTTTGCATTTGTATTTAGACATGTATATCTGACCAAAGCACCTTCTTCCACATGTCTGCTGTGTCCCCCAGGTGGCTTGTGGAAAACTGCAAATGGGACGTCTTATAGCTTTCTTTCACCAATGGCTTTCTTCTTGCCACTCTTCCATAAAGGCCAGATTTGTGGCGTGTACTAATAGTTTTCTAATCTGTGGTCAGATTCTCCCCCCCCTGAGCCATGGATCCCACCAGCTCCTCAAGAGTTACCATGGGCCTCGTTGCTGCTTCTCTGATCAATGCTCTACTTGCCCAGCCTGTCAGTTTACGGCCATGTTTTGGTAGGTTTTGCCTTTGTGCCATACTCTTTTCATTTTCAGATAATGGACTGAACAGTCCTCCATTAGATGTACAAAGCATGCACAAAACTTTATCCCTGACCTGTCTGGTGTGTTCCTTGGAGTTCATGATGCTGTTTGTTCACTAGTGTTATCTAAACCAAATAACACTTCAGCAATTGTGGCCTGCCTTGGACCCAAGTCCAAGAAGGGGATTCCTAAGGCAGGCTGACTATTATAGAAGGTTTGTACACAATTTCTGGGACAGACCTCACTAAAAGGGGGCACCAGCTCAGGGCCAGTGAAACAGACTTGGCTGTTGGAATCGCCTGACTTTTTTCTCCCTATCATTCTTCAGACAGATAAGAATCAGAATACTTCATTGATCCTGGAGAAAAGTATGTATTGGATTGAGGGCTAGGGGCCATTCTGTCCCAAGTGGTGGAGTGGGAGGAGTGCTCAGAAGAGAAGGAGGGTCTGGCCATCAAGTGGGTGGTCCTTACTATTCAATACTACCTTCGGGGACACTGATTCACCCTGTGCTTGGAACATGCCCTGCTCCAAATCTCCACTGCATGGAAAATGCCAATGTGCAAGATCACCCATTGACATTTTGCCTCACAGCCCTGTGAATTCAAGGTGGTCCACAGGTGAGGGGCGCAGATGGTGGTGGCTGATTGGCTGTCCCACCAGGGGAGTCAGCTGCAGGGAGGACGGCTCCCTGGCCTGAGTTAGGCATTGGGGGAATTTGGCAGGTGTGATGGACAACCCTCTGCAGACAGAGGGGACTCTGTAAGAACCTACAGGTAACATACTGATGAGTTTCACCTGTGTGTAATTATCGGCAAAAATTTGTTATTTGTGTGCTTACAGGGAGAGGCCAGTAACGAGAGAGGGAGGGGGAGGGAGAGGGAGAGAGCGAGAGAGGGAGCGCTGCAAGCAGTCATGTCTGTGAGTGAATAATATTCATTTGTTTATGAAGTGTTTATCATGTGTGTCTTAGAGTGCGACAATACAAAAATAAAAGACAAACGAAAAGTGAAACTGGACTGAAAAATTTAATTAACAGAGTGAGCTGCCTGCCTGATTTTTAATCTGCATTATCCTGAACCTGAGATCCACTACAGTCCTTTTAATTTTATTAAGGTCAGAATTAAGCATGCATTCATCAAGTGATTTTGGTGTTTGTTGTGTTGCTGCTTACCTGAAGAATGTCATTGTTTGATGAGGCTCCTCCTGTTGCCAGAACTCTTGTTCCTTGAACTATAAGTTAAAAAAAATAATAAAATTTTTATTTTTTTTTGTGTTTTTAGTTTTGTAAACACACAGACATTTTTAATCAGGGTTTGTTCCCTGTTTTTTATGAATATAGGCTGTTTCTCCCATGTCCCCGTGGCCATAGATCATTGTAATAATCACTACATTCATTACAAATTGATAATAAAACCAGTCATGCTAAAGATAGTCCACCAATATTTAACTGAGATTTTCATGCTTAAAAAACACACAAAAAAATGGAAGATAGTTAAGCAGAAAAACAAAAACAAAACACATCTCAAATCTCAAACCAACACAGCTTTGTAATGTCGTCTAACCATTGGCCGATGGCACTACTTAAACAAAAATTTTGCCCTTTTCTCCTTCTGTCCTGCAAGTTTCTCTATGACTTAAAAAAAGACTTGGTTAAAGTCAGCAATTTCAGTCACCAGTCTCTATTCCATGGACAGCATGACCAATGCATTCAGTCTGTCTTGGACCGTTGTGTTTCTGAGAAAAGCTTTAATTCCTTTCAAAATTGAGAAGCACCGCTCAGCTTCCGCTGTGGTCATGGGTGCGGTGATGAGGATTTTTAGGAGTCGCTCCTGCTATTTCCGTGCCGCTTACATTTTTCTGACAGGTGCTTTAAGTCTCTTGCCCCAGTTCGTGTCCACAACGTTTTGGTGCCGGCACTTTGAAACAACAGGCAGGGAGAGCAGTAAAAGTCATTACTCACGCCACATCCAGCTAGACAAGTCCCTTTTTCATAGCCGGGTGTACGTCCGTCCGCAGTCGCTTGTCTGCTGCTGAATCTGTAAATCAGGTCAGTCTGGGCCAAGCTCCTTTATTTTTCTTCGTTCTTCCAGGGAACGTCTAGAAAATGGGTGGTTTTGTATGGACAAAACCTAGTTTTGTTTATTTTCTGTAGTTTTGCTCGCATTCGCTATCTTGCTCAGCTCTCTCAGTCGCAAAAGATGAGATTAACAAGTGACAGTCAACGTGGGGTCTGTGAACATGATTGACACCTACAAGAACTGTCCAATTGCATCAGATTAAAAAAGCTGCAAACAAAAGTGGGAGGGTCCGGGTCACACAGTTCTGCGCCCTGAGGAAAATCTACAGGGACGAGCCAAAAGATACCTTTATGGTCATTGTACAAGTATAATGAGCTGTCATTTGGAGCAAGCCTAGGGAAGTAGGATAAAATACAGTGAATAAGATAAATAGTAGGAGTAGTCACAGTGGTTAAGAGAGAAACAATTAGAAATAAAGCCTGGAGTTAACCTGGATTAACTTTAGCTTGAAAGAATTGGAAGAATAACTTTTTCTAGATATGCTTTTCAATAATTAGTTGCATTTTTATTTGAGTAAAGAATTCAGAAAATTTCCCCTATTTTAGTTATTTAAAGAACTCAGATGCCACAGCAAATTGGACAGGCTCCACAATGACATTTCTTCCTGTTCTCGTCCATTATAAGCATACATTCCTGTGTGGTATTAAACATATTCTTGAGGTTAGCCTTGGGGTTTCAATAAAAATGAAGCACAACCATGATTGATTAGTTGCACCATTCACACTATTTCATTGAATGACAATGAATGATGTACAGCAGGATGGAGCAAAAAAACAAAAACAACAACAAAAAACCCACCACTATAGAGGAGAAGAGACTAATATAAAGGCAGAATATATACAGTATACTGTACCTGTTTCACTGCATTAAATAAAACCTAATAAGGCTCATACAGGGCTGTTACGAATGTTTTGAACGGCTGTAAAAGTGATCATTCATGTTTTCTCCAATCTGAACACAAAAATGTGTGAACAATAATACACATTAATTTAAGAAAAGTTCCAGTTAGAGGTTATATAGTTTCAGAGCTCCAAGTCTTGAATGTATGAATATATCTATTCAGAACGTCTGTAAAAGTGATTTTTTTTTTATCATAAGCAAAAAGCAGACATCCTTTCAGGTGGTGCACTGTCAATAATCTCTTGGCTATTACTATTGACAAACAGAGCAGTAAAGTAAGCATGCAGCTGCACCGAGCCATTTATTTTTGCCTCTCTCATCTGGAGGAATCAAAGAGAATCTATAGAGCATTGCAGGTACGCAGGTTAGTGAAAAAGTCACATTCATTCATTGAAGCTCTTTAAACATAAGTCTGTAGCACAATATAGGTTACAATAAATGCAAAGACATTTAGTTAATTAAAACACAGCAGGGCCATGTGATGGTCTGGTAAGGAGCCTGTTTAGGGCGTACCCTGCCTTGGCCTAGTATTGGCTGAGATGGGCTCGGCTTCTCTACGACCCTAATAAGAGTAAGCGATCAGGCGAATGAGTCAGTGAGTGAAAAAACACAGGTTCATAAAATCAGGTTCATAGTCACTGCTTTATTTCCAATTTAATATGCTGGAATAAAAACTGTGTGTCAATTACATACTTAGACCTAGTATGCTTTCCTAACCCTGGGTTTACACTGGGGCACGATGTCCGCGATCTCTGCAATTAAAAAAAAGTGCGAAGCTCCACGATTTATGAGCACCCTTGGAGCACAATCGGGGAATAAAAAGGAGACAGCTTGCATCCAGGAGATGAAAACTGAAAGAATCATGGTGCCAAGTTCATGAAGATCCCCTATGATGGCGCATCAAGTTCTGTTACGCTCTACTAAGGTTTGTTAAGCTGTACTGCGCTCTTCTGAAATTCCCACATTCTATCAGAAGTGGCGTCAAATCGTAAAACATCGTAATAATCTGACCATCAAAAGTTTTGCCACGATCAGCATGATCATCACAAATCCACCAAGCTCCCTCAAGATCATCACGATTCGATCCCACAACCCACCGATGCTCATCACGATTCTCTCAAATTGTTGGAGATAGTGTACATTATTCCCCGGTGTAAACCCAGGGTAAGCAAGCAAGATGGGTAATCGATTTGCACTGATTATAATTATTACACTGCCATACTAGTACGCAGTTTTATAAGTGCCCCAAGAGTAAATCCAGCAAACACAATAGTGAGAATTAGGCATGCTCCAATACATCATTATTTCATCAAGATAGCACCCTAAGCTTTTACCACATATTGTTGCTTCTTGTAGTTGACTTGTTGGGTCGAGTTTAATATAAGCCCACAAAAGTCAAAATGACAGGACCATATATTATTTTCATGATTCATCATGATCATGATTCAAGATTTATATATTTAACTTCTGTCACATCTGTCCAAAATGTAGCCTTCAAATACATCCAATGTATGAAAGCTTACAAGCTGATCATACCCTGCAGTTTCAAATTATGTGAGCACAAAATTGTCAGTCTAAACAGTCTTCTACCAAATATAAGAGAGAAGTGTTATCATAATAAATGGCATTGAGTTAATCAAGTATTGTAACATGTACGCATCAGTCACTTTATTAGTACATCCAAATTCAGTTACACTGCTTTCAGCCAAGAAAAGAAATCTGAGGCTACAGTGGGCAAAACTAAACAGCTGAAGGTTAAAGTAACACCAGCTAGTTCCAAATAAAGTGGTCAGTGAGTGAACTATATGAATAATTATGGGTGCATACTGTGCATAGCTCTCATCTTTCAAACAGTTTTGTGGATTTTTCAAAACAAGATGAGTGTGTTAGTATTCTGAAAGATACAGTAAGGCCAAATGAGGGCTTTGCTAAACGTACTTACAGTAGAATGGTTGTGAAATCTTCTGCTGGTGTGTGGTTTTTTTCCTTTCCTTTTTTTTTTTTTTTAACACCTCTACTTAAACAGTTCTATTTTTGACCGATTTCAGGTCAGAAAGGCAAGCGCACTCTCCCACAGAGAAAAGAGAAATGAACAGGGTGGGGGGGGGGGGGGGGAGCACAATGCAGTTAGTCAGGCTATGTATGAAATTCCAGTGTTCTTGTTTATTCCATTCTATTTTAGGAGGCCTAACAAATCTCCTACTGCTACATTCCGAAATTTATAGAAGAATTATAATTATGTTTATTCTCATTAATCCCATATTTGCATAAGAGCCACTCCTCACAAATCCCAGGTGCGTGTGTCCATGATTGTGTATGCCTTTCTCATACTCAAAACATTCTGAAGTGCTCCACCACCAGATGTATGCATAATCAGCACATCATGTGCATTTTTAAGACTGAACAGTGACTGGTGTCACTGTTTGATTAAAGTAAAGATGTTGTCAATGATATGGTACAGAATAGCAGAAAAGCCTAAAACATCATTTTCTTTAATTATTAGTATAATTATTTATTATTATTATTATTATTATTATACGCCTGTGAAATTATTTTATTTTAGTGGGATTTCCTATGACTAAGCTACTTGTTACTTACATTTTTAATTCTGCTTATTTAGTGCATAAGATGGAAGAAGCACAATCTCAGCAGTGTGAAGGCATGAAAATGTATAAAATGCTATACTACATCATTGATTATATGAACACAAATTTGGCACGACAAATAATAATCATTGTACATGGTAAAAGACCATAATGTTCATGATATCCATATGCGGCCTTCACGCTATAACGAATTGGGCCGGCGAATGCTAGCATATGGACAATTTTTTGCACTCGCTGCCATATGCTAAAGTTCGTTTTGATTTTATTTTGATTTCATGGTTATTAATTTTACTGTGCAATGTTGTTTGCTGCATTCATCAGATATTTTTGTGAATGCATAAAAGTTTTCGAAGTACAACAGCGAGCAGCCTGTGCGCAGTGAGAAAGCTCCGTATGCACTATGGGAACATCTTGTTCATCTGAAGTAAGATTGTGGCTGCTTACTGGTATGGCCTCATTCGTCCACCCCATGTAAGTTAATTTCTAAGCAGATTTCTTCCTCATCATCTCCCATCCTGAGATTCAATTCTTTCTTCATGGCCCTTCTGGGCTCCCCTGCTGGTACTGTTGAGGGTGTGGAGGCAGTTGAGACATTGGATGGACTAGGAGAGACATTTCTGTGAAAAGTTTGGACTGACAGACCTGGATCTTGAGGCTTCATGGAATGCAGCTGCTTTCTGAGGTGAAGGTGTGGGTGGTGGTGATGGAGCCTTGCATGTCTGCCTGAAGAATGACTGCTTCTTCTGGGACATCTTCTTTTTCCTGTTTATATTTGCGAATCATTCGGAGAGTGTGCGCATAGCTCGTTATCCAGGTCTTCAATTGATCGCAAGGCTAACACTGAGATGAACAGTCATTCACGCTCACAGTTGCACCTATGGGCATACTCTAGTTGTAGAGTAGAGCAGTTGACCTAACATACATGGTTTCAGACCATGGGAAGAAACCGAAACACCAAGAGGAAACCCATGTTAACACAGGGAAAACTTCACACAGAAAGACCCCATTCAGCCACAAGGTTCGGACCCAGAACCTTCAGGTTGCGAGGTGTGTGAGGTAAGAGTGCTAACCTCTTCACCATCATACCACACAAATCTAAGCCTAAAATCATTCTTGCAGCAACGCTTACTGTAGACTTACAGCTCAGAAGAACTGTTGCTGTAATTAGAAAAACTGTCCTGTTTTCATCCCAGAATTTTTCTTATTAGTGGTTCAAGTACAAACTGCTTCCTCAGGCAAGCGAGATCAGCTCAGTTGGCCTTGTAGTGACACTATTCCTGCCGTTCTGGCTCATATATTCAGAACTGTCATCGAGACAAATTTATTTCCATTTGAATCTGTGGCTAATTGTGATCCAGTGCACTGTGGACATTATTTTGTGCATATTTAGTTTTTGACCTAATTCCATAATATGCTAAATAGTTTAT
>JAQMYF010000001.1:14001278-14012845 GCA_030014195.1 Neosilurus mollespiculum
GATCAAAGGTGCTGGCTGTAGATTCAGTATGATTTAAATTTATGTTAATAAGATTACTAAAACAAACTCTCTGAGTGACAGTCCTACCACATCCAGAGCCTTGAGGTATTCAGGGTGGATCTCATCCACCGCCGGAGCCAGGCCACCGAGGAGCTTTTTAACTACCTTGGTGACCTCAGCCCCAGTGCTAGGCAGACCCCCCTCTGAACCCGCAGGCTCTTCCTCTTCCACAGACTACTAAAAGACTACTGTTAGACTTCCATAACAAGTTAAATGTGTATAATCAGCTTGAACCTTCTTTTCCCATTATAAGGATATGTCATATAAATATTTCCAGCAGTAGTCACACAAATTTATTTGATGTAAATTAGATTAATAAGCACTGAAGTATTCCTATGTTTTCCTTATATTGTCACAGAGCTATGGGCAGTTTTTATTATTTTATTTATGTAATATATTCATTTTCCATCATTTCCTATCTACCACTAATTGGTATATAGTGACAAATAATGTTCCATATTGAACACATACATCCAAGGGTGACAAACATATTGCTCATGGAAATATAAAGGCTCTAAACCAGCCCACCACTTTGAGTTGTTATTCCACTAGAGAGCATAATAGAGCAAGAAACGCCATTGTATTGGGAAGCTTTCATGCTGTAACTGGAAAGATTCCTCTTTCTAAAATAAATAAACTGTTTAAATACTGGGGTGAATAGTTACCACAACTAGTACACTTTCATCCCCTGAAATTAAAACCATTATATAAGAAAAAGTAGTAGTGAATTGCAGTGTTTTTTGTGTGTAATGAAGGTGATGGTATATTTGAACTATTCACAATGTAACAGTGTAGAGAAATATTTAAAATCATGTGTAAATTCTTGTTTTACTACGACTACAGTGTCAACTGTAAAAAGCATCATATAAATAAAGCTGGATTAAATTGAATTAATTTTCAGATACAGTTGTGTGCAGTGAAGATTATACACCACCACTTTTGTCCAGAAGGGCTCCTAATAAAAATAAGTAAAAAATTACTTCTCTGTGATTTTTTTTGTTGAAAATGTATTGAACAATGCTATTGTAAGCAGTGAGAGTCAAAAAAATCTCTTCCAACAAGTATACTGAGGTAAAAGTGTGGCTAATAAACAACAACACTGAAAAATTTTGGAAGGTGTCACTAATTTCATTTTTTTGACTTTTGCATAACATATGAATGAACTTCAAACCATATGGAATGATTTAGTGAGTGAAGAAATGAAAAAATACAGTATTGTGCAGTGATAATTATGCACTTAACAAAATGAAGATGAATCAGAAACCGCAGGCTTGCTCATTAGGGATGTGTAGGGGTTGTAGGAAAATGTTTAAATTTCTTTTTAAATTACTTTTACTATGTAAAGCTGCTTTGCAACAATGTCAGCTATAAAAAGCGCTATGCAAATAAATCCGAATTGATTTTAACTGAAGTACTATTCAAGTATTTATTTCATGTAATATTGATGAGAATATGTAAACAAAAACAATATATAATAATAACAAAAGTAACAGTCTCTTTTTTTGAGAAAAAAAGTCAATATTTATTGTGGCCACCCTTTACTTTGATTACAGCATTTAACCTTTCAGGCATAGTGTTCACATATTTTTTAATTTCTTCACTCGCTAAACCATTCCATATGGTATGAAGTTCATTCATGCTCTGCAAAAGTCAAAAAATAAAAAATTGTGACATCTTTTAATTTTCTGAAAAAATTGGTATTTTCAGTGTTTTTGTTTGTTAGCCATACTTTTACCTCAGTATACTTGTCGGAATGATTTTTTGGTTCTCATTGTCTACAATAACATTGTTCAATACATTTTCAGCAAAAAAATATTAAGAAGTAATTTTGTACTTCTCTTTATTAGGAGCCCTTTTAGACAAAAGTGGTGGTGTATAATCTTCACTGCACACTACTGTATATACCGATAAACACAGTTAAGAGGAATTGATGTTACTGATGACGAAACTGATTTTTAAGAATGTAATATGACCCATTAGATTGAATGACTTTGACATCCTCAATCAAATCATATGTTAATAATTCCAGCTTGTTTAATCTTTTTGATTTTCAGGGAAATACAGGTGGAGAGGATGTTCTGTTTCTCAGGCTGTATCTCCTTCAGAGTATGCTGGCATACCTGGATGGGAAAAAGCCACAAGCTGCTAATAAACTCAAGGAGGTATTGTTTTTTTATTGTTGTTTTTTTTCCCCACTCTCAGCTCAGACCACATTGACTGTGTTGGCATGCTGGGTAGTGGTTTATCTCAGAGAAGCAACGCTGATCACTGTTTCTGCCTGTTTCTGGTAGGCTGATAAGCTCTACACTCAGTTGAGTCTAGACCCAGAGAAGATGACCCAGCTTCAGAGTATGGGCTTCACGGAGCAGGAAGCTCGTCTGGGCCTGAGAGCCTGCAGAGGCAATGTGGATGCGGCTGTCAATCACATCACTCAGAGGAAAGAGGTCAGAGACAACACACACATACACACACAAAATCAGTATGATTATCCATTGTATTCACTCCCACCACAGCAGTGGGGAAAGTCAAGGCAAGTCAGAGCTCAGTTTAACCTTAGATCTCATTTTAAGGAGCCACTATGAAATGTTTAACCTGTCTTATGCATCTTGCAGCTTTCCATTAATAAAAAGCTATAGCAAACATAAACGTATGTTTGGTCTATTATATAACTTTTTGCTGGCATTGTTTTAAGATGTTTTTCCACAGGGAATGCAGGCATCGAGTTCCAAATTGTTTGTAACTGTATTCAAACGCCGTCTTTGGAGGAAACGTTTGCGTGCTCAATTTGTGACTCAATTAAATCCCATGTTTGTTTTTAAAGTGGAATCAAATCTGTAATCTTTTTAGTCCATTATTTCCAGTGTACCTGATTTTAGATTCTTATTCATATGGAAAAAAAAAGGAATGCTTGGGATTGCTGTTTTCCTGATATTCTGTGTGTGTGTGTGTGTGTGTGTGTGTGTGTGTGTGTGTGTGTGTGTGTGTGTGTATATATATATATATATATATATATATATAGCATAGTCAAATTATTTTGATTTATTAATGAATAAATTACATTTTATTTACTGTATTGATCCCGCAAGGGAATTTATTACTTCTGCATTTAACCCATCCAAAGTGAACACACACACTCGGAGCAGTGGGCTGCCACACACATTGGGGGCGCCCGGAGAGCAGTTGAGGGTTAGGCGCCTTGCTCAAGGGCACTTCAGCCATGAAGTTGGAGGACGGGGTGTAATGCTAGGTTGAACAGTTCAGCTCTCGCCCAACCTTGAAAACCTGCCTGCTAAAGGCTGAAGTACGTGAGGGACAACTCAATTATCCTTTTTCTTCATTATTTTAGAAGTAGAATTATGTAGAGTTAGGTTGAGTTATTTTGATAAGCAGTTACGTCTTCAGTGTCTTGACTGAGCTGAGTGTTCTTTTGTCCTTTGTTTGCTTGGCCAATGAAATCCCTTTCTTCCCCTAGTATTTCTATCCTATGCTTTCTCAGCAGTTGTACATGTATGTCGTCTACCAATGCTTGCAGGTTCTTACTGCC
This sequence comes from Neosilurus mollespiculum, assembly GCA_030014195.1. Taxonomy (NCBI): domain Eukaryota; kingdom Metazoa; phylum Chordata; class Actinopteri; order Siluriformes; family Plotosidae; genus Neosilurus; species Neosilurus mollespiculum. The sequence continues at coordinate 14,004,883 of JAQMYF010000001.1, forward strand.
CCCTACAGTAAGTAGGAGCTGGTCCCATGAGAACTCTTGTTTATGTGTGACATTCCTGATTCATGTTTCTGGTGTTGCGGTTCTGGTGTTTTAACGCAACAATCAACATCATCGTCTTCTTACGCTTGATCCGGGGTTGGATCGCAGGGGCAGCAGCCTAAGCAGTGAGGTCCAGACATCCCTCTCCCCTGCCACTTGCTCCAGCTCTTCCAGGAAACACCGAGGCGTTCCCAGACCAGCCGAGAGAGATAGTCCCTCCACCGTGTTCTAGGTTGACCCCGGGGACTCTTCCCAGTTGGACATGCCTGAAACACCACATATTTGGAAGGAGGTCCAGCCCCAAGTGGAGGAGTTCAAGTATCTTAGGACACAAATCATATAAATTGGAATCAGTTGTAACAAGTATACCACTGTTCAGTGTCTGGATTGTTCATATGAACCTTATTTCACCTGCATTCTTTTGAAAATATGCTAACACCTGGAGATTGCAAGTTCACATCTGGATTGATGCCACAGACACGTGTGACCGGGAGACCATGGGAGCTAATTGGCTGAGCTCTCACGGGAGGGAGGGATGGCATACGCTCACTACCCTGTCACTCACAGTGATTACCAGCCAATTATGGGCGTCTGTGAGCTCATTCGTACGAGGGGGCAGATAGTGCTTTCTCTCCGAATGTGTTAGGCCGACCCCAAATACGCATACGCAGCAGTTCGAATAAAGGCGGGTGGCAGCATTGCATGTCACGGAGGGGGCATGTGCATGTTTACGCCCCTCCCTGGTTGGTGGTGGTCATGTGATAGGGAAGGCAAAACTTGATGGGTGGGAATTGAAAATGACTAAATTAGGGAGAAAAATGGGGGAAAATCCAAAAAGAAAAAAAAAAAAGAAAATATGCTCACACTTATTGTACAGTTATTGGTACAGGTATCCTTATGGTGGTCCTGATATTCTTTACACATTATAGTTTGCTATGTGCAAATGAATGCTTAATTATTGTGAACTCTTGCAGGAGCGGAATGAGATGAAGCAGAGGGAGAGAAATAAGAGACGGCAGCGTCTGGAAGCCATTAACACCCTCGTCGAGCTTGGCTTCGATAAGAAAGCAGCAGCGCAGGCCCTCCATAAGACCAAAGGAAATCTGGATGAGGCCTATATGGTGTGACCCATCACACATGTTATATCCTTAAAATATACCACCACCTTCAGTGAATTTATTCAAATAAAGGTTTTTCTCTTAATCCTAAATCACTAACGATTTCAACGCCGCCTCCTTTTTCCTCATAGATGCTGCTGGATTCATCTGAAGCTGGCAGCTCTGGGTTCCTTCAGCCAGACACAGATCGACAGACCAGAGTGGATCAGGTAAAGGAAACCTCATAAAGAAAAGATTAAAGGCTATTTACTAATGGCTGCCTTCCTTCTTCACTCTGTCTGCTTGTCAATTTTTGTTTCATTTTTCATGCAGATGTTATGCATATCTCATGTCCTGACCTCACTGCTGTGATTGTGTGAATGTAGCTTGCTTACCTAGGCTTCAAGAGGGAGGAAGTGGAGACTGCTCTGAGTTTAGTAGGAGATGATGTAGTTCAGGCCGCTCAGCTGCTCAGAGAATATCAGGGTGTTCCAGAGGATCTTTTACCCTCATCTGCATCCTGCTCTTCAGAAGAGCCCAGCACCTCGTCAGAAGACTCCACAGGTCAGGACCATTTATCCATTTATGGATAGAATGTTTTTTAGGGGGGCAGTGGTGGCCCGGTGGTCACCCTAAGCACCCTGCTGGCTTACTGATCCGAAGGTCGGGGATTCAAGCTCCACAATCAACAGCTAACTGGGTTATCAAAAGCCAGCCAAGTCTCTCACTGTCTGTGGTGAGAGGCATGTAAAAGAACCATTGCTGTCGTTCATGAAGCGTGTTTCTGCCCTACTTTGACCTGGCAGGCTGTCTGGGGTGTACTCTGCCCTCGCCCAGAGTCATGTGAGATGGGCGCCAACCTCCCCCTGCGACCCTAAATATGATTAAGTGGTTCAGAAAATTAATGCATGATTGCATTTTTTAAGTAAAAAAAAAAAAGTTAATGCTATAAATGTGAGCCACTCCAGCATAATACATGGATAAAGTAGGAAATTTGACAAAATGAAATATTCATATATTTGGGAAGAGAATTGAATATGCTTCAAAATGAGTTATGTTACTTCTACTTTGGCTCTACTCAAAACTCTACCTTGTGACTTAATCCGTACTATGCTGGAGCGGGTAACAGATATGTACCAAACAGTTGACGTCATGCCAGCATTGACTTTGCAAGGGTCAGGGTGATTTTAACCAATACAGGCATTTTAAGCCATTTTCAGAATTTTATAAAAATCAACAATAGCATTGATATGTTTCATCTCAGTACAGTCATATAATTTAGGTTACAGCTCAAACATTACATTTAAGTGTGCAGTTCCTCTTTAAACACATTGTTGTTATTTTCAGCTTCTGGGCCGCGCGTCCCTGACACTGAGCTGGTGAATGAGGTTTTGGAGTTCATCCCCAGACATGAAGAGGATCACCTGGATGTGACTCTGGAGGAGGAACATGAGCTCATTATTCTGTTGAAGTCTTATCTGGAGAGGAGCTCTACGCACTCTTCAGTTGTGTGAGGTCAGTTTAGTGTGTGAGGTTATCACTAATACTAGCACCAGAACTCTGTGCCTGGATCAGTACTGGATTACAAATCAGTAATTGAAGCCATTTTGAAAGTACTTCTTAAATTTGAGTTTTGATTTTATCACATTTTTTGTTTGGTTATATTCCTGTAACAGCTTATTTCTGACATTAATGCTGAACGAAATAAAGGGCAAAAATAGTGTTTGTTTATGCAGATTGAAATAGATATTCTTTCGAATTATTTTGCTTTTATCTCTAGCAGGTGTAGCTTGGTTTATCACTGACCAATAGTAGAATACTCGAGTTTATTAATTAAAGAGTTTCTAAGTATGGTGTTAATTGTAAAGTTGGTGTTAACTTTTCAAAAAATTAACTTGTTTTAAACTAATATGAATAAAGTTTTGTTCAGTTCATTGGAACTGAAATGAATTTACGATTGTTTTGAAATTAATTCGTTTTTTTTAATAACTTTCATTATTGAAACTGATTATTGCCCAATAATTTGTCTTGTATCACAATTTATATTGTATTTAAAGTAATTTAAATAAAATTCAAATTTATTAATATATTATTATTGATTCTTTGCAAATACCAAATCAGTTTTTTCTTTGAGCTCAAATCTGTTATGACTGTAAATAGTGTTACTGTAATTATATGAAGTAGTGCTGTTTGTATGGAAATGTTTATACATTCTCAGTTAATTCAGCTTAATGAGACACAGACACACATTTAATAAAATAATGTCTTTTTGTTGTAGTAGTCAGTAATTTATTTTACATTATATGAGTGGGAATAGTAAGAGTCTGTGGCTTGGCAGAAGGATTTAAGAATGAGAAGGAGGGAGGAGAAGAGAGATGGAGGTTTAGAAGTAGTTGACAATCCTGCGGATGGACTGGATGTTGGGGGTCTGGGCCTGCCACTCATTGTGGCTGCAGTAGTTTCCTCTCTCCACGATGTACATACGGCCACGGAAGTTAGGCTCTTCATACATCACCCAGCTTCATGCAGAAAACATGCATCATTATAATTAAAACTAGAAAGAAATTCTGTTATATTCAAAAGAGTTGTCTTCGATTACTGGTTAAAGCATAAACTGGTTAAAGAGAGGCATAAAGAAATATCTCTGTTTTTGTAGTAACAAAGTAGAGAGTATATATATTTGGAGAACATGAATCTTTTTAATATATACATTATATACACACATATACTATTTATTTATTTTGTCTGATGATGAACCAAATGGTTGGAATTTGTTTCTAAGGCCAGTAGAGTAAAGCTAATATGTGCATATGAATTTATATCTAAATTAAAATATATTTCTGATAAGTAAATTTACTTAAAATAACTTTGCTGTTTCAACAACAACTAGTTTTTCTTTAGAAGCAGTGAGAGATGTTTGGTTTATTTGGGTCAAAGCTCCTCATGAACCTGGTTAATACGATGGTAGGAATTTGCAACACTTCACACCAGGAATATTGTAAAGAATTTCAAACCTGAAATTGTTTTATTTTGTGCAATATTGCTGGTTATTATATAATTAAATGTGTTATTTCATAGTGTTAATATCCACATTACTATTTTGAAATAGTAAAAAGAAAATCTGCATTCAATCTTTTTTTTAATCATCTTATTAAACAGAAATGCGAATGTAATTGAAGTGTTGGAAGGGTTGGGACAGTGAATTAATCACTAGCTTCCATTATTTGCATTACTTATTGATTACTTGCGAGATTTTCTACATCTGCTTTCTGGTTGTGACTATAATGGAGTCCAGTGAATTACAGGCTGTTTAGAGAATCAAACACACTAGTGCTTGCATAGATGATCTCCTAAAGAACATTACAATAGCTGAGTATCTTCACTTCCAGATTTTGTGTCACGAAACAAATACAGTTTTCCTTCCAGTCATTTTTTTAAAAGTATGTAAAAGATAATAAGTTTGTCAAAGCACATTTGTAAGTGGCACTTACGCTCCATCTCCGAACACCCTGACAGAGTTGACACAGGGTCTGCCATAGCCACAGCTCTGCAGGAAGGGACAGTCTTCACACAGCTCCATACAGTGTCCTGAGTAGTTACATGCATCATACAGTTCGATCCTGTAGTGCTCGCCATGCTGTGTAGAAGAAGCAGTGTGTTAGTGTTAATGGTAATCCTTCTACACTTTGTCTGAATGCCTGTACAGACTAAAGAGCAAAATCTAATTTTATATTTAAGGTCAAAGTTAGAAATAGTCATTTTGTTCATTTTTCATGATGTAAAAGGGGTAATGTTTTGAATGTTATATTTGTCCAGTGCAAATTGCAGCATCGCTTTAGCTTTTACATTTACAGCATTTGGCAGACAATCTTATCCAGAGCAACTTACAATTATCATTTTTGTTATACATCTGAACAATTGAGGGTTAAGGGCCTTGCTCAAGGGCCCAACATTGGTGATAGTGGGAATTGAACCGCAGACTTTCGGATCAGTAACCCATCGCCTTAACCACTAAGCCACCACTGCCTTTTTGTAGTTGTACTTGTACTTGTGTAAAATTGTTGTGTGAGTGTATGATCATCAATCCATTGGAGTTCTCACCATCCTGACAGGCTTACAGGAGCCCATGTGGTCATTGTGGGAGTTCCAGCGCTGGAACTCTGGGTATTCTCCACGCTCCAGGATGTACTGCTGGCCCTTAAAATCAGGGTGGTCATAGCAGATCCAAGCTCCGCTCTCCACACGGATTGAGTTCACCCTGTTCATGAAGCCACGGTCCTGGAAGTTATCGCAATCTCCGTACACCTCCAGCTTCCTGCCAGTGAAGCATCTTCCCTCATAAAACACTATCTGAGGAGAAGGAGCAACAGATAGGGTGGGTTTATATATCAGGTTTAACAGACAGGAGGAGACAGACAAATTGTAAATATCATTTATAGTGTATTTGGTTAGATCTGAGAGAAAACGGGAGTATTCTACTTTATTATCTAATAGCTGAGCACTTTATGGCACTGTGATATCTTGCTGTAAAGTGTTTTTTTAAAAGCAAAGGCATAGAACATGACTTTAGGATAGGATGCTTGTCCCGTGTCCATGCCTGAGTTGATGTTGTTTGACTGATTGACAAAAGAAGCAGTTAAAGAGAAAAACACACATCTACTATAAACAAGACTGAAACCCAAGAAGTTCAGACTCAAACAATAAAACACGCAGTCCAACTCAGCTAGGCAGACAAACTTTTGCCAAGCAGGCTAATACCAAACATGAACTGGAACTACCGAACATAAACTGGTTAAACAGATAATTAAACCAACAAGACGAGATACAAACGAATGCAGAAATCAGCTAGTGAAAGACGGTGAAAAGAAAACTTAGTGCTAACCTTTCCTGCTTTCGCTTCAGACCATAGTCAGGAAACACAGGAGAGACTATTTATCTATTTATTTTCTCCAGAATTAAACTTGATTCAGTCCTTAAAGGAGCCGCTCTACTCTTATAACACCAGCCTTGGACACATATCTATCGAGAGCTCTGCTTTTAGGCGGTGCATAAATAGTTTTGTAGTTGACTCTGCAATGCGAACATTATTATTTTGTAGTCACGCCTGAAAAATGTGCTCTAGGTTCTAAAAACTTGTCACAGCAATCAAAAACTCTTATTAAAAATCCTACTCTCTTTAATAAAATCATTAGAAAGTAGCAGCAGAAGACAAGAGAAAAATGATGTCACAGCTGAAAAGTGTCAATTCAGGAACTATTCAGCCAACTAGAAATTCCCATCAGTCAGTAAATTAGGATGCTGTGTGAGACCACATTCTAATACCATGTGATGATATATGTGTTCCTGATTGGCCTGGATGCTTACCTTTCCAGAATACTGTGACATTTTTCCACTGGAGAGTGTCCAACTTGACCCACACGCGAGAAAGTGTGACAGAGGAAAAAGTTGGACAGCCCAATATATACGGGTCGTCGTGTGTCTCGCTGTATCGCGATGTTTGCCAAACAAAGGCTCCACAATGGAGAGCTTAGGGCTTTTGCTTGGTGGACATTTCCTCTTCACTCTTAGCACTGCTGATTTTGGGATTTGGCTCAGTGCAGACAAACAATAGATTTTGCTTTGCTTGACGTTGTGCCATTGACGCAGGCCATGTTTCTCTTTACGGCATTCAATGCAGAGTGTAAAAATACTGTATCCTATTTGCTATTACTTGCAGTTTGACCTTTGTGACGTGCTTGTGTAAGTTCCCTGTGTAACCATGGAAACCAAGTGATGGGATGTTTAATACTGTAGGTGTTAACAATACAATAAGAAAAGCTCAAATCCCTATTCACCTTGACCTTTTTTCTCTCTTCGACTTTGTTCAACTTCTGTTTCAGTCGTACCCTGTACAGGTGCAGGCATGCACATATATATATATTCTCAGCTCAGATTATTAATGACATTTGATGAGTACTTCAAATAAAGCTACTTTAACACCTGCAAGTACTTCAATAAAAATGGGCTGCATGGTCATGTTGCCAGAAAAAAGTGTCAGCAAAAAAAAAAAAAGCAAAAAAACCCCACAACAATGTTGTATACAGCATTTTAACAAGCATCAAAACATCTGGAACAACATTTGGGGAAGCTTTTTTTATGGCAACCCAACTGTGCAGCTCATTTTTCTTCAAGTACCTCCTCCTTGACGCAGCCTGTATTTCAACAGAAGCTGCTTTTGGCTTTTTCTTTGCATCCCAACCAACCTTCCTGCCAGTTGTAGCTGAAATCTTTATTGGTTTCCTTGACCATGGTTTGAATTTTTACTTCTTTATCAGAGCTTAGTTTCAGTGCTGTGTACACATAGAGGCTAAGTAACTCATGTCAGCTTAATTTACTTAATAAAAATTTTAATCTGTATCAGTGTGCGTTTATTATCAGGCCAAAAGTTCAAGAGTATGTGAACTTATCACCTTTATTATAATATTTCAGTTATTAATATAATTTAAAAAGGGCACAATTATGGCATTACACAGACGCCCTTATGCAGAGTGACTTACATTTTTGTATCTCATTTATACAACTGCTCAGTTGAGGGTTTTGGGACTTGTTCAAGAGCCCAACAGTGATAGCTTGGTACTACTGGGGCTTGAACCCCTGACCTTCTGATCAGTAACCCTTACTCAATCCATCTGCTCCACCTGCCCCATCCTCCCTGACTACTGAAGACTTTGTTGACTTCATTGATGAGAAGATTAAACAAATCTGTCAGATATTCACTCCCACCCCAACTCCTATACTACACAGGGTAGATTCCACTTCCTCTTCCCTTGCACAGTTTTCCAATCTCA
>JAQMYF010000001.1:14056450-14067291 GCA_030014195.1 Neosilurus mollespiculum
TTATTCTTTACATTTTGGACAGTCATACTAAGCATTTCACTGCATATTGTACTGTGTATAATTTGTATGTGACAAATAAAAAATTTGAATTTGAATTTGAATTTGAATTTGGAACTAAATATAATTAAGGTGGTGCTCTCTGTTGCCATCTGGTGACAGAATCTGGTCTAACATCTCTCTGCTTTTCCCTAGTGATGGTCTAGCCAGCGCTCCCATTGCAATGTCAGTGTTCCCACTCCTGGCTCCAGATTTGTTTCATGTTCAAATAATCTCTTTACCTTTATTATTATTATTATTATAATGATGATGATGATGATGATGATGATTATTATTATTATTATGTGGTGATCAAATAAATTTGTTAAGTGTGTTACTTGAACAAAGTCAGAAGTATTCATTAGTGAGTAGCTTTTTTAAATAATTTATCCAACAAAAATATCAGAAGGTTTAATATTGCATATACTAATGCATTTTTGGTGTCAAACGAGAGTATTGGCCCTTTTAGCAACTTAGTAACCAACACACACAACCATTCACACTCACACCTAGGGGCAATTTGGAACAGACAATTAGCCTAATGTGCATATCTTTGGACTGTGGGAGGAAACCAGAGTCCCCAGAGGAAACCCACCCAAGCATGAGGAGAACATGCAAATTCCACACGTTCTTTTCCGTGACTTAAAGCATGTTACCACACAAGCAGGGAAGATTCTAGAACTTTTCCAGAGTGAAAGATTCTGGTGACTTTTAAGGTTCCATATTACTACAGGTTTCAGACATACTTGGATACAAGCCAGATCATTTCCTAAGGGCAAACCAACACCATCTAAGGTGAGGTGGACGAGCTAACTACTGCGCCCCCCTTGCCACTACGCCTCCGTCAGGACTATTATTTTGATTACATAACTGTGGTCTCTCACTTTCTCTCTTCTCAGTGGTGTACAGACCACAAAAGCATCTAAACCCTTATGCAAAGAGGTCAGTAAGAGTGCTAGGGGATCCTGTCAATGCCTGAGTCTTGATATCCAGATGATCAGCCATTCCAGATGACCTAGATGACCACTGGCTTTATGAGCCAACTGCCAAGCACAGCAACTCAGCACGGAAACTCCATGACTTTCTCCACTGCACTCCAGTCCTCAGTGGATGGTCTATTAGAAGGCCTCCACTTGCATCCATTTCCATGACTTAAAGCATGTTGATACACAAGCGGGGACGACTCTAGGACACTCCTTTTCCTGGTTCCATATATGCTACAGGTACTTGTGTGATATCTTCATGCTGAAATGGGGTTATACACACCAGAGGGTGTGTAACCAGAGGGTGTGTATAAGCAAACTGATTTCTTGAAGTTGCAATGACACATTGTGATGATGTCATAATAGTCTCTCTCTATGTAGTCATCAGGATGTCATAGCAACTTCAAGAAAACCCAGATTTTTACCTTGTGGATTATCAGTGTCAGCTAGTGACAACATATTTAATACACCCCACTGATACATGTATGTATTGAATAGCACTCACATGAAGTGTAATACAAGCATCACATTGATAAATTAAGTAATTAATGAGGGTGTAAACATTTTCTAGTGAGTCGATCTTGTTCAGGCCAACCTTAAAAATATTTCTGTTTAGGGTAACACTACCTACTGGCAGAAAATTCCCCCAAAACCCCTGCTGTAACAATTTTTTTGCTCATGGTTAGTGAATTGCCAAATTTGTAAGAATGTTTGTCAAACCACATCACAAAAATGTCATTGAAGTATCAACATAAAGTAATTTAATATGTTATTTTGTACAAAATACCTTTTCATGCCATTATCTAACAATTTTTCTTCAAACTTAATTTATTATATACAAAATAAAAAATAAACAAATATAAAAATAATTAAATTCCCTTACTACCAACTCAAAATTCTTCATTCTTGTTATACTAAACAGAAATATTTTTAACACTGGCCACATTCTCCAGCAATGAATGAATGCATATGTAGGGTCAGGAGCAGAATAACTTTAGCATGAAGGCATTATGGAAGGATATTGACTTGGCACACAGTAGATTATACTTCCATCTTTTAATACCATAAATTTCATCAACCTACCCAGATGTCCATTTGGCCATTTGAAAATGAATAATTTTTTTAACCCATGTCAACTTTGATTGGCCATAACTCCCATTTACAGCTTTTTTGAACTATGGCTTTTTAAGCACTGGTAATGTCATTCAGATATTCTTACAATAAAATTGATGAAATAGATTATGTATATTTTTAAATTTTTTTAGAAAATCCACTTTACTTGTGAATTTTGAACAAATTCTGAATTTGAGAGGTCTTAAGCAAAAAAACTGAGTCTTGTTTGCCACCATTCACCAGAAACATCTAGACATCTGCTGAAAATTTGACGACACTAGGACATATATTTCAAGAGATATAGGCGTCTGAAAGTGGGCCCTCGTTCAATTTACAACTTGCAAGTTATTCATTGAAAATTTCCTTTGGGCAAAAAATTATGAAAATGTTGGAATTTCAGCTAAAATTGACAGATGTCAGTTTCAGATGCCAAAGATCATTCCTACAAAGTTTTAAGAGATTCTGAGGTGGTCAAGCAACTGACCTTCCCTAATCTCGCTGAGTTCACACAGAATAAGAGAATAGAAAATATAAAAGAAAAGAGATAAAGAGATCTTTATTGTCAACTGTTGCATGAACAATGAAAATCAGTTTAACAGCAATTATAAAAAAGTACACAAAACACAACTAAGCTAACTACACTAAGCTATATATGTGCATATACCTACATACACATACACTATATACACATACCCATATGTACACGTATAGACACATATACACACATATATCCTGCATATGTAAACACATATACATCTATCCACGTATTTACACATGTACAGACTTATACATTTATCCACATATCCACACATACACAGAAGGGTGCGTGATATGTGATATACACAGAAGGGTGAGAGACCTGCTTTAAACATGAGTATTGCACTTAAACATTATTAGTAATATTGCACTGTACAGGAAGATGGTCTGAATGATGGTTATTCAGTCAGTGTATGTGACAGTGGTGGTGGTGGGGTTGCACGTTTAAGAGCTTGTGGGTAAAAGCTGCTCTTGAGTCTGTTCGTTTTTGTTTTTAGTGTGCTGTACCTTTTTCCAGAGGAGAGAGGGGAGAAAGCGGGGTGTCCAGGGTGTGTGAGGCCCCTGATAATTCCACTGGCTCTCCTCTGAAGTCTGCCAGTGTAAATGTCACTGAGGGGGGTAGTGTAGTACTAATTACCCGCTCTGCCGTCCTCACCACCCGCTGCAGGGCCTTCCTGTCCTCTGCAGTATAGCTGCTGAACCACTCTGTACAGCAGTAGGTCAGGAGGCTTTCGATGGAGGAGCGGTAAAAGTTTGTCAGTAGTGGTCGGGGTACGCGAGCTTGTTGGAGGTTTTGACCCATATATAAAATTCCTCACACTTGTAACTGTAAACATTTCCTGTGATTCTCAATGTATCTGACAATAATTGCTTATCAGTCTCTCAGTTCCTTTCCTTTGGAGAAACTCTCGGTGAAGCACAGAGAGACATATTTGATTTCCCTGGAGTCCTGTAAGACAGGAATCCACACACCAGCTCGAACAGCATTATATTCAGAGACCAGACAGTAGCTGGTTCTGCTAGGTGTCGTCTCTTTCTGAACCTCTCAGGAGGAGTGCATGGAAAAATGATTATTATAAAGAAGATCAATACTTACATACTTGCCACTCAGAACTCATTGTCTCATATCAGATACCTGAGAAGGTCTTGTAAGAGTCTTTGACGAGGTCTCTGTATTAAATGTCAAGCAGCTTGATTTTAAGCAGGCCTGTCTGAATCAGAATATTTTCTGCCTTGACATCACTATGCAGGATCCCACAGCTCTCGTAGTGCTTCAGTACCTGAATCAGCTGAAGCATCACGTACCAAGCCACACACAGTCAAGGCACCGCCATGATTCCTTGCTTGGGACATTCCAGGATCATGATGTAGCATGTTGGCTCATTGTACCAGTCCTAAAGCTGCATGATGTTGGAGCAGGAGGGTTTTGTACTTGCCATGGCCTATAAAGCTACCTCAGTGGGCTACAAACCATGCTGGAGTATGGGACAAAAGGGAAAGAGTGAGTGCCGCATCGTATAACTCCAACCTTGTATAATTCATGGCAAGGTCTTATGAGGAATCTCATTACTAGTCATAGTGCTAGAATATAGTTGTTGCTAAAGCATAGAGTAATGCATGATAAAGAAACTTGCAGTTTATGATTTCCGTTTGAGATGTACTTGATGACGACCTGAGGAACATGAATGTGGTATGTGCAGTTAAAATGGTTCCTTTACATAAAGCCATCAAAAGAGGTCTTGGCTTGTCCTGTGAGCTTACATATTTTTAGACATGCATAAAGTTTAGCAAGTACTTCTTTTGGAAAAAGCCATTCCCAGAATGCTACAGTGATCCACAATGACAAGAGTTGCAGCAAGAGTAACGTTTTTTTTTTTAAACTGCCATTCCTGAGCCCTGCTGTTAATGATGAATCCCTGGCAATATTAAGAAAAATTCCGCTACTCCAGGTTAACTGTGTAGTAAGTGTATTTCAAATTTGTCCAAGTGGGTTATGACATTTAATTCAGTAACTTACGTCCACGTTTGGTTCTGATCAACATGACTTCTGATTATTTATAAGGATGGTCAATGTCTAGAGTAAAAAGAGAAATGTAAAAATTTCACAGAAATCCATCTGCATTGCGTATCCCAGCATACACAGAGCTAAATCCTCCTTCACCCTGCAATTCTCCAATTTCACTTTTATCAAATGTGGTGTGAAAGCTATCCAAAAAATGTGTTATTCATCCACAGAAGTAGTTGTTTTGTTTCAATACACTTCACTTTTGGGTTCTGTCTTACCATTGCAAACATATTCTGTGGGTTGGTTTGATGGAACCAAAGTAATGATTTCCTCCTGCGTTCTGTTTTGATGGCTTCAGCTGAGGCTCGTTTTAGCTGTCATGGCGATTGACCTCTTCTGGACCCTACATCATGATTTGGGCTAGTCTATCTCCTGACACCTCTGACCATGAGCTCTGGGATCTGCACCCTGCAGCTTGTATAAGGACTCCACCCTCACTGACCTGCCCTTGATATCATATCATACTTCAGGGTGATTTTCAAGGGATTGTTATTCTTTTGTAATGGCTTGCCTGAGCATCAGAATGATGATTTAAAGAGGCTACTGGGGATCTGGTTTAGCACTTTCAGAAAATTCTGAGGTATTTTTTCCACTCTGCCTTCCAGTGTTCACCGCACTGGGAAATGTTTAAAGCTAAATAGGGTAGATGAGGAGAATTAATTCTTTGAGACATCTTTATTATAAATCTAACAAAAAAGTACTAATACATATGTCTATGTGTCTATATTATGAATATATACAGATCAATAATATGCAGTACTGTGCAAAACTTTTAAGCACATGCAAAGAAATACTGTAGATCAAAGGGCCTTATATTTACATATACTAAATGTTTTACATAAAATCTTACATGACATTAAAACGACTGCTTTTAAATGATAAGCTACATCTGCAGCTTTGCTCACTATGAAGTTTCTAAAGAAATTAGGTGTGCTTCAGGTGTTTACAATGTTTTGCTTGCGTTTTGTTTTGGTGTGCATTGTGCACTGCATATGTCTTACTTGGTTCTTCTGTACATTGACGTTGAGCATCCATAGTTCGGCATTGCATAAACATTGTGTGCAGCAATGATTCCACTTATGTAATTTCAGTTACTTTTGACTTTTGAAAGAGTCATTGCTATGGTGAACTTTTCCAAATAATGCAGAGACAGCACACAAAACACAAAAGTGCATCTCGCAGTAACATTTAGCAATTCTAGGTCTTCTCATCAGCTACTGCTCTCAGCAGGATAATCATCAGTTATAACATATGATAAACAAGTCTCATCTGTAGCACTTTACACTTATGCAGATTTGTGTTTTCAACATTTTATAATGGAATATCCCTCGCATCTGAAAGCTACTTTATATCCTTTATGCTATAGTTTATCATAATTAACTAATATGACATGGCTTTGACTTGACAAACGTATTCTATAAGCCATTACAATGTTTGGTTGTTACTGATTTGAAACAAGGCAGCACTGTGGCATAGTAGTAAGCATGTCCGACTCACAGTAAGAAGGCCCTGGGTTTGAGTTCCGGACTTGGCGAGGGCGTTTCTGTGTGGAGTTTGTATGTTTCCCTCGTGCTTACATGGTTTTTCTATGGGTTCTCTGGTTTTCACCCACAGTCCAAAGAATGTTTGTGTGTATTGGCCCTGCACTGGACTGGCAAGCTGTTCAGGGTGTACCCTGCTTTTTCTCAGAGTCTCTCCACGACCCTAGTAGGATTAAGTGGTGCATGAAATGAATGAATGAATGAATGAATGAATGATTTTTAAACATTAGGGACAAAAAGTTCAGAGATAAAGGTTACTGATATCTAAAGGCTTATTAAAGTTGCACAATATTGATTTTAAATTGATGATTTTATTGCTTTTTAAAATATTTTGTGCATCTTCTGCAAATGAGGTGCTCAATAGGAATGATTTGTTAGTTAGAAACAGTGTTTATGCATAATAACAACAACAACAACAACAACAACAACAATAACAACAACAACAACAACAAATTCAAACATTCAGAATTAAAACCCTCCTAATAATAAAACGTGATCAGGTGGCAGGACCCTCATACAGGTCTACAGGTTGTTTATGTAAACAATCTTCATTACATCAGAGTAATCCCTGTTTGTTATATGTTTATGTAGTTCTAGAAATTTGAACCTTTCTTCTATGACCCTATTTATACTGAAGTGTATTTTAAAATGCCCATAAGATTGAAATATATTATATAAAATAATAATAATAATATTATTATTATTATTATTATTATTATTATATTTATAATAATTTATATAATAATATATTATACAATTTATAATATAATATATTATATGTATATATATATATATAATAATTTATAATATAATAATATATTATATAATTTATAATAATAATAATAATAAAAATAATAATAATTATAATTATTATTATTATTATTATTATTATTATTATTATAAATCTTATGTAATGGTGGTATCAGTGTGTATATACTCCTGGTTTTATTTACATGACCGAGGGCAATTCTGCAATGTTCAATCTGACCCAAAGTTGTCGTCATTTGCTGCATAATAAACCTTTGTTCACAGCCCTACGAAAATGAGCTGAAACATTAAGACAGCCCCCCCTCCCCCATGTAATACATCTCTGACCATGTGAGTGTGCTGCTTGTCTTTATTCATTATTGTTTTTGCTCTAACACAATATTGTTTTTTATAATAAAAAATATATATTTGTGATATACATATACATTTGAAGAGATGAGGGGATGATGAGAGGCATGTTGTTCAAGCCCCACTATCAGTGGGATGTCACTGCTGTCCCCCCCAGTGCAGCTAACTTATCAAGTGCCGGCCATTTCTCTCACTGTCTATGGTGAGAGGCATGTAAAAGAACCATTGCTGATTTTCGTCAAGAGTAGGCTGCATAGCCGTCAGCGTGTTTCTGCCCTGCGATGGCCTGGCAAGCTGTCCAGGGTGTACTCTGCCCTTGCCCAGAGTCGGCTGAAATGGGCACCAGCCTCCCCGCGACCCTAATTAGGATTAAGCGGTTCAGAAAATGAATGGATGAATAATGTCACTCAAGTAAAACCAACAGATGAAATGTATGTTTCTTCCGTGCAACATGGATAAATCATTTTGCTTGTGTGTTTAATTTGACTAGCACCACTAGAAGAGTTAAAAGACAATGGGGATGATGAAAAAATAGAAATACAAATCCAAGTTCATTGCAGCTGATACTGCTATTACTCTAATATTGGTACTGATACACTCTGGTGTACACACCAGGGTAACCTAAAGCCATAGTCAAAGGTCATGATCCCAGCCTGAACCCATGTTGTGCTGTGCTTGACCACCAGAGCTTCGAAATTCTCCTGCATCAACATAAAACTGTCTGCTTTTTAATTTTTTTTACCGTATTACTCTGTTCTGGGAGCAGAAATATTATGACACGAATCTTCTCCTTTCTGAATTAACCCAACACATATCAAACACTCATGACTCTCTTGCCAGTTTACTGGTTGTCTTTCCTTGGACCATCTTTGGTAGGTACTTACCACTGCAAACCAGGAACACCCCACAACATCTGCCATTTTGGAGTTGAATAGACCCAGTCGTTTAAAAATCACAGTGTGGTCCTTGTCAAGTCACTCACTTACGCTTGCTCATTTTCCCTGCTTGAAACACATTAACCCCAAGAACTGACTGTTCACTTTATGCCTAATACATCTCACTCCTTGTCAGGTGCCACTGTTACAGGGTTATCTAGGTTATTCACTTCACCTGCCAGTGCTCATGATGTTTTAAATGTTATGGCTGATCTCTGTATAATATGTACAATTTCCAAGCTGTATAGGAAGATCCATATATGAGTGAGATGGCCAAACCTTTGGCCACATAGTGTATTTCGATTTTATATTGTTTGTCTCGCACACACACACACACACACACACACACACACACACAATGTTATATTGCTTCTCTTCTCCACCCAAAACTGAATGTAATATCAAAACTATGATGTCCATTATTCCTCTTGATTCTATATTTAACCAACCTGCCAGGGGGATATAAAGAACCTTCCATGTTCAACAGCCTGAAAAACAGACACGAGCACACACACACACACACACACACACACACACACACACGCACAGTAACAATATAACAAGACATAAAACAGGAATTGCCCTGTTGGTTTTGGCATTTTATATTATGCAGAGGCACAGCATGCACTCTGACAGGAAGCAGCTGAGAAGGTTTTGAGAGCTTCAGTTTGGATGAGGAAACAGTTATCACATGCTGATTTTCAAAATATTGCTTTTCCTCCAACCTCTTTAACAATAGCACAGTTATGTTCTCCCATGCAGTGTCCTCAAATGGCTTTGTATAATATGCAATGTGAAATACAAGCATTGTACAGGAACGTTTTCTTTGAAGTTCTGATTTATATATATATAATATATATCAGTGTGTGTGTGTGTGTGTGTGTGTGACCCATCACAGCAAAGAGGGTATTAAGTCAAAAATTATTAATTTTGAGTAATATCCTAAGTTTTAAAACAATACCACATTTTCCAACATTTGTTGCTAGTTTTGGAGTAAATAACCAAACCTGCCAGGAATTTTTTTGCCTTTTAAGCATGCAACTTGGGAGAAAATCACATTAATAAATTCTGATTAGTGCCATGATACTGTAGAATGCTTGAGTGTGATTGGTAAGAAGGTGTTTATATTCTAAAACCGCATGTCCGATATTTTTACAAAACTACAAAATATACATATAATTATAATTTTTGCTTATTTGAATATATTCATCTTTATATAGTAATAATTTAAAAAGTGAATTCTACAGTACACACTCATGCACCTTATTTTTTTAGTACAAACTTTGTTATATTGACCATTTGCCACAACTTTTTATAGGACTGATAGATTTCCATGAAACAATGAACAATGATTCCCTGAGTGTTCCTTCACATGGCATGGTGAAAGTCAAAGATCAAGGTCTAAATATATTAGACAAAATATTACATACATAAAAAAACTTTAACCAAAAACTTACTTCTTACTGCCATGTTAAACTTACAGGCATATAATTAATATTTTTGTGCCTGTATTTCAACTGTGATTGGCATGTTATGCACCACTGGTGCTCTTGTTAGCTTTTGTATTATTTCTAAACTTATTCTTAAATTTATTATTTTATGAACTCTATGAGTTTTATGAATTTTATAAAGAAAAAAAATAAAAAATAAAAAAAAAGATGTCCACTTGGACCACTGCAGCACTGAAGGTTACTGGGGTGTATGTATTTCTGAACCTTCCACTGTTTGTGTGACTTTTAAGCTGTTCTGTACCAGATTGTGCTTCTTAAATAAATGTCTCATGTTTTCTCCTGATAATTGATTGATAGTTGCTTGTTTGTCTGAAAGGGGGTTTAATGCTCATTGCAGTGTTTTCTGATCTAAATTGTCAGGTGTGTATTTGAATTTAAACCTGAAGGTTAAACATGAGGAGTTTTGTTGGGAATAGGACAGGAGTGAGTCATGTTTTTTCCCATCTCATGTGTTTTGAATGCTGCACCAGAGAAGTTTGCGGAAGCTTAAGCGCTCCATGTTTCACTCTGCGGCAATTTTTAAAGCCTTTTACATGTTTATTATAGCCTTTTTCATGCATATCTACCAGTTCAACAGCTATTTTCTTATGCTTGAAGATATCCTCTACCTTGGTTTACCTTACCTGTAAGCTCTTGGTTTTCCAGCTTCATGACAGTCTTCTTTTCTCCCTCCAGGCATCAACAAATACAATGAAACATGAAGCAAACAGCTGTCCTGAGATTAATGGTACTCTAAAAGGGGAGGAATATACATTATATAAAAAGTTGGCTAAAACACTGAATCTATAAAAACCTCAAATTATAACTGTTCTGCCATAACATCAGAACTATTTTTATGTCCACTGTACTGCATTTAGAATGAAAACAAACTGACTTCACCACTTACAAACGACTCTGACTCTATAACGTATAATGTCCAGCATTAAATATGTGGTGATTGCTTTTCGGGTACTTTGATGTTGCCGATGTTTTCTCTTGTGGTATCTCTTTTGTGTTTTGTTTTC
>JAQMYF010000001.1:14082924-14093133 GCA_030014195.1 Neosilurus mollespiculum
GCCTCCATTGGGATGTGGTGGTAGCTCTGCCGGAGGTGGGAGTTGAAGGCCCTTCTGACAGGAGACTCCGCCAAATGGAATAGTTTATGCCACTGAATTTAAATCATATTTAAAAAATGTAAATAATTTCTATCCAGATTTAATCCAGGTACTCATGAAATGACCAGGTGTAAACAGGACTATAATCTCTTTATAGAGCTTAATTTTCATGCTGCAGTGGGAGTGGAAACTGGACGGCTCTTGCTGACAGTGCAGTGTGGATTAGGTGTGAGTTTGGGCTTTGATCTGGACCAGCTTGTCCCCTAGCTAACCTGCTGCATTTCCATAATGAACTGGGAGTAAGCCATTCATGTGTGAGACAGAGAGCAAGTGAGAGAGGAAAGCCACACACAAACTGTACCTGAGCAGGATCTACATCGTTCAGCATTACTATAGATGTGCAGTGGTAGTCCAGGACCAGCCTCCAGAAATCTTTTACAGTGTTGGGCAAAGGATGCTGGGTAACGATGAAAGCAGATGGTTGCTTGTAGCTCTGTAGAGTGATTCAGAGATAGAAAAGGAAGAGCATTTGAATAAAATGAGAGGGTGTGTGAGAAGGAGAAAGTGTCAGCAGTTTTTCTTGCAAGATTTGCTGTACACTGAGAATATGAATGTCTTCAGCTAGCTAATTGATGTAAAAGCCTTTTCATTTCCGAGGTTTCTGCTTGTTATGCCCTTATTCCGTGCTACTCGAACTGACATTTCCATTTGCTGTTCTAATGAAAATAAATGCTCTGTTACTGGTCTTTGAACATATTTTCCATAAAAGCAATCTAGATGAAGTCATATGGTGGGAAAAAAACATCCACAGTTGTGAATTCGTTTTATGCATTTGCATGACAGTGGAATAAATCAAACCCATCTGTTTTTTAATCATTCTCAATAAGCACATAATTGTGCATGGCATATTGAGAGAACTAGTTCCCATTTATCATGTTTGCTTCCCCCACTGATCTGCATTGGCTTTCTGGAAAAAACCAAATGATTATTATAGGGTTGAATGTACAATTTATTGTCCCACATGTACACGTGTGTACTGCTGAATCAAGGAATTTGTTTGATATGTCCACTGCTTTCTCTCTCTGACCGGCTTCCTTTGCTTTCTACTCAAATATTTTTTGCTGTAATGTTTTCCATTCCTCACTCTTCTTTTGTCTTGCTCTTTGGTAGTGTAGTATTTCATTAAAGAATCTTTTGGGTGGCATGGTGGCATAGTGGTTAGCATTTTCGCCTCTGAGCAAAGAAGGTCCTGGGTTCAAGTCCCAGGCTCAGGTGTTTCTGTGCGGAGTTTGAATGTTCTCACTGTACTTGTGTGGGTTTCCTTCCACAGTCTTAAGACATGCACATAAGGCTAACTGGCTGTTTCAAATTGCCCCTTTGTGCGGATGTAAGTGGTTGTGTGTGTTGCCCCGTGATGGACTGGTGAGCTGTTTAGGCTGTACCCTGCCTTCGCCCAGTCTCGGTTGAGAGGGACTCCATGTTCCCCACAACCCTAGTGGTAGAATTAAGCGGTTCGGAAAATGAGTGAGTGAGTGGTAATGTTTTCATGTATTTTGCAGAATACAAACACTCCTTTATACTTTGTTGCCATTATACTTTACTATTAACACTTGTAATGTGACACAAAGGAAACTGAATGTAATACATGAGTATGACACACTGTCAAAGCTGCAGGTGTCTTGGTTACCATGACTAAAGACAAAAAACGCTATGGGAAAATTTCTCTTATTAACTCTGAGATTTTCAGACTAGAGAATTGTTGATTTTTGGTTGTAGAAGTATGCAGCAGTGTTAATGTACATACATCCATGAGGGCAGCATTGATGTAGTTGCTACTCTCGCCATCAATAGTGATAAGGAACGGCAGGCAGCGGTCAGGTGGTAGCACATCCATGCACCGGTTCTTCTCATGGTTCCTCGGCAGCAGAGCAATACTGCAGTCCTCTACACGCAGTGTCGGTGTGACCATGTTCAGCGTCTGAGTAAGAAAACAAGCCAACATTCATGCTGTTAATACTTTGAGCTTTAAATGTAAATAAGCATGTTTTCATACTCAATGGTCATGTCATGAAATCAAACACACTCACTCTGAACTCCTCTTTGATTTGGCTGGAGTTGGTCTGAGGATCTAGACGGTTCATGTCATAATACACAGAACGCAGCTGATTGGCTGGAATGGTGGTGTCGCCACACAAACACGCCTCCAAGATGGCGTCATGGATGAAGACATACTGCTCCTACAAAGAAACAAAACAATACAAAATAAATGAGCAAAAAGTGGGGAAAAAAGTTTATTAAAATAACCATAAATTTATTCGTTTATTTGATGAACCGCTCAATCCGACTAGGACGCGGAACCTCAGCCGACTTTTTTGTGTGAAGGTGGGGTACAGCTCATCAGTCCATCACAGGGCAACACACACACAACCATTCACACTCACACTTGGGGGTAATCTGGAACAGCAGATTAATCTAATTTACATGTCTTTGTACTGCAGGAGGAAACCAGAGTACCCGGAGGAAAACCACGCAAGCATCCAAATGCCCTCACAAAGCCTGAGACTCAACCCCATTACTTTTTTACTGTGAGGTGGATGTGCTAACCACTATGCCACCCTCCATGCATTTAATATAAACTTTTTTTTTTTTATATTAATTAAAATGAATAAGGCTCCGGTTACTGATCAGAAGCTTGAGGGTTCCGGCCCCAGTACCACTAAGCTGCCACGTTGAGCAAGGCCCTTATCCCTCAACTGCTCAGTGAAAAATATTATAAATAATAATGTAATAATAACATAAGATATGGATCACTACGTAATGAGACACATAAACTTGCCACCTCATATTGGATTATTTACCAGTAAAAACTCATTGTGAAGTGTTTGATTTCTCTTATAAGATAATGATTTGTCAAATTACAAAAGAATACTTTTCAACAATTTGTTGGTACATTTAATGTTAATGTTCATGTGCTGAGTACATTTTTGTTATTACTCATCCAGTATGAGCTATAAACATTGTTCCCTTACCAGCTCCTTTTTATATTCTCTCTAAAAACTTTCCCATAGTGAAAACTTCTAATCATTACAAAGAACTGACACTGGAGGACCCTTCCATAAATGTCAAATAAACATTTCCTTACAGAACATTCCACCACACAAATCCTTGCCAACACACTGTTCAACCAACCAACCAACCAACCAACCAACCAACTAACCAACCAGCCAACCAACCAATCTATCTATCAACCAACCAATCAATCAATCAATAAACTTAAGTAATGTGTCATTATTCTAGCATGCCACGAGTGCCACACTAGTCAGGGGAACTATTACTATAAAAACAATATAATAAAAAACCAAAAGCATTATTGGGAAACATATCTGTAGAATTATAACCTTGTCAGATAATATCCTCTAGTCAACATTGCTGTGATATAATTCTGCAAAATCACACAAGCCAGAGCGGTGCTGTATTGATTAAAAGGATGGTTGTGATTACCTCTGATATTCAGTGTAACAGCACAATTGTGACTATGATATTGATTTATACATAAGTTTCATAAAAAAGTAATATCAAGTAAATGACACTTCAGCCACAGTGGGCAAGTACAGTTCCCAAAAAAGTCACAGCTGGATTGAGCACTGTGTGATAACCGGTCGTAAGTACAGTATCTGTTATAATGCAACATACTATTATGATTATGATGATGATGATGATGAGGATTATTATTATTATTATTACTACTACTACTACTTATTGTCATTGATTCTTTCAGCAAATCCTACATTTTACAGAGTGAGCAATTCACAAATAAACAAATAATGATATTCTTGTGTATTGAAAAGTTCTCTAAACCTACAGTTTCTAAATGGTGTACTTTACATGTCATGACTAAGATTGCATGTTTGGTTACCTCATTTTTATTTTTTTCTATAAATAAGTTATGAAAATGTATTATTCTTGATATACGTAGGATATGTGTATGGGGTTTGTGAGTTCCCACAAAAAACTTTTCAGGAAAATCATACAGGAGCTCCGCTTTTAGGCAGTGTCTAAATCTCTGTATTATCTAGCTTAATCAAACCTAATTTCCAGGTGCTACTGTGGTGAATTGGATGTCACCACAAGGCCACGAGTCACTCTTCCACCTTTCTGCCTCTACAGGAACACACACCTGCCTATCTGACGTAAATCTTTCACGAAGGGACATTTGAGAAAATGTCTTAAGATGTCATTTCTGACAAAAGTCCAGGCACCAGGGTCTGTGGCTTTCAGGAGAGTCTACTGTAGCATGACTGCCTTGGCATGGATAATCAGTCAAACCAATTCTGAGTTTGCTCATATTAAGGATTTGTATATACTACATGGGAACAACGTAATCTGATTTGATCTGATCTGGGGGATAATAAAAAAAATATTGAATGAGGTGAAGTATGATATAGAGAATTCATTCAGGAATAGATCTGCATATCAAACTAAAGTCACATTCTGTTTTATTATTCATTCACAATACTTTCAAAGTTATGTTACTATGTTGCGCGTGCCTGTCATGCAATAAGCATTTAACTTATCCGATGGTAATGGTGCAATAATTTAGTTATCCAACGGCAATGGTGCAATACCAAGAATTATTTGATGGCTTCCTACCAATCAGAAATCAGAAAATCTCTCGACTCTATAATAGTAGACATTATACCATGTGAATAATGCTTGAATCGACATAGCTGACAAACATGCACAGTTTGTCTCTGTCACTTGAAGCAAGCGCCATCATCACTGTCCTGCTTCAAAAATGAAAAAAGTTTATATAACATTTTGTGTGTCTGAACACGAAGGTAATATAGCACTTTGTTTCTAATTCAGTGAATATGAACTGGTAAATATGTACAATAAATCACTTAAGTAGTCTCTGAAACTACTGTGTATTTCTTTTTACCCATCTGCTTCCATTTACAAAGCTAATTAAAAACTAACAGAGTTTCATATGCTGTCAAGAAATTAATTTGTTTTCCTTATTTGCTTCCTCTAAGCTGGTGCATACACAGATTTAGTTAAAAAAAAGCGCTTCCCTAATAAGCTATAAGCATTATTGTTTCATTTTCACTGAACCTGTGTCATGAACAGTAAGAAGATATCATATTTGTGAGATAAACTACACTGGAGTTCTACATGGACCAGGAACTCAAGTCTTAATTGCAAAGATAATCTTTGGGAATTTATTGGCTGCTCACTCACTGGTCATGGTTTGGGAAGAAAGAAAAAAAAAAGGCAAGCATGTGACTCTGTATCGCTCTGTCCAGGAGGACATGTAATAGTGGCATTAATCTTATCTGAAAACAGTTTTAAAAAATTTAAATGTTCTGTTCATTCATTCATTCATTCATTCATTTGCCAAACAATTTAATCCTAATAGGGTCTTGGTGAGGCTCCAGCCTATCTCAGCTGACTCGGAGAGAAGGCGACACACACTCTAATCAGTTCTCCAACATACACACAGCCATTCCCACTAACACCTATGGGCAATTTGGAACAGCCAGTTAGCCTAATAATGGACTGTGGGAGGAAACTGGACTACCTAGAGGAAACCCACACAACCATAAGGAGAACATGCAAACTCCACACAGAAATGCCGTCGCTGAGTCCAGGACTTGAACCCAGGGCAGTCTTACTGTGAGGCAGACGCCCTATCCACTACACCACCATGCCACCTCAGATGTTCTATTTAAGAAAAATAATATAAAGCCAAATAGATTAAATAAACTCAAGAATAAACATTCCAAAAAAGAGTAACTTGAACTAGAAGTTGCAGTTTGAAGAGAAGGGTGTTTCTTGTGAGTTCTGAGTCAGTATGAATGTTTAAGTGTGTGTTTGTGCTTTGTTTGGGGGTGGGGTGAGCTTGGCATGACGATGTTTGGCTGCAGTACCTCTGTCTGGACCATATTGACCCTGCGTGAACGGAGCTCTCGGACGCAGTTATAGATGTCCACCACACCCTCACGTTCAGCCATGTCCAGCATGATGTCAATGACGATAAAGCAGCCAGTACGTCCAGCGCCAGCACTGCATTAGCAATTCAAGGACAAATGAATCATACAGAGCACAGAATATAAGGAACTGTACAATACAGACATTGATTTCTGTTCATATGTACAAACTAAATGCATGTCTGAGATCCACCCAGTTACAGAATGGCTCTAACATTATCTCCTGACCTGCAGTGGACCACCATTGGGCCAGCATTAGCTGGGCTTTTGGATTTGACTCTGCGGATGAAGCCCAGTAGGCCTGTAGCGTGGTACGGTACTCCATGGTCTGGCCAGCCAGTGAAATGGAACTGCCTGATCTCCCTGATCTCATGAGCTCCTCGCTGCATTGAACAAACAAGCAAACACACACATACACACGCGCGCACACACACACCAAGAGAGTTTTTAGAGTAAGGTCTGTTGGCACACTACTCCATTCAAACTCCCACAAGTATCATCTCTAAGCATCTGTGGTGTTTGTGTGTGTCAGTGTGTGTGGGTCTTAAGGTTTGTGCAATTGTGGGAGGATGAGAAGGAGTGAACTACAGCTAGAGGAAAAAAGGCCAATGATTCACACCCTCACACACATGCACACTGTCACACACCTACACAGGCCCTCTGGAATTTAGCTGTGCAAAAAGCAGGAGATTATTGCAAAACTGGACAGATGTAACAGCAGCAGCAGCAACAACAAAAAGAAAACATTTCTTTTATTTCTCCTGTATTTTAATTTGAAACTGAATCTCCAAGCATTTGTGAAAAAAAACTAAACAAAACAAAAAAGATTTGAATACAAGAAGTTTCCAAGTCAAAAATATAAGCCTGTACCTTTTCCACAGCGAAGGTTCGGATGACATATTCTGAGAGCAGCTGTGTCTCAATCAGTGTCACCTTCATATCCCGGTAGATCTCTGTGTCATCTGGCCAGTACTTGCAACACTTTACCTGAAAGACACCAACCACACACACACACACACACACACACACACACACACACACACACAGGCAAATGCACGTTAGTACTTCTCCATTAACCAGCTTCCAGACACTGCCAAATTACTCAATGATCCGGTAAAATCAGCTCAGGGAAACAATCACACTGTAGTGACAAGGGCTACATACTCCAGAACCCATAAGCAACCTTAGGAAATTCACTATCATCTTAAAGATTTGTTGATATTTTACACACCGAATTTAGTGAGTGGTAAGCCATAAAGCATGCACAGAAAAGCTTTATTCCTTTTCACAAGACAACGCTCCCATCTTGACTGCCCCAGATATGTGGAAAGCTCTGGGCCTGATGATCCCCTGACTAATTACCCCCAGTGGCTTGCTCTTGAACTCTCTTATTACCTGGTCTGCACTCGCAGGCCCTGAACAAAATTGCTATAATCAGGCCAGGCTTCTTCAGGATGAGGGGAAAAAAAAAAAAAAAAAAAAAAAAACAGCACATTTTTATACTACAGCACACAGTTGGTATGATTTCCTTGATGTTGCGATGATCAATACGACTTTGACCTGAATGCTTTTAGGAGCCTTGGGACTGATTCCCTTGCTTTTTTTTCTGTTTGATCGTTTGCTGCCCTCTTTTTCATTCACTCGCATTATGTTACTCTTCCCTTTCTTCTTTATTAGCCTCTGACACTATTATTAATTTTGTGCCTCTCCATCTTCTTTTCTTCATTTTCTTCCTTTATAGACTTAATAAGACTGAACTAAATGGTGAAATAATTGTGATTTAATGGGTGTTTGGAAACAACCGTAGTCATGCTAGCTCCGCCTGACAGATCTTGTCACAAAAACACCGGTAGTGAGATGCTATCTGAACTTCTCTAACTGTCAAAAATGAGATTAGGGCCGGGGAATCTTCTAAATGAGAAAGCACTGTTTTGGAAATGTTCCCTGCTTATATTTGTCAGATAATTCAGAATAATTTAGGCTTGTCCATGCTGAACGTCTTTTAACCTCTGTACAGTTCTACATGAGGACCAAAGATCTTTATACATAAGGACCAAAGATCTTTATAACAAACTTACACACATATAATCTCTCTGACACATGTAAGATTTTTCTAGACTTTCTAAACCCACTCTGATTTCAACAGCATTATCATTCTGATTGCACATTAAAAACTTATTAATGAGCTAAATGTGATGCCGTTCTGAACCCCTTTTGTTCTTGTCGATATTTAGATGGGGCTTTTAGAAATCCCATTAGTTCCAAGCCACAGATTTCCACTGGGAATGTTAGGGATTAGTCCTCCACTTGCCATGGGCATCTTAAAGCACAATAATATCAGTGTGTTTCAGTCCCATAGTGGATTTCAGCTCCTTTAGCAGCCACCAGATATGCTAACATAGACAAATCAGGGATAGACATAAGGTAACCAATATCCTGGATTAAAGCATTAGGTATAAACCATGGATGGCTAGATTCCATGGTTAACCCTGTAATGCAGGATAAACATTTGCTAACAATCCAAAAATTAAGTTGAGTAAGTATGCTATAGCTGACACCTCCATAGTTTATAATCCTCAAATGTAATCACCAATGAGCATGTAATGAAGCTTAAGATAAGATCTAGCATAGTATGGTCACTGAAACCCCAAACAGGTGCTAAGATGGAAGCACAAGCAGATATAATACCACAGAACCGCTGAATTCTTGATTCTGACAGGTCACTGACTAGTATTAATAAAAATACATAAAAGCCTTTGTCTCCATTTTGACTTTATTAATTTTAAGAAAGAGGAAAAAAGTGCTATTAAACCATAAGTGATAACAGAAACTGATTAGTTTCATTGAAGTTTTGCGAAACACAGCTATAACTTCATAAACAGTATGATATATTATTCTTTAATTTAATTAAAACATATTATAATGAGAAAATAATTCGTTTTTATGAGTACCGAGAGGTAAAATTAAAAACATTGACTATCTCATTAGAGTGGCACAAGCCAAATGGTCATATATATTAACCAAACAGTGAACAGTCAGTTCTTGAAGTTGATGTGTTGGAGGCAGGAAAAATTAGCAAGTGTGAGGATCTGAGTGACTTTGACAAGGGCTACATTGTGATGGCTAAACAGCTAGGTCTAATAATTTCCAAAACGGCAGGTCTTGTGTGGTGTTTCTGGTATGAAGTGCTATGAACCAACCAAATGTGGTCCAAAGAAGGACAACCAGTGAATTGTAAGCTTATCAAGTGTGTCCAAGGCTCACTAAAGCATGTGGAGAGTGTAAGCTAGTACATGTGGTCTGATCTTACAGAAGAGCTACTGCAGCACAAACTGCTGAAAACAGTTCATGCTGGCTCTGATAGAAAAGTGTCAATACAGTATATTGCAGCTTGCTGCGTATGGGGCTGCCTAACTGCAGACCAGTCAGGTGTTGTTAATTTTGTGGTTGATCAATGTATGTATAGGTTCGAGGTTGAGAAGAAGTTCATTAAAAAGTATAATAAAAATGATTGCATCTCTCTTCAGGCAGTATAAGGTGTTTGTGCTTTTGAAAGAGTAGAAAGAAACTGTCCTGCTGAGAAGCAGCTTGACGTGAATATGGAGGACACAGAGAGGGCCGAGGCCAAATCCCAGAGTTCATCAGCAATGAGACACAGCAGATGGTAGCAATGATGAAAAGGGAGGGACATGATACGCTGCTGCTGAGACGGATGGCTACTCACTTAGGCTTGATAAAGAATGCAACACTCTGCTGGGGCATTAGGCACAGTGTTTCAAACAACAGAAGCAAGCAACCAGATGTGCAGCCAATGAACAGTGGCAGAGAATTTGAGAAATGTTCTCTTATTTCAATGCTGCCAGAGTGTGAACAACATTAAGGCCCTTTGGATCATCAACAGTATATCTTTTGCGGTAATAGTTGTTATATAATGCACATGGACACTTAAAGCAATCATAAATGTAGAAACACACTTGGCCATGTGAATAATGTGCAGTTAATAGGTTGCTATTTAATTTCCTAAACATGTGCAATTGTGTACAGCATTCCTAATTTTGTTTGTGGTATAATCTCCATTAATCTCCATCATGCTAATGATGTTACAATCACACACACACACACACACACACACACACACACACACACACACACACAGATATATATATATATATATATATATATA
>JAQMYF010000001.1:14095472-14114936 GCA_030014195.1 Neosilurus mollespiculum
CATCTCAGCCGACTCTGGGCGAGGGCAGAGTACACCCTGGACAGCTCGCCAGGCCATCGCAGGGCTATATATATATATATATAGTTACTTCAGTTCCCCTTTTCCAATATGGTAGTCCGAAAGCTGGTTGTTCGTTTGTTTCGACAGTCAAAAGAGCCAGTACCTGGTCAGAAATACTGGCTTGAGAGCGGTACCAACACTTTACTGGTCTAGAACCAAGAGCCACTTATGTCAGGGGCTGGGGGCAGGATTACTGGGATTACAAACAAGACCAAATAAAGCTTCATGACTGCCATTAAACAAAAAAGCTAATATAGGATCGAGCCTGCTTAATCCTGAAGTATGCCAAAATTATTGTTATGCTTGCGCTAACATTGCTAAGAAAGCACAACTGTAAGTTTCACAAGTTGAATTAACTCCAATCAGGCACTAACACCAGCCCAGAATTAAGACCCCATTCATGCTGGTGGAAAGGGGGTATCTGTGTGTCATGTGAGACTCAATTTCCCCTTTGGTGTGAACACTGAAATCTATTTTACCAGTTGAATGAGTGTTCTTAAATGCTCAATTTTTGGTCAGAATATATTTTGTACAACAGCAGCTCTGATAGTAATTTTTATTAAAATACATTATAATTTCTATAGTCGTAACCTAAAGAAGGATTACATGCTGAATATTCCACATTAATTGATTAATATGTGTATATTTGTTGATATGGGGATGTTTTCTGTGAGGAGATATTTACTTAAAATCCAGTGGTAGCACTTTATATCAGTCATTGGTAATGATGGAACATTACATTTTCAGAGAGCTTAGGACATGAGAAACATTACACTGGGCAGTGCTGGCTTGGTAGTTAAGGCAGTGGGTTACTGATCCTAAGGTCAGGGGTTTAGTACCCAGTACCACCACTGTCTTATTAACTTCATGAGAGGGAATTTGATTTATGGATATTCCATAACATGAAAAATAATTATAACAACAACAACAACAAAGCTTTAATGATGCCATTCGTTGTGATATACTGTTACAGGATAACAGGATTACACCATCATTAAATATTTACTATGACAATACGTCCTGATGTTTTTTAATCCTTTCTTGTGATACTATTTATGTATTCTATACTTAATAATCTACTCGGTATAACCTTTACTCATTATAACAGCTATGATACAGTCTTATAATCTCTGATGTTTTAAAGTGATTGCAAGCTGAAAAAACTGGGAGGAATAATGGACACAATTAAGCTTCTTTTGAGCGAACGTATGGTTGGAAAAGAGGGAGGATGTGCTGTCAAGCTTCAAAAAGCTTGAAGAAAACGTGTCTTTGATCACAAAAACTTCTGAGCGTTTTAACTTTTTCCCACCATAAAAAAGCCTTTCTTTTGAAATCTGCCCACATTGAATACAAAGAGTGTCATTAGTGGCTGAATATTTACCTAGTTCATAGCACATTTTTACTGAATTGTGTTTTCCATATCTGTGCCTTTCTAAACAATTCTGTAACTTAAAGGGAAATTAAACCCAAACTCAATAAAAGCTTGTATGCATAGTATGTTTTTGGACATCAAAAAGTGCCATTGTTATTACAATAATCCTTGAGAAGAAAAAAACAGTAAAAAATCATGACACAGGGAGGTGTCAGTGTACTTCGCATGTAAGTCGCATGTAACTCACGTGGAAGAAGCTGTAAATAAGGGAGTGGTTTGCATATAAATGGACTGCGGTGTATCTCATTCATTCATGTAAACGTAAGCTAGTTTTATGTGAAGATGTGCCTAGTTTTATTTTACTAAGAGGTTCACTAAATCTGTATACTGTTATTATTGTTGTTTTCTTGTCTTCTATGAACTGAAGGTTCCATGTCCTATTCTCATAATTTTTCTGCCCTTGCAAGAGTGAAACAGACTAAAAACTGTGGCCTTTCCAAACAGGCTAGTGCAAAGTATTGAATGGATTTTAGCAGACTGCAACGTCAAAAAATTTAAGTAAAAATCACCTACTGATGAAAATATACACAGTTTAACAGCAGAGTTTGGAAGGCTTTCCTTTTTTTTCTTTTAAAGGATGGTTGTAAAATGTCCAGGCATGCATTCAAAGTGAATGTATACTACAATTGTTTAATATGTTAAGACTTCTTATAATAAATGTTGTTTGCCATATATAAATGCTGATACAGATGCAAGTCCACACTTTGGTGGCTGGGGATCAGCTTGGAAATGAAGTTGGTGAACGCATAGGTGGGTGAGGAAAAGCAGAGAGAGAACTTAAGAGGCCATTTAAACATGGAGCCGTCTCTGTGGACAGGCCAGGCAGCGCTCCAATAAATAGGTAATTATGCAACTCCCAGTGACACTATACCAGCTTGTGAGTCTATTAGGAGAAGTGATTGTGTTCGGTGGTGTTTCTCGTCACTGTAGCACCTCCACAAGCCGCCAGCACGTGGGAAAAACACGGCCTCCAAGAAGCTCGCAACAATTAACTATCAATCAAACACTGCCTCCAGGGGCTTCTGGAAGAACGGGCACTGACCGCCAGATTAACTGAGCAACAGAGTGCGCAAGTATGTACCGTCTAATCCATTTATTTATTACTCACATCCTTTAACAGCCATCCCACTCCACCGCCTCTGCCAACACTAAGGCTGATTAATTGTTCCAAGACGCTGCTTCAGCACAAGATGGCTCAATGAGTCTGAGTGTGTGTATGTGAGTGTGTATAAATATATATTCTGAGAAGAAACAATCTAAAAACTACACACCTAGGGGCTGTTTAGACAGAATGAGATAAGATAAGTTAAGATAAGTTTAGATAAGATAATATTACAGAATCTGTATTCTTACCTTGAGTAGCTATGTAGTGATTTGGCCGATGGTATCCCTGGAATTAAAAAAACAGAGAAATAAAACTTTTTAAAGTTAAGTATGATAGAGCTTTATAACTTTACATCATGGGATAAATAAATAAAATAATATCAAAATAATATAATAAAGAAATAATAAAGACAGCTTTTCCAGGTATTTTATGATTCTTTGCAATGTAAATTTATAATTTAAATTATTATTGGAAAATGCAAACTGCAATTTAGCTGACTTCCTTTTCACTAATAATATCTTGTAATTTTTTTGCTGAATTAAACTGGTCCTTAAAAAGAACCAATCACTGTCTTTAACTAATGACACATTCTGATGTAAACGAACAGCCACACACTCACACAACTGTTTACTACTGCTGTAATGGTTTTGATATAGCTTGTGAAAATATAATATGGAATACGCTTAATCTCTGTGGGATTAAGATAATCCCCTCATTTCATTTGTTGAGCGTGGTGTGTCCCAGAAAGGGCTCTGTTTGCTGAAGCTGAATGTTACTGGGAGAAGCTTTGGTTTCCACTTTTTCACAGTCTCTATTGTTTCCATCATATTTATCTGTGCAATATTTAATGCAGTTCATATGTAATTAAAAGTTCAGAACTGGAATAGAGGGCATGAGAGAGGAGACATCCCCTTGTTCATCATCAGTGTTCGCTGCTTTTTTAATGACTTCTTTATCTTTGCGCATGCTCCCATGAAACATGTTTATAGCGACTCTGCATTTCGGGCTAGGCTGATTGGATATCCTCTGGGCTACGGAGCCATATCAAGCAGCTTAAAATGGTTGAGTGCATACTATTTAATAAACATGGAGGAAATTAAAAACATTTAAATAAAAACCACAGCAAAAGAAGAAAAAAGCTTTTGTGCTTATAAACACAAAATATTCGAATTAAAGAAAACATTCATTCATTCATTCATTTGCTGAACCGCTTACTTGGATATCAAATATCCAAATCTTTAAACTTCATCACCCACCCAGCTTTCCTCTAACTGAATCTTCCTCTCTTGTAATGCTTTTTCAAGACAAGGTGAAGGAGTTACTATTATTATTATTAAGTTACTATATGTAGGCCAAGATTTGCTATACAATCCATAATAAATCAGTGTTATATCAACTATAAGAAAAAAATATACAACATTTTTTGTGTGACACTTGACTGATTGGAGTGGTTCAAATCAGCCTTTTTCAATTTGACCTAGATTTTAATTAAAAATGTACCTATATCATGATATATACTAATTTTAACCCAATTAATATTTAGTAATATATACCATATATATTACTATATACATGGAGTTCAAAAACATTTGACTGCCATTTTAATGTATTGCAAAATATTTATTTTTTTTTATGTATTTTCATAGTATGTTATCTAACTTATAAGGCTCTGAAGGTCTAGCCAGCAATTATAGTTTGCAAAATAAATCCTTAGAAAAGAAACATGCATAGAAGCTTGTTTTAATGACATGTCCATGATATGAATGTTGAAGACATATTTAAAGGTACCGTTTCCAGGCTGTTGGCTTCAATAAGACAAGCAGCACAGCTCCACCTCCTAAATATCAATCGAACCCTTGTCCTTGAACGGGCAGGGCTGGGCCTCTGGCAGCTGTGGTAGCTCAGTTGGTAAGGGTCTAGATTACTGATCAGAACATTAGGGGTTCATGCCCACACTGTCAGTGTCAGGCTCCTGGGCAAGGTCCTTAACCCTCTCTGTTCCAGAGGTGCTGTATGATGGCAGTACTTGTACTCTGACCTTAGTTTCCTAACAATCTTAACTGTAATGTAATGTATATGGTATGAATAAAAGCTTTTAAGAGGTTGTTCATGACCACACTTTTGTAGTGTTATTAGGACTCCTCCATTGTCCAACCTTATTCAAATTACTACATGCTGTTCAACTACACTGCTCACTCTCAGAAATCAATAGAAATGTCTTGTTCTTATGGTAGATAATCTAAACAGACTCTCAGCCAAGCTGTAACACAGGTGTCTCACATATTCATCATCAATATACATGATCAGGTCTACAGGAACATAAAATCAGATGTTTTCATCTTGATATGAAATTTGGGTCATACCAGGTAAGTGGATGCACAAACAGCACAGAGTTTAACACCTATTAACTGTGCTCTGTAGCCTATATAAGTCAATACTGCTTTGTCTCATGCACTAAACAAAACTGCATATTGTTAATGTGGTTGGAATGGCCCAATAAATGTTATAAAGCATGAATAAATCACTTTTAAGAGCTGGGATAGAGCAGACACGCAAGATTAATCCCCCTTCACATATCGCTCCTTTGAGCATGTACAATATAATAATGGTGTCTGACAACGAGACATGCTTTCACTAATCGTCCTTTGAGATGCTAAGTGTCTTGACCGTATCGCGGCATGTGCTAAAAGCTGGCCAGGTAAATAATTCAGTGTGTGAAGTGCTTGTTCCATCTGCTTCAAGCGTTCATGGATCTGTTCGAAGGCAAGCGTAAAGTGTCCTAATGACAAGTGAATAGGCATGCTAAAGAGGGGGAATAGAGAAGGAAAAAGAGAGTGGGAGGAGAGGAGGCGATCAGTATGTGTAGGGGCTGGGAGGGCATGATGATCCGAAGTGGGTGGCTGACAAGAGGTGAAAATAACATTTACTTTGTCCACAGATCCAGCTGGAAGTTTAAACATTAGAAAGAACTTTTTCAGGGGGGTGAGTGCAAACAGGGAGATAACCCAGCCCCCCAGTAGACAAGCACGGACAGGTGGCAATGACTATTCTTTTTATCCTTTACCCACCACGACAAAAAAAAAAAAAAACCAATGATCGACAACAGTTCAGTAAATGTTCAAAGTCACTCTATGTCGCTGTGCTCCTCCGATGAGACCGGATGCTGAGAGCAGCCCGGAGCAACCGTGAGGCTACAGCATGCCTCCATTATTCAAAACAACTTCCTTTGAAGTGTAACCACTTTGCTCTGTCACTGAAATTATTTTCAATCAAAACCCAATGGAAAAAGCAAGTACAATGGACTATACTACTCTACATGTGACCAACTTCATAACGCAGTGCTTTTTTGATGGGAGCTAAGACACGGCAGATGTTCTTTCTACTGAAGTCGAGAAAATAAAGCTATACTGGGATGTTTATCATGTTTAACCACCCCCTTTGTCTCTAAATGCTAAAGCCACTGCTGTATCAAAAATACAAGACAAGTGTCTTGATGCTCTGTTGCCCATGCTGGCTCATGACAGTTGTATTAAAAGAGAGCACTTTGACAGAAGACGCAAGGAAGAAAATGGTTTGGGGCTTATTTCAGGCAGCATACATCACTATGTTACTGATTTACATTAACCCTAATAGTCTGTGAAATATGAAATAGTGAAATAATTCAGTACAATGTATTACTGGAGAAACAAAAAAAATTACAGAAAAATATTAAAGAAAAATAAAATTCCAGACAATTTTGTCCACAAACTCCTAACACTCTTCCCGGTGTTTTCCATGACACACAACATGACATCAATGGATACATATTTAGTACATTGTGGTAAACCCCAAACTAAACAAAATATAACAAGGTTTTCATGGAGCTAACAAAAAAACAACTGGTCAGCAAATGAGCAAGAATGAAAATGATCCTGAGGCCTGTACCACCAGTTGCTTGTCACAGCTCATTGCTGTGGGGGTGGAGCGGGGTCTGGGGGGTGGGGGGTGTGGGGGTTGGTTCTGGCAGTGAGTAAATTCACTGTTCATAGTTTTCTTGTATGCAAAGATAAAGTCATGAAAAGATTGAAATGTTTGATCTAAAATTTAAACGAGCACATCTTGGTGTGCAACATTTTCCATAATATCTTCTGGCTTGTTCCTTTTTCCCATTAAAAATGACTCATTAATTGGTAATCTTCCACAACTGATGCAGCCCATCACAAAACCTGATAACAGAACCAGAAGTGACAAACATCCACACATAGCACAATGTAGTATAAATTGTGCTAGTCCCAAGGTAAACAAGTGTGAAAATCTGCTCCAGAAATGAGTGTTTTGTAAGTTTGGCCACCATTATATAAGCATATTGTAATGGCTGATCGGTTTATGTGTCATATGCAAGCCTTTTGCAGATGTTATCTTAGCAACATGTTCCCATGTTGTATGAAAAGTTATAAAGGTTAAAGTCTATGGACAAGCTCATCTTTACTATTACAGTCAACCACAAATAACCCTCACCACCCTCTTTAATCGAATTGTATGAAACTTTCTTATGTTCAAGTTGTATTTTGGACCAATCTCAGCCTTAAGAACCATCACTTTGTCAGCTAGACTAAATCATTATCTCAGCTTTGTCATTATGCCAGCTAGACTAAATTACTATTGACTTAATCCGTCTAGTTAATAGCTCAATTAATAATTAACAGTTATTGGCTGAAGGTGAGATGCCTGTCGTTGAATAGTCCCTGAGATGGAACATCTGATACGAAAAATGGGTTTACTACATAAGGACATTAGTATTTTGTTTTAATTTTATTTATTTTTTACATTTTCAACTGTTTCAGGCATTATCCGTATGTTGCGGGGTAGATAAGGCAAGGTGCCTAATTGGTTAAGCACATTGTACATGAGAACATAAAAATCAAACTAAAACAAAATTCTTCATGGTTTATTTTTGCATATTTTAACTTTTACATATGCACGTCCGGTGAGCTCCGTGAGTTCCAAGCAGAGCTAAGAGCTGTGTAACCTATGGTGTGTTTTAAAACCCATTCAGAGTTTAATTTACTTCTTGGAAATGTAACGTTTTTGTACTCATTCAAAGTTTTAGTATATATGTACTATCTGAAAACTTATCTAAAACTAATTTTTTATGGTTTGATTCTCCATTTTATAGTATGACAATGATGTGTCCGGCCGCTTCAAGTGAAGTGTGAGTGTCTGTCATTTGGATTCAAGCTTTATCCACTCGGGATAATGTTTTTTAATCTCCAGATAGCAGACCAATCAGATTGCACTACTTCGGTGCAGCATCTACTAATAGGCTTTATGTCTTGGCTAGAAAATCTATGCTAAATCTGTCAACACAATATGGATCAATAATGTTTACCTTTGCATAGTGTAAGGGGTATGAAATGTAATCAGGGGGTCAGAATGTAATCCTTAATCATTCTACTAGACTGTAGGGAATCCCATCTACACACGAATACAGTGACCTCTGTGTGTACACCTTGGCAAGCATGCATACTTACATCAATGTAATTTGCATTGATATAATCTGAGCTCTGCTCCCCGTCTATAGCCTGCAGTCGGACACGAGAGTGGTCATCTGGGGAAAAAAGAGGAGGAAAGAACATGGAAAATTATTACTTACATTACTACAAATTAATATGGGATATCAGAATGGGATAAAAGAAAAGGATTAAAATTAAATAAGGTTTCAAGCAGTAGGTTAATAAGTGTATTTATATCTCAAGCAGATAATAACGTACGTTATATTGGCCCTTAACGAGCTAGAGATGAATTTCAGAATAAGAAATGTTTGTTTCAGTTTACAAATACGTATGAACCTCTAATGATAATCTCACAATATTTACAGCAACATTGCCCCTTTATATCAGCAGATAATAACAGAAGACAACATTGTGGAACAAGCATCTGTCGCTCTGCCAGCTGTTAATACGACTGAAACTAGTCCATGTGTTGCAGCTCTTCCTTCCTGTTCGAACAGGAGATTCTAAGTTGTTGTGAAGGATTTCCACTATGCAACTCTGCCAGTCCTTTGGGATTGTTCTCTCTATCAGGTCTAACATGGCCTAGGGCTCATGCTCGCCTGGGATAGGCTGGCACCTCATTAGCCAGAAACAGGAAGTGTGTGGAGCCAAACTGAGCGAGCTGTTTCCTCTCACAGGGAGAAATGGTTTATAATGAGTGCTGTCGAAGTGGGGAAGGTAACTGATGAAGAATTTGGTGAAAGGGAAAAAGGATAGACTGTTGCAGTAAAGGTCTCACTTTCTTTACGTGGATGTGTATGAGTATGAACAGACATATGCACATACCAGTTTGAGTGAGAATCTCCACTATAAGGATGGGAATGTGCTCAAAGGAACAATTACAATTACACAGGAAGCTCAGTGTATCACAGAAGCATGCTGATAGTGAGACCGAATTAAGATCATTATCATTACATACATGCAATGATGTTTCCATAACGGTTCTTCATCCTGTTCTCATCTTTCTTTGCAGAGTCCCAGGGTGCAGACTGCCCTTCGAAGAAACTCTGTAGAGAGAAATCAAAACAAGCAGAGACAAGCGTTAAGAAGCAAGAGCAGAGACAACACAAAAAAGGTCAAAGGTTACCATTTTAAATGATGCCTGAGTTGAACTTCAAATGGAACCAGTGGAAAAGAAGACAGTTACGCTAACTAGATTCACATCATTATTTGACATCAAGAGACAGGAGCAAGGAACCCTGGGAGTAGTGTCAGAACTAAGGGCTATTAGAGGTGCTTCGGCTCAGAGTTGGCGCCTGAGACAAAACGACCTCGATGCCCGTCTCTCTGACACCACTAAAGGGCTCGAATGGTAGAAATTAAAGACAAAAATTGCAGTCAGAGAAATTAAAGCTGACACTCTTCTGAGCAGTAACTGATGATGAAATATTAATGCAGTGTGGGGAATCTGCCCATTCAAAACTACTCAGCTACACAATTAAAGCTAATTATGAAGACAAACTTCAAAAGCAGATCTAGTTTGTTAACGGGGGTGGGAGGGTGTTGGAGTGCTCATGCTTGGAGACTTGTCTGCTCATAGTAGCTTCTTAATGCTGCCAGCTGCCTGCTTCCCTCTCAATAAAAAAGCAGCTCTGAGGTATAAATAGAGCATAATGATGCATTATTATCCACAAACGGCCATACAGACAATTGATATGATTGCTGGTGATTGCAAGTGACTACTGCTCTTTCTGTTAGGGAAGCTGAACATCCTTTGGCTGTGAATGTGATGATGACACTGAATTTGTCTGAAGAACAAAGTGCCTTGATCAGCCTTAGCATGGTTAATGATACCAGCAGAGTGATGACACTCGCTTTCTGCTGAAGTTCCCCACAGAGAAGGCAGAAGGCATGAGGGAGCACCTGCAGATGGGAGGCATGCAACAGCTCTGTCTCATGCTGAATGGGTGCAGTCAAGCATGTGTGCTGGGTTTGAGTTAAAGTTAACCATTCACTAGGAAAACCCACTAGAAATAAAGATTGTAAAGTGCAAATGTACCTAGTAGCTGGTTTTAGGGCAAAGCCTTTTTTTGAGACTTAAAATGCACATACACTTTCCGGCCAAAAAAGTCTTGCACTTTAATATTTTTGTTGGATTGCCTTTAGCTTTGATTACATCATGTTATCACCACGACAAACCTAAGCATCACAACATCTATTTCCATCCAGAGTTGGATTAATTTTTCACCAACATCCTGAACTGATGATGGAAAAATTCAACCACTTCATAAAGTCTTCTCCAGCACATCCCAAAGACTTTCAATAGGGATAAGATCAGGCCTCTGTGCTGCCAGTTAATTCATGCTCCCTGAACCACTCTTTCACTGTACAAGCCAATTTTATATCCGACGCATCAGGGAAGAAAAAAAAGACCATTGATGGGACAATCTGCTAATTCAGTACATTCAAGTCATCGGCTGACTTCATTTTATTGCCACATATTGTTGCTGAGTCTTGACCTGACCAACTGAAGCAACAACGCCTCTTGGGATTATGTGCTGTAATCAAGGCTAAAGGTGGTTTAACAATATATCGGAGCGCGCAAATTTTTTTTGACCAGGCAGTGTATCATTTAACGAGGTGAAGTAAAGAAAAATTTTCACTATTACTATTTGCAGACTTTAGAAACGAGGTCTTAATATGCAAAAAGGCTCAGATACAAGCACAGCTTCCTTTGGGAATAAAAGAATGGCGTTTATCACATGACCTTTCTGCTGACCAGGCAGGGCCTTGAGATAGGTCAGTGGCAGTCTAACCGTTTTAGCTAGGGACACTTTGAAGGGCAGACATATTAATGCAGATTGCTTTCCCTTTAACATATCCATTGAAGGTGGGTTAATACATATCGACAACAATGTAAAGGCTTCGCCTCTCCTTCTCTTACTCTTTCTCCCTTTCTGTCTCCCTTCCCTCTCTATGTTTCTTCCCAGACTCAGTTTAAATTTTCAAAAGCAATGCTGGTTTGTTATTCATCGCAGCTTTGTGTCTTTGGAGACAGCTGTCCTTTCATGTCGGGTGAGTGGCAGTGAGCTGCGGCGTCTCTGAGCATGTGGAGGGAGGGGGAACGACGAACACCTTTAGATGCTTGGTGTGTTTGGCAGGCGGTAATGAGATGCAGAGTCCAACAGTGGGACCGCAGTAGGGGAGAATAATGAGAGCATAGACGAACTAGTTAAGACACGTGTCGAACTTCTGACTGTGCCATATCAGCTGGAAAAAAAGGCAGCAAAGATATTCATATATTCAAAACTGTATAAGCAGACGCCTTAAAACCTGTTTATAAAATAGAAATTCTGTCAAACAAATAGTGAAATAGTTTTTTACGCTTGCACAATGCTTTATAAGCCATGCTTAAAATAGGAAAAAAAAACCCCGTACATTTAAATAAAAACCATTCTGAGTAAAATGGAGGGATAAACTCAGTATCGCTTTACTGGCTTTTATTTTTTTTTATTATTATTATTTTTTTTTTAAATAATGATTTCCAGACTTTGCTGCATGAAAAAAAAAATGATTGTAAGTATAAATCTATGAAGCAGATTCATTAAGATCCAGTGCAGTCTTGCAGCAGATGGAGACAGAATAAAACGTAAAACAGCTGAGAGGGAGCTCCAGGCTGTAGCTGTCCCTCTAGGCCTTTGAATACTATTGGTTAGGCCTCGAAACCTTAGTCAATAAGCTAACACCTAATTGGTGGGCTAAAAATAATGAGTCCAAACATGTGTACGGTTGTGTGCATGTTCACAAAAAAGTCAAACTCAGGTGATTTTTCACACTGGATTACTCCAGGAAAAATCAGATAGCTGCATCAAGGGACCACATCAAACTCTAAGCGCAAACAATGATTACAGATTCATCACTGCCATGCCTCAAAGCAACTTTTTAATAGATAATAATACTCAGGTTTCTTGCTTACATTTGATAAGCACTCTTGTTGTGTCTCACAACTTTGTGTGTTTTGTCTTAATGCCTAGGAGGATTAAGGGAGAGGGTGGTTATTAAAAATCAGTCACCTGTTTCAGACAAAGCATTGTAATCTGCACCTGTACCTTTGCCAAAGCACGGAGTCTGTGGAGCTTTTGAAAGGCATCAAATGCAGACAAATAAAATCACAATGAAAATGCATCACAACAGCTGATGAAAGAAAATGTCCCTTTAGGTGAATGTTATTTCTTAAGTAGGACATGTTCCTGGATCAAAATCACTTTGTTGTTACTACAGCAATTCTTTTAACAAATCCCAGCTACTACCAAGTAAAATGGAGGGATAAACTCATAAACCCTATTTAGTATATATATTACATGTGAATGGCGTTATCTGATTGGCTAAGTGTCACGGGATAGTAGATTAGCTCCTCCTTAAACTCAAATGACCGAATCAATGAAAAATGTAAAAATTAGACATAAAAATCTTGTTTTAGCTTTCATTTCTTTTGTTCCTGTGTAGTTAATACGAAAACAGTTATTCACCTCAGGGAATATTCAGTATCTACTTCGCCTTTGGCAATTAACTGTTATATGCACACTGATCAGCCACATTAAAAACATTATGGCCACTAACAGGTGAAGATTATAATTACTGCCATTAATTATATCATTACAGTGGCACCTGACAAGCAGTGGGACATATTAGGCAAAAAGAGAACTGGCAGTTCTCGAAGTTGATGTGTTGGAAGCAGGAAAAATGAACAAGTATAAAGATCAGAGTGACTAAAAGGCTACTTCCCAGCCTGCACTTGTATGTGGGACCTATGTGGGTAGTAAGTGGGCTGGAAATTGGGACCCATATGGGATTGTCCATGGGTTCCGTAGTGGCCCCATGTGGATTATGTTTGGGCTACATGGGAAAAAGTGGGTATGGGCCCAGTATGGGCATCTTTACTGGGGCTCACTTGGGTCACCTAGGTGCATCCCACATTGGCAAGCACAGATGGATCATAGTTGGGTTACCAATAGGAAATGAATTAATGTGGGCAGGTGACATGGGGACATTATGGAACCTGTGGACTTCTTATATGGGACCCATATTTCAGCTCATTTACTACCCACATGGGCCCTTTTTACAAGTGCCAGCTGGGTTAATGATGGCTAATTAACGGTTTATTTGTCTGGTATGCAGCGGTAGGTATCTACCAAAGGTGGTCCAAGGAGGAAAACCAGTAAACTGGCAAGAGTTTTATGGGTGCCCAAGGCTCACTAATGTGTGTCCGGTGGTCTGATCCCACATAGGAGCTACTGTAGCACAAATTACTGAAACTGTTATTGCTTATTATCATAGAAAGATGTCAGAACCTGCCACTTTACCATCGGTCACTTGATAGTCTGAATGTAGAATCAGGACTTTTCATTTGTTGCTAGCTGCAAAGCTATGCTAATGTTAGCTACCTACATATAAACTCTATTGTACCAAAGATCCAATTATACTTTGGTAAATGTTCCTTCACCCAACATGGATGGGTACAAGAGTGTCTCCAAAATATACTTCATTTTCTACTGAAGGTGGATGAGTCACTGTATGCAGGAGCATTATGACTTTATTGGCAAAGAATATGGTCTGACAGTTAAAAAGAACCTGAATAAGAACACAAAAGCCATGCGTGGCACTTTACAGTTTGAGAGAAGAAAAGCTCCTTTAATGTTTATTGCTGATGTTAGAAGAAAACTGAGATAACAAAAAGAAAAAACATTTTAAAACGTTCTTTTGTATTTCACATTTACATTCCCCTACTACTGGATGGCATATTTTTGCAGGCTCAGTTTCGCACATGCGTACCCAATGTGCACAGTCTGGACAGACGCCCAATCTAGGTGCAGCACAAACTGCCTTCATGATCTGCATCACTTCACTGCATCCGCTAAAGAATGCCTGAGTCTTAAGCTGCAGAGTCTTTTACTCCAAAAGTATTTGGGGTGAAGGTATTAATAAAAAATATGACCAATGTTTCACTATATAAAGTTTATAAATATAAATTTTAATATAAATAAAAATTACATAATAAAAAAAAATTATTACTTTTTTTATTCTTTATACTGATGTTAAGCATTTTATAAAATTAAATGCAAGTTAAACTAAACATTTTTTAGTGTCACTGAGGGAATTTTAGCTGACACACACATTGATCCTGAAACATGCCCCACTAAAAATCACATTCATCATTGGTGTACATGTTGATTTTGCTGAATGACAGTTTCCCCTGAGTAAAAAAGGTGCAGCTTAAGTTGATTATATGATATCATGACACAATTGTTATATAATAAAATATTAAAATATGTTAACTAAGATCCAGGAAGTGTGAATAAGTGTGTAAATGTGTATATGTAGGGTCTGTTGCAATACACTGGTTTCCAATCAGAATGCATCCCATATCCAATCCATCATGAACCTGACCAGGACTATTTAGTCAATAACTAAAGATACATGGAGGAATGTTAGCCAGCTTGATTGTAAATGTGGCTTCCTGGTTTTACTTAAATCTACTTTAACTTTACGTAGTTGACTGGATTCGCGATAATGGTGCATACTATTAAGTAATTATATGAACAAGTATGTCGATCTAAAATAAGTGGTTATATCAAATGTTCACGTCTGGAGACACACTTTGCAATAGAGGACATTCTAAACTCCATCACAACCTCCTGCATGCAGGGGTGGCATGGAATGGCTAAGCATGTATGGATGCAGCGGATATTCAGAGCATAACACAGAGTTAAAAAAATAAAAGTGGAAAGGTGACCATTAGCATGAATGACACAAAGGTCCATACGCAAGGCTGTTACTCAAACTAATGATGATTATATTAATAATACAGCTGTATTGTTTTTGATATATAACAAAAATATAGTTGAACACAAACCACACGAGGCAAGAACGTCTTGAAATTTGGATGCTATAATATATTTTACATCGGGAACATTACAATGTGAGTTTCATGTGATTTGAGATTTAAATTATTTACAAGAATTAAGATAATTAAGTGCATTGCATTTAAAAACATGACATCACATGGTACATGTACATGGTAAATTATTATAAATCCTCTACAGCCACAATATAGGACCTATATGGCAAGCTAGTGGACAGTTTTAAGCTGGCAAGTTGTGGCAAGTCATAGTGCAACTAGCAAGCAGCTACAACAACTTATAATCACATCCAAAAATGTCTGCTTACCTCGTTTAGCTTCCCAATGTTAATGTATGGAATAACAAGAAGCATGGATCAGGGAAAAGATAAGTTAAGAGTTTAGTGCTCAGCTTTAGACCTCATCAGTTCTAACTTTATTAATCTGAGACAAGTGAGTAGAGACAAACGAAATCACATTACAATGAATTTGGGTTTTTTTTTTTTTTGGCTTAATGGCCATTCAAAATGTAAGATCAAAAGGAAACATTTATACAAAGAATAAGGAAAGAGGAAGGTGAGTACATCAATTATTTTACAGACTATATTTTAAACTTGCATGACGTAGCTCCTGAGCTACCTCCGCCCTAATAAATCTTTATCCATAATGAATTGAGCCCTCAGGGTAGCCTGGAATGAGG
This sequence comes from Neosilurus mollespiculum, assembly GCA_030014195.1. NCBI lineage: Eukaryota > Metazoa > Chordata > Actinopteri > Siluriformes > Plotosidae > Neosilurus > Neosilurus mollespiculum. The sequence goes on from JAQMYF010000001.1 coordinate 14,111,139, forward strand.
GCTGAATGGGGGTTATTTAAGCTGAAAATTTTATTTCATTCTACTCTTATTTAACAATGATGTGGCAGGTGGAGGAAAAGAGCATGAAACGTGGGTTGGTGAGAACCACACTAAAGGTGAGCTAATTCTAGATTGATTTAAAAAGTGGAAGATGAAATGGACAGAGAATACATGCACAGATACACACAGTTGAGACACTGGATGATAAGAGTGTGTGTGTTGAAAGAGCCGTTTGTTTAATGAAGAGAGTCTGTGGGCTCAAACTTGGGCGCTTGGCACCGCTGACATCTCTCAGCTGTCTTAGCTGTTAACAAACAGTCTCAGTCACTGAATCCCCCATGTGTGGCTGCCAGCAAGCGTGCACAAGGGACTTTCAGATTTACGAGCTAATTTTTCCACCAAGATAATTTGAGGGTTGCTAGGTATTTAAACAGATTTCTGTCTCTGGGCTTTAAAGAGCTAAGCAGGGTGGCATGGAGTCAACAAACTGCAGGAGCATGAACACAAAGCTGGGGGAGTGGAGCGATGACATAGGCACTAAGTGCAAGGACATGAATTGGTGCTTTTTGCATATTAAGAGCTCATGAAAAGTCCATTAGAGAGATAGAAAACACATTTATGCACACCATGCACAACAGCCTAATAGAAGACACAGGGGAAGAGAAAAATGAAAAAAACAAACAAACAGAAAAGTAGAGGCTGAAGGGATAGATTAAACTAGACAGCAGAGAGAAGGATTAAAAAGAAGGGAAATAAGAAAGAAAAAAAGGAAGAAAGGTAGAAAGTATCTCACCTCATACTCCTCCTTGAAGCCATAGCCCTCAGCGCATTTCATCTGGGTGATGTGCTGAAGCAAATCTGCCACACGGATGGCCGGGTGGAGCTGCCCTGTCTGGTAGGGCACATCCACCGCTTCTCTTTTCTTAAAGGAATGAGTGTGGGACTGAACTAGGCTACTGGTCTCACTGGTCATCGTGTGGTTCTCATCTGCAGCAGGTCAGAAAAAGAGAAGGAATTGGTCAGGCCTGAAGTGACACGCATGTTTCTTCAGCAAATCCCAACAACCGATCAGAAAAATGGATGAATACAGGATTTTTTACGATCGAGTTACAACATGAGATAAACATGAGGAAATGAGCATTAGTATCACAGTAAGTACAGTGCTGTGCAAAAGTCTTAGGTGTGTGGGAAGAAATTAGAAGTATAAAAGCAGACTATGAGAACTGAACACATTTGATGTGTCCAAACTTTGTATTTGTGAATGCAGCATCTTTCTGAGATACACCCGTTCAGTTGGAGATCCAGATACAGTTCTCTTGGATAGTGTTGCACTCACTTTTGTTTCTTGATTGAACACAAACAGTCTCCATTAGTTTTTTATGTAAAACGTCATCTATTACATAAGATGTTTGCTGACCCTGGATTTACACTGGGGAACGATGTCTTCGATTTCCACGACTGGAGAGAGTCGCGATGAGTGTGGGGCGTGCTGATGATCGTGTTGATCGTGGCAAAAACTTTTCCACAATTATTACAGTGTATTTCGTTCTGACGCCACAGAACGTGGGAAGCGCTGTAAAGCGCATTAGAGCTTAACAGACCTTAACAGGCCTTGATGTGCCATCATAGGGGATCTTGATGAACCTGACAACACGATTCCTTAAAGTTTCATCTCTCAGATGCTCTCTGTCCCCTTCCAAATCGTTCTCCAAGCGTGCTCATAAATCAGGGGGCTCCACGCTTTTTGGAATCGTGGCAATCGCGGTCATCATGCCCCAGTGTAAACCCAGGGTTAGCAATAATTTCCATGAGAATTAATGTTTAGAAGACATTAAAATATCTAGACATCTAAGATTTATATAAAAATGTGGGTGCCAAGAATTTTGCACAGCACTGTATGTGTAAGGCTAATAATACAATATACATCCAGAGCAGATTTAAAGTGAAATGCTGGCTACATTATCTGACAAGTTTCAAACAGCTTTGGTGTTATAATAAAATCCTGTTCTGATATATGCTACCTGACAGCTCAGATCTCTACACAAACTTGCTATGCAGAGTTAGATCAATGGCAAAATGGCTGCACAGACAGTGAAAATGGTGAACGTCCATGGTTCTCCATGACACATGGTATAAAAAGGGTGACCTTAGCAGTTACAATGACAATGTCGATGCCAGATGAAACACCTTCACAACAAAGTGACTGGGGTGTGGGAGTGAAACCAAAGAGTAGAATAATAGGGTGCAGGTGGGAGGGGGGATGTCACATCGTCCACGTATGCATGAAGAGGACGCCCACGGGTGACGGCCATGCTAACTAATGGCTGCACAGGTGGACAGGGGAGGGCGAGATGCTACGCAAGGCCATGCGAGGCAACACAGTTTGGGGGAAGAAGGTCCCTTCGGCATGACCCACATACATCTCCACCCCCAAAAACACAGGGCAGACTGGCAACTTACCATTAATTGGCACTTTTTAAGAGGATACATAAGAGGTTAAATGTGAAGAAAAAAGGAGAAGAGAAAGGAAACAGGGTATAAGCAACAAGATAGTTGAAACAAGAGCACCTAGACATACTTGACTCTTGTCCATAGAAGGAGCCTATTCTGAAATGCTGGCTGGGTTAACCTACCATTTTAATACAGTAATGACAATTAAGTGTTGCCTTATTGTAAAATAAGAAGTTTGGCCAAATTAATTATTAAAAATTCATACTGAGTCAAACAGCAATGTATACAGCAACTCTGCCAAGGCACGTTTATTCAAGTCCTCTTCTGGCATAGTGGATTTGTGCCAAATGTCCGAATTTGATGACATATTGTGAACGATACAAATTTAGCTGAACATAAATGAATACTTCTTTGTTCTTGAACCAACTAAGACAATCTATTTTAAACAAAATCGTGATAATCTGCATTATAATACACAAGTTCTTCAAAACTATGCTATCTGGGCTTTATGCACTGTCATTAAAAGTTGTCTGGATGGCCGTGGGCTGTTGTTTTCTTTATGTGTTTGTTCGTTTGTTTACTGCACCACACTGTCACCCCCCCTCATCCAGTCCACATTATCTGTCCATGCACATGAGAGGTCATAGACATACGTGACGTCACACGCACGACACGGAATGCGGATGGGATGGGGTGAAGCCAACCTGAGCTCGGGGAGAAAAAGACCCTCGCCTCACAGAGAAGAGGAAAGCAGGCAGGTATGGATGTGAGGAAGCCATCATCAGTAACAAAAATAAATCTCTAGTCTTTTCCTCTCTCGCTTACTGTCCATTATCCTGATGTGTCTCTTAAAAGCTATCACAGGAATGCACATGTAACAGCTCACATGACATAAAGCTAGGTATTGGAGAAACAGGAAGTGGAATATTGTCTCACCTAAAATAGCAGTTGGCACAAAGGGGTCTGCTCAAAACCAGGGTAGATTTTTGAAGGTTATAAAATAGAGAAAAAGTGGGAAAGTGAATACAGAACAGAAATTAACAGCAGAGCACATGTTAGTTAGAATTACAATTAAACAGAAGGCAGTTTTAGTCCAAAAAGGAAGAACAATGCATATAGTACAAAATCTTAGTAGGGGTGACAAACTCAGTTTGTTAAAAACCACAAATAAAGACAATGATATGTATTTTTTCATATTATTATATATGTGTTCTATGTTCTCTCATCTTACTGTGATCAGGAAACAGTTCATATGACACACTTTGCATTCATTCGTTTGTACAATGGCTTCTTTGCTATAGCAGTAAATACTATATATATATATATCTATATATATCTATATCTATA
>JAQMYF010000001.1:14119243-14139243 GCA_030014195.1 Neosilurus mollespiculum
CATGTTTTTGGACTGTGGGAGTAAACCGGAGTACCCGGAGGAAACCCACGCAAGCACAGGGAGAACATGCAAACTCCTAGTTAATAATCAAAATAAATATTTTGTGTAGCTAGCTGTTCTGAAGCACACAATTCAACTGAATATTAGCTTATAAGTGGTACAACAGCCAAGCATTCTCCCTGTTGTTGGCAGGCTGAGAATTCGATGCAGATGACGCCATAGCCATCCGTGGCCAGTCGTCCAATAATGCGCCATGTGTCTAGGATAGCATAGCACATTACTGCCAATTAGGGTGAAATTAGCTAATCATAGGAACGTGTGAGCTTGGAGAGAAGCTCTTTCTTTCTACATGTGTTATGAAGGATGTACTTAGTCGGATGACCAAATTAAGAGAGCTGGCAAACTAACAAATTAGAAGAAAATGGAGTTACAATAGAACTAATAAAAACTCAGGTTGGATGGCAATGCCTTAAACCTAATGCTAGGGGAGTTTTCTAAATGAACAGATAACATGATGGACAGGTGAGTAAAGACAGCTATTTGTTCTGATTTGTTGGATATCAGAAGTCTACATCATAGTTTTTAACTCCTGCTTACAAAACCTGGATAGCACAGAGATCTGACTTGTCCGCTAAAAAACTGTTTTACTGATAGCTATCAGAATGCCAGAAGAGCAGTTCGTCTTGACTTAAAAGAACTGAAATCTCAGACTGCATGGCAAGTCTGATGGCAAGGACTGACAAGCTGGACAGCATGGACTGACCTTCTGCTCTCTTATAGCTTTAGGACTATTCCAATCCATTTAAATGATAATAATATATATACAGTAAGTCAATATGTCATGTAAAGGTTACAGTATGTTCAGGGATGGGATAGACTTGACTCGAGCTAAACAAATGGGTATAGATCCTGAAGCTGCCAAGCCACCAATCTCTGACAGAGGAACACTGACTAATCCTACACAGGGTTAGAAAAGTTCTAGCTGTACTATGGGCTAATCAGGTGGAGAATCTGTTCGTTGAATCATATTTCTAGGTCTGATAATCATCATTTTGTTGTGTCCCTTGTTGATTGAATAAGTCTTTGCCTGTCGTTTCTATGTGGAGTTTGCATGTTCTCCCCATGCTTGTGTGTGATTCCTCCAGGTATTCCGGTTTCCTCCCACAGTCCAAAAACATGCGCAGTAGGCTAACTGGCTGTTCCAAATTGCCCCTAGGTGTGAGGAGCCAGCCTCCCTAATTAGGATTAAGCAGCTTAGAAAATGAATAAATGAATGAACGATTAAATACACATAACAAAAGAAATATAAGTGTGTCCATGGAACTCCTAGGAGTATATATGAATGGTTGTGCATGTGTTAGCCCTGCACACTACACACTACACACTATTATCCAATAATAGGATAAGCAGTTCAGGAGATGATTGAGTGACTGACGAAGCATAAACTACAAACAAATAGGTGAGAAGATGGGACAAATATTGTTGATCAGTGACTGGTTGAGGGCAGGAACATGGTTATCAGTGATTGGTCATGGGCAGGACCATGGTTATCCTAATACCACTGGCTGCCAGTATAAATCAGGTGGTGATGTTGGGTCCTGCTTTCTAAACTTGTATAACAGTCACTGTCATGTAAGCTGAGGAGCAATATTGAGTTCAAGACAATGTGTGCCAAAAGAGTTGCAAGACGTGTTTCAAGATTTGACCTTTTTTTTTTAAATTACAGCTGTTTAAGTCCCTAAGTTGGGGACACGAACCCTACAAAGACAGAAGATCAGTACATAAAGTGAACTCTGAGCCCAGCAATGTGAACCAGATCCAGCTCTTAGCTGGTTTTAATGGTTTAATAGACCTACCCCGCTTTCGCCCAGTGTCGGCCGACATAGGCTCCAGCCTCCCAGTGACCCTAATAGGATTAAGTGGTTCGGCAAATGAGTGAGCGAGTGAGATTGTCCATCAAAACCCAAAATTTAATACTACTTCAGTCACCGAGTTTAGTGAAAGTAATAAGAAAGCAATACACACGTGAGAGGGAAGAATGTAAGTCTGAGTTCGCCAGTTGATCCTTAGAGATTAGGAAGTTAGAATATTTGTCTACAAAACAATTCCATCAGTAACCAACTCACCTCTTCCATTGAGGTTGTGGGTGTCCATGAAGGAGATGGCCTCATCACAGTTGGTGCCCTGCTCTGTGTAGCTTTTATCCATGGAGTTCACCATCACGGTCATCTCCTGCCTTGTGCTGCTGCTCAGGGTCTCCTTACGCTTCTTTGCAAGTTTCCTTTATTTAAAGAAAAAGAAATCATATACTCATCTTTACAACATTGCCACAGATTTAAAAAAATATATATTAAAATTGATAAATTAATAAAACACCTTACTGTTTTCATATAACCCTTAAGTAAAATATATATAGTAATCAAAACTAAGTTTGGATACATGATGTTTTTAGGCCAGCTGGAAAAAAATGATAATAAACCCAGTTTTTCTTTCATATTATGGACTGGTAATTCCTGACTTAAGGTTTCATCACAAATATGCTCACATTAAATGTCAGACAAGACCAGTGCCCTAGCAGTGCGCCGAACAGACCAGTCACAGCCCTATATACGTGCACAATGACTGCTACTATCTTGCTAATGCTCCCTCCTGAGACATGTTGTCACTACGAAGGAGAACACACTCTATCTCCTTGACGAGAAAGAGTGAGAGAATATGCTGATGAAGAAAAGCAACTGTCTCTGCGAAGAGCATTTCGCCTCAAGCTATATGACGCTGCCAGGCTTGACTTAAGAGTTTTGAAGGGCACCACGGTGCACACAGCTAACTTGAACAACTCCACTCATTCATTGTCTCTGCTTTTTTGTTTTTAATTGAAGGAGTCAGTAAAGCGTGATGTGGCAGCTTTGGTGATGATGACACATGGTGGCTGTGGGAATTGATGCAATGTTAGTCTTTATCTCTAGTAACCCTGCCAAGGTGTTGGTTCAGATGCAGCTCCATTCTGCAGGACTGCCTCAAAGCTGAAGACACACATTAAGATTGCAGATGTCTTTAAACCGCTCGGAGAACATTCAGATTGAATTAGTCTTCAGGCACCTAAGCAGAATAAAAACAAGCCTACTGTTTTACACCAAACATATTGCCTGGCTGGAGGTAAAACACAATCAACGATGATATTTCCAGGGTGGATGTCCATTGTTTGTCTGTGATCAAGAGCATATTGATGTGAACCAAACAATCTTTTTCAGCTCAATCTGCCTACTTGGTAAACCGATCAACAATCAAACTCTCAAATGCTCTGGCAACAAAAACTTTCCTACTTTTGGAAAAATGTCACACCATGAAACAAATGGGCCACTGTTATTAACAGCAAGATAGTATTTCCTTTAGATATTCAGGAACCAACATAGGGATAGCTACAGGCCTAAACATGCTAGCCTGTTGTGTAAATGGAGCTTTACCTCCATCATCTGCAAATGGAAGCTGCAAATGTGATTAGCAGGCTGCAGAACATCCCAAATGCCCTCCAGAGCAATCAAACACTCCAGCTTGTGTCTCCAGGAGCTAGAGGCCATTTCAAAACAGTCAGTAGCACTTGCCATAGCTGCTACTACCTGGCTGTTACCGGAACCTGGCTGGGGACATGGTCTTATCACTAATGGAGGTCCACTCCACAGAATCTGATGTATCCTGCTCAGCATTAAGTGGTCTTAAAAAAAGGACATCAGCAGACAGCCAAACATGGCTCTGTAGTCTGCACATTAAACATAAATAAATGAAAGTAAAGCCCCCTCTCTCTTCCTCTTCACCTTCAAGCGTTTAGCTGCTGAAGGTCAGACAGATTGGGGCTTTTTACAAATGGAAAAAAGAGAAAAACTCTCCAATAGCCCGAGGGGATTTTGGGGTAAAAATGCATCTCGTGGCTCCCTGCTCTGAATGTTAACTTTTCTGTAGCCTTTTCCATCAAAGTTCTACATTATAAAACTATTTTAAGTTCTGCTCTACAGCTACACTGCTGTTCTGAAATCATTCACTCATCTTCAATAAATACTTTATCATGGACAGAATCTTGATTCTTAAACCCCATGTAATTGTATATTTTTGTCCTGTGAGTGATTACATCAATAAGAAGTCCTAACGAAGTGGATAAATGATTATCTGATGCTGATGTTATCACAGTGTGACTGTGGTGCTTGACCTATACCTTTCTCCCTGTGTACTGCGTGACATTTCTTATTGTCTGTTTAGATTTCATCATATTAATCCATCCAATGTGCTACTGCACTGCTGACCTACTCAGCACTCCGTTTTGGAAACTTTGATAAACACTTAGAAACCTCTCTGAGACTTGCTATGAACATTTAGTTGAAAAATTGCTGTTTGATGGCTTACTGGAACTATTTTCTGACTTTAATCAGAGTGCTTTATTCTGTCTTCCATAATACTTCTGCAATATACATATGCTTGCCACAGTGTCTATGTAATTGATTTGATATCGAATAAACCACGTATAAACCTCCAGCAGAAATTTACTACTGCGATCAAGCTGACAAAAAGCATCGAGCCATTAAATCTAATACAAAGTGTTTGTATAGGGAAAACAACTCAGTCCAAATAGATATAAATTATGTTTTGCTGTTTAAATGGTAATTTTTCAACTATATACTAATTCATATTCCCAATTAATCAAATCTGATTTACTGCAGAGGGATTTCCAAGGTAGTAACACTTCAGTTACAAGTGCAGAGATCTCTCTTTAACTGCCGACGCTTAAATCTCTATTGCAGCACTTTTCAAATACCAGCTTCAAATTTACAGCCTCTTGCCCTCATCAAAATCAGCAGCTCGTCTCAGATGCTTGCATTGGCAAAGATTTGTCACCACGCAGTCATTCTCCCGCTGCACGTAAAAACAAATTAAAGTGTCTACGGAAAGTGCTGGAAAATTACAGTGAGAACGATAATCACAAAGATGGCAGAGCTGAGCTCATTTCAAAGCATTCATGTACAGGGAAATAATCAGAGCTGGTAAATTAGGGACAAATTCCAGCTTGCACAACACTAATGACTCAAGAGACTGATGCTAGCTAAAACACTACAGAACAAACACAAAGAACTGCAAACAATAAAGAGTCCTGCCATTTAAAATTAAAGAAACAAGAACAATATGAGCTTATTGCACATTTCTGTCATAAAGGATGGTTGCTCTTCTCTTTCATTTTGTTAAAAAAGAATGGAAAGTCTCCCTATGCTAAATGACAGCAGGGGTTTAAATGCGAGATCTTGTGATTCCACTGAAAGCCCGTGGTACATTTCATGGGTATAATTTTATCTCATGCCGCTACTGCACAATTGAAAGCAGAAAAGCGGCAGGTGACCTTTAAACACAGCAGTGCTTAGTCCCTGCTAATAGACGGCCGTGAGCTAATGAAGCTCTCCCACAGTCACCATCTCTACATAGGTCTCCGGCATTCAGTTCATATCCAGATGGCCGCCAGCACCCTTCACTCTCCCGACATTTTTTACAAGTGGGTGACTCAACAGGAAGCTAATAGTTTAACAGTTTCTCTAAATTTGTTTGTTGCTGAAGTGACATGTTGTCATTTAATATGTGATCTGTAATTTGGTGCCTGGGAATTAGTTCTATTAACACTATAAATACAAAAAGCACCCGAGGGGGAGACACACGAGTTCACAAAATTTACTGATTCATTTAGACTCAGATTTACACAGCATGTTTAATGGTTCAATAAAATGTTAGTATCTAAAAAATTACCATGACAAATAAAATTGGTATCAAATTGTAATATAAAGCAAATACAGCTTAAAGTCTTAGAAGTCTCCAACCAACATGTATTGCACTGATTATTTACATCATGCACAACAACGATACCTCTCTATACTGCACCCACTGCTCAAGTGTTCCAGGTTTTTGGTGTCTGTGCTACCAAAATGCACCAGTGATAAAGGGGCATGTACACAGGAAGCAATGACAGACAATCGAATAGCTTCATGAAACAAGTGAATCAATTCACCACTGAACGTGTTGCCATTCTGGTTGCCAAGGTAACCTGCTTGCAATTTTTAAATGTACTAAATTCCAAGTGAAACCATTAGCAGTATCTAGCTACTACAAGAATAGGTAAAATAGATATATCTGAATTCAAATAAATAAATCAATAAAAATCAAACCCCGAGGAAATACCAATAGTTTCAAAAACTTGGCCCCAAGCACTGAGTTTTTATTTATGTTCCTTGTAAAACTTGCGTGTGCAGTTGTAGATTACAAGAAATCATGTTCATTGTTTCCTGATGGAATGTTTAGGCAGACCCAGTGTTTGCCAGCATCTGTCAATCAACTGTATCTTTTCACTCAGATTGGTAGACGCTTAAATCATGTCGTCTGAAACTTAAGCTCAGTTTAACACTTTTTGTTGCTTAAAAATTTCACCTTTCCTCACTCATTCCATTCACTTTACATGGTCGAATGATGCTCATCGCTTCCTGTGCCCCTTAGCAAGGATCATCACGTGACATAAAGTACATTTATCCATGTGGTCAAGACTTTTATGAAAAACAACTTACATTTGAGATACAAATGAGTGAATTTCACTGTTGTCAGCATTTTATTGGTAAAGTGCATAGTAATACTATAAGCAACAGGCATAAGCTCAAAAGTAATGATTCAGCTTCCAGTGTTTTTAACACCTCAAAATGTGACACTGGTACATGCGGTGTGTGAATGGATAAGCTCATTATCTGTAACATCCCAGTTGACATATAAGTCCGGATTGACAAAATACAGTCCCTCAAGATCATTTATTCAGGTTTTTCTTTCCTGCCTTTCGACTGTAAATGATAATATTTTCAACAATTGCAGATGTCATCAACCATCTGGTAAAACAGTGGCTCTTCAGTAATGAAACATAAAGTGATACGTAAATATTCTTGAGAAAATATTATTGCTGGAAATGTGTCTTTTGCCTTCTAGATTTCTATTAGAAGAAAATGCTCACTCACTCACTCTGACAACTCGTTTAATCCGACTAGTGTTGTGGGGAGGCTGGAGCCTATCTCAGCCGACAATGCATGAAGGAGGGGTACACCCTAAACAGCTCGCCAGACCATTGTAGGGCCAACACACACACACACACGCATGCATACACACACACGCACACACACATGCACACACATACACCCATTCCCACTCACACCTAGGAACTATTTGGTTTGCAGCCAAATACCCTAATGTGCAAGTCTTTGGACTGTGGGAGGAAACCGGAGTACCCAGAGGAAAACATGCAAACTCCACACAGAAACATCAGGACTCAAACCCAGGACCTTCTTGCTGTGAGGCAGATGCTGTGCTAACCACTACACCACCATGCCGCCCAGATCATACCATATATTCTCATTTTAAAACATAGACTTCATGGGCACCATATCTATATAAATTTAAATCCATCTATATAACTTTAAATAAAACTTAAATTGTCTCTATTTCACACAGCCATCAGGGAAAAACGAGAGATTGAAAAAACCCCCCAAACAAACAAACAAAAAAAGACAGCAGGGGGTTTGACAGAACGGAGAGTAGCCTATTTCCTTGCAAATGTCGGAACACACTTTGTCTCATGGTGCAATGTGGACAACAAGCAGAAAGGAAAAGGAAAACAAATGTGAAAATGCCCTACAGAGATCTTCTGATAAGCGATGCCCAAATTTTATGGACAGAGACAATGCCAGGAAATCAGATGCCGCAGTGCCTCCATTAAGTATAGATGAGTTCGAACCCATCTATAAGGCTGAACACTATGTGGTAATAATTGCTTGGATCCAAAAGTATTGACACTGCCACTGAAAACACAACACAACACCACTTGACTGAAAACTTTGACTTATAATAAAAAAAGCATTTTTTTAGCTACTTGCTGTTGGGGAAAGACAGTGACATGAGACAGATGACATGGTAGTGCTCAGTGGCTAAGTCAGTGCCATCAATCCTGAAGAAGCAAATGCTGGAGAGGCTGCTGACGGGCTTTAAGAGTCTGACACCAGCTGAGAAAGAAACACATCACTTCAGATGAGCAGTGCTGTTTTGTAACCATTTTGTCACCTTGGCAATCCTGTTACAGTTCCACCAGTCGGGCTCCTGGTTCTCCTAAAGAGTAATGCTAATGTTACCGTTTCACTCAGGTATGAATGTGAAAGTGTACCATTATATTGAGATTTCAGTATAATTCTGTGCCATATTTGGGTTTATTCACTGGCTCCCAGCTATGCTGAATTGGAGCTATGCTATCCGAGCTATGCCACTGGAAGGACAAACCGACATACACAACCACCCGGGACCATCCTGCTGTGCTTTTACCCAACACATGGAAAACACATCTACTGCCCATGCATACCTTATGCTTGTCACCGTCCCTACAGACTTCCTCTCTAAACCTTTCAATTTCCCTTTTCTTTTTTTCAAAACCAACCAGAGCCATTTTCTCTTTCTCCTTTCCATTTGCCCTTTCATTTGAAGGTAAAGCTTGAAACTGTGCACACGGAAAGGGTCTAGAAAAAAAACAAACCCAAAAAACAGGGAAAGATCCTTTTAAAGAGAAGTACTTTTTCTGATGGAAAAACATAAATAAAAGCCCCTGCCATCCTGTACGTGGTTAGAAGCTGTGATGGCCGAGGCCTCCAGAGGGCCTAGCTGTAGATGTACCCTTTAGCAAGGCACTCTGTCCAGACTAGCACAGCACAGAAACCCATTTTCTTCATCATTTACTGCTATAAATCTGGTCTTTTAGGCAGGGGTGCTCTGACACTGACCTAGGGGTAAAAGCCAAGGCATTACACACAGGAGTGCTGTGGTATCTTCATCAATAATTAGAAAATACACTTGAATGGAAAACTGCAAATTTAAAAAACCCACGTAATTGTAAATAAAGTGTTGATAGTGTTTACAAAGATAGAACAAGAAAATACTGCGTTCTGTTTAACACCTACTGAGGAGCAAATGACTACATTGGTGTCTACAAGGATATTCACATGCCTGAGAAAAAGCAGATTAATTCTAAAATATGAAAACTTTCACCACAACACATACCCATTCACTGTGCAGAAACACATGCATCTAAGCATTTTATCTGTTATAACTGCAGTTTGGCCCAAGCCAACATACAGAGCCAAAAAAAAAAAAAAAAAAAAAAAAAAAAAAACCCATGATGAATTATCAGGACGAATGATCTATTAGTATGTATGCCAATGATGAAAGGGTTTTCAAATGAGCAGCGTGCGCACTGGAGCTTGGGATGAGCTGTCACTATGGCATCAACTGCATTTCTACAAACACACGCTGGGGTCACCTTTAGGTTTTCTTTGACACGTTTCCACTGTGTGTTATTTCTGGATGACACGTTTGTCAGAAATCCTTATAATGAGTGTGTGTGTGTGTGTGTGTGTGTGTGTGTGTGTGTGTGTGTGTGTGTGTGTGTGTGTGTGTGTTTTAAGGAGCTCAGCAAGAATTTTGCTTTGCATGAATTAACCTTTCATATTCTGAGCTTATAATTTAGCAACTACAGTGAAATACAAGAAAAGATATGTGCTACTGTTGCTAAAGTGATTTTACTGTTTGAGAACACATAATGTGACTGCTGGCTGGTTTTGTGCCATTTTGACTAGCATCTCAGACTGCCATGATACTTGTCTGAAAGCACCTGGTAGGGAAAAGAGTAAATGAAAGATGGGATGTTAAAGAGTAACGGATTGTTAAATTTTAGCATTAAGAGAATGTCTGTATGAATGTCTTATTTTACTTAGCCATGAAAGACACCACAAGTTGCTCTTAACTGTCAAAATATGTTTTGTGCATGAGTCTGGATTACACAGATGGATGATGTAAATATAACAATATAATTTTCTTTTATTAGAGGATCATCACTTTGTAATGAAATATAGAGAACACACTATTATATAGTCTCTGAAAAAAATTTGGCCAAAAATTATTTTGTTATCAGCTCAAACAATGTGACAAGAACTGATCCTAAAACCCCACTGAAATCACACACAAAATATCTGACTTCATCCCAGATCTCAGCCTGACTTCACCCAATACATAATTATGTAAAATGGTAAAAACTTGCAAGGGTGTGTTTGTTTGCGTGTGAGTGTGTGTGTGTGTGTGTGTGTGTGTGTGTGTGTGTGTGTGTGTGTGTGTGTGTGGTGTATGTGTGGTGTGTGTTGGAGGTGGAGGTCTCAATCATCATATATTTGAAAGTGAGCACAGTTTCACAGACTCCCACTCAAGGGCAGGGGCTACATGATTCAGACATCTGTGATTCCACATACAGTACCTCCAGGTAATGTGTAAAAAAGTTCAGGATCTCAGAGAATGTGTAAAACAGATATAGTGTCGTACCAAATGGTCGACTCTACATCATCATCTGTTTTGCAAAGTTTAACCAGTAGATCTTCACTTTTAACAAGCTGCGATTTTATAAAAATGGGAACTTTGTGGGTGGCATGGTGGTAAGCACTTCTGCCTCACAGCAGGAAGGTCCTGACTTTGAGCTCTGTGCCTGGCAAGGGTATATATGTGGAGTGAGTATGTTTTCCCAGTGACTGAGTTGGTTTCTCTGGGTACCCTAGTTTTCTCCCACAGTTCAAAGGCATGCACATTAGGCTAATTGGGTATTCTTGATTGATCCTTGGTGTGAATGTGAGTGCGAATTGTTGCATGTCTGTGTTGGATCTGAGACGGTCTGGTCTGGGAAGTTGTTTAGGGTGTACCCCACCTTCACCTAGAGGGGATGTGCTCCAGCTTTCCCATGACTGCATCAATGAATAAAGCAGTTTAGAAAATGAAATAAAATGAAAATGGAAATTTTGTCAATATTTACACCAATATTGATGTGCTTCAAAACAGTACAGTAATATTTTTACTTTACACCTCACAAAACACCTTTAAATGGGAGGTACCCTTTTAAGACCTGCTTATGAGTTTGTGGAGTTTAAGGGCTCAATAAAATGTGATGTGCAAAAAAACAAAAACACACACATATATATATATATATATATGTGTGTGTGTGTGTGTGTGTGTGTGTGTGTGTGTGTGTGTGTGTGTGTGTGTGTGTGTGTGTACATATGCACATTGCTTAATATGTGATATAAAGTGTCAGATCTTTGACCCATACATATTCACACAACATGCACTACACTTCCTATGTACCTGACTACTGACTACCGCACCATATGATTGCCAACGGCCCTGTTCTCAATCATATTTCATCAACCTTTTACTATATAAGAACTCCTCACACACACACACACACACACACACACACACACACACACACACACACTTTATGAAGCATTGCTGTCACTTACCAATCCATGTTTACTTTCTTTGTTTTATTACTGTATAACTCAGATTACCTTACTATTATCCATTACCTGCCTAGCTTTTGATATTCTCTTTACGTGTATGATCTCATCTATCTCATCTATATAACTTTTGGATTATCTCTACAGTGTTGTTTGTCTCATCGATCAATCTCTTCCTGTCCCATGTTTTGCTGTGATTAAACTGTGTTTTGGATTTGACTGCCTGGTTTTATTTATTAAAACCTTTTTATCTGCATATTTCTTATTACACTATGTATAAACACAGTTTTATTTTTGCAGTAAATACATCTACAGTATACCACATTTACAGTTTCACTTGATTCCTGAGATGATTCATCACCAGGAAAAAACCCCAAAACAAAACAGTTTTTGACCTAAATAAAAATTAATGGAACCGGATTTGTGATTATAATTCGCCTGTTTAGAGCAGTAAGTGAACTCAAAACTGCATTACGATTCAGATATGCATCTCATGCGTGAGGGATCATACAGGTAGAGGAACCTTAAGACATTACATGTTGACAGCTTAATTACACTGTTGCAGGTGATGCACACCATCTTCTTTCAAAACATCTGCTGCTCATCACCAGACACTTGTAAGACCTTACATCAACAATCTGTCACAGCCCAGACTTATCAGCACCACTGAGGCTTTACAGAAACATGTAAAAAAAAAAAAAAACAGTTAGCACACACCAGTTTATAAACCTGTAAATTTCTGATTAAGAAAATGACTATTGTGAAATTTTAACCTAAAATGATTGCAGCATTAATCATTTCCTGAGTGTCTGACAAACCATTTATGAGTCATCAAATTTGTTTCTGTACACCACATAAAACCTTAATCCAAGTAAAAAAGACTACTAAGACTTCAAAACCTATTTTTAAGCCAAAAGATAAAACAGACTCTAGTTCAGCCTGAAGAAAGAACAAACAGTTATGATTTAGTCCTGTTTCTGAACTGTTCTATGCAGATAAGGCACCGCTGGCAGCTGTTTGGTCGAGATCTGGATTCATCTGTCATCCAGCTCCATTAGCACTGACCCATACACACATAGCTAATCACACAGCATTCTCTGTGACTTCCCATGTACCACATGCCTCGTATCGCCATGATCTGTCCAGGTCCCAGTATATTAACACTTATGTTGCGCCTGTGTTGCTCTCAAGTTAAGTAATTTCCTAGATTTGAACTAGAACTAGAAATATGTTTACAACATGTTCTGTCATGTCACTGGCAGCCCTCTGAAGCTCATCTCAAAACTTCATTCATGTATGGCCTTGTATCATTAAAAAGCACAGAACAGAGAGTGGTTACACTTGAGCATAATGGATATTAATAACTGCAAGCTCCATGCACTCAGATCAAGAACTGCTTCACATCAGGAACGCAGTTTTAAATGAAAGGGCATCTTGGTCAACTTCTAATGCATCTCAGTGGCTTCTTAATTGGCATGTTCCCTCGTCTCAAAAAGACGGATATACAGCATGTTCAGTGTCTGACCTCCAGTTTGTGGAAGGTTCTTGCTGAATTGTAAAGAACTGGGTCAATAGTGAAGGTATTGAATGTAGCAGGAACAACCACCGCCATTTATATAGCAATAGGTTAAAAACATACAGTATAGGGTGGCACCCTGGTGTAGTGTTTAGCACTTCTGTTTCATAGGAAGAAGGACTTGGGTTCGAGCCCCATACCCAGCAAGGGTGTTTCTGTGTGGAGTCTGCATGTTCTCACCGTGGTGGTGTGTGTTTCCTTTGTGTACCCTGGTTTCCTCTCACAGTCCAAAGACATACACATTAGATTGATTGGATATTTTCGATTTCCCCTAGGTATGAAAGTGAGTACAAATGATTGTGTGCTTGTGTTGCTTTGCGATGGTCTGATGGCTGTTCAGGATCTACTCTGCTTTCACTCAGAATTGGCTGAACCACTCAACTAGCTCCTAGTAGGATCCCTACTAGGAGGACTAAAGGATAAAGCTGTTCAGAAAATGAGATGAGATGAGATACAGGTATCTTTTTTCTCTATTGTAATTTTCTTGCTGAAATCAGGCTGTCAATAGAAAGCATCAATGGCCTTTTGATCCCAAGTCAGGGGAAAAAAATAAAAGCTGTCTAATGCTAATATTTGTGAGTGCAATGGCTGGATTTTAGAATAGTTTTCGGTATCTTCAAAAGACACTGAATTCCTCATCATATCACACACCCATTGAGAATAGCTTTGATAGTCGGGCATATGTCTATTCCCTCCAGGAGCTGTATGTGAGTGTGGCTGCTATGAGAAAATCCCCAGGTGTGCGCCTATCCACCAATTAACACTAATGAATTAACTTCAAGATATGCTGGAATGTCTGCTGCTCAGCCAGGCCCACTGAATACATTACTGTATGCTGGCTAACTCATTTCTAAAGGGTTACTAAACTGCCTTATCATATCCCCTTGCTGTTAGAAAGGGTCAGTGGGATGCACTGCTAAACCTGATTGAGGGTTACTTGGCAATGAACAAGGCACCTGGACAAAAGGTGACTCTTGATGGCTCCCCGATCTATCAGGCTTGTGGTAAGAGGGTGCAAATTGCCTCTTCTTCCCCTTACACTTCCTCTACCTGCTGCTCCTCTTCAGCACACAGACGCTGTCAAATGAGACAAATGCACATCCCCTTGTTGCAATTAATTTGATTCTTGTTCTGCGTGAGCTCTTGGAGCAGGATTTAATTAAGGCTCGCACACGCCGGGGCTCACTCTGTCGCAGGCTCGAGTTAAATGGGCCTGTCTCCCTGCCTTTCCTGTTAAGCACTAGCGAGTGATGGAGAGAGAGGGAGATCCTGCCAGAGGCTGCCCCTCACAGGCTTTATGAATGCCACATCTGTGGCAGCATCTATCTTGGGGAGTGATGAAGAACATGGTGCCACCGCACTCTTTCACAGAAATGAGTCTTCATTCCTCACCTCAGAGAGAGTTGAAGTTGTCTCTTAAAAGTCAAAAATGTTAAAAAACAATAATAAAATTCTACAGTCTGATGTAAACGTTTGCCATACACGCCATCACTACAAATGTGCATTTTTCTTTCTGCACTTTTTACCAAACTGCTGTTTCTAATCAGAAAATATAATCATACTGTAAAAGATGAATGAAACGATCCGAAAAGTCTAAAAGGGCTATTATTTTTATAATCTTAAGTATTATTTAAATTGCAGGTAAACTGTAGAATCAAAGAGACATTATCTAAAGCCAGCACTATCACCCACACAGGTATATAATGTTGTGAAAATCACCAACAGATTTACTTTGAAAGGATGGAAAAAACAGAACAATAAATCTAACACGCTTTTCTGTGCTTATATTTTAGTATACTTCTCTCATGCTCTCTTTTGAAGACTCTACCGACATGATGTGACATTAAAGCATGTCCACGATTCTAATTATAGTGATGCCAAAAAAAAAAAAAAAAAACTCCCTTCCACCAACCATTCCTTCCATCATGGAATTATCTACGGGCCTTGTAGACATTCTGCAGAGTCTTATTTAAACACTAGCTTGGGGGACAGTGACAGCTAGCAGTCTGGCACATACTGGAGCCAAGACAAGTTCCTTCTAAAAGACCATTTAGTAACACAGAGAACCTCTTCTGAACCTTGAGACAGATTATACCATGACTAAGAATGGAAGTTATTGTTGTGATACCATCTAATTATAACTCAATAAAAGAAGCTCAAGCAGAATCTTGACGTTTAAGTGTTAAAAGCACAATACGGTACTGCTCTCTCCTCCCTCCGCAGCTTGCCTCACTCAGGGCCTAGACAGGGACGTCTGGCTCTTTCAGTCTTAATGACCGCAGTCTAATAACAGAGAAAACGCAGCTTTTTAAAGCGTAAAGCAAAGGAAGGATTTGCATGCTGTCAGCAAGGCCATGCACAAGCCGAAGCAAAACATGGAGAGAAGAAAACCAACTGAAGCTGTGAGATGAGGTCTGGTAATAAAAGAAATGGATGACTTAAAGAATTAAGAGTAATGAATAATGGCAGGGTGAGATGAGATACAGAATAGGGTTAGGTCAACAAGAAGACACAAACCGTGGCTGGTTTTGTGTCTGTAAGTTGTTTGTTTGATGGCAGAGGCTTCAGGTTAGTCATCATTCCAATGCATTAAGGTCTGAGCAGCACACAGCTTTCCCTTTGCCTTCAACTTATAGCAAGGGGGAAACTAGAAGCTCATTATTCATTAAAGAAAAAACTAGAACTCTCAAGGGATCAGTGAATAACAAAATCACCCTTCAAACTGGAGCAGTGCAGAATCATCTCATGATAATAAATGGCATAAATACAGCAGTTAGTGCTCATGTATGATTTTATGTGAATATAATTCGAAAAGATAATATTTAAGTGGTACAAAAGATTGAAATATCAGAGTGGACCATGAACAATAAACATCTTCAGATAAAAATCTGTTCTTTCAGTGCCAAACAGCAAGAACACTAGAAAGCTTGTGCTTCAGTTTGAAAGGAGGAAGGAAGCCACTGGGTTTCATGCATGGAATATCAAACGGTGTGGTGGAGAGAAAGCATGGCAACTAAGCGTTTCACAAAGTGGTTACTTACAGGTAATAAGTGTAGGAGTGATAGGTTCTTCTGCCGAGTGGGGTGGTGGAAGGATTAAAGCAGTGGTGGAGAGGGGAGAATGTAAATGGAAGGAAAGAAAAAGTAAAAAAGATTAATGTCTGAAAAATAGAAAATGAACAAAACCTGATATGGTGACACAAGTGAGGAGCTAGTTGAGTGGCTGTAAGGGCAAGGGGCTTGAGTTTCCTGCCTCTGACTAACTGAAGGGGTAAGGGGGGGGGGTGCTTACTGTCAAATAAACTTCTTCAGGCCTTAAGTATGCACCACAAGAGAGAGGTAGGCGAAAGGAACTCTGGGAAGCTGTTACTCAAGCGAAAATTGCTGCTGTCACATTAGATAGCAGAGATGGAAAGATCAAGAAAGACAGAGCTACAGGTAAAGCTGTTAGGATAGAGTTTGATTTCCCAAAAGGGTCCAAGCATAAACATTATCCGGAACACTGTATTACCTTGGAGACTTTGTCTAGTGGTTAAAATCATTTTAACAATAAGATGCTTTAGGTAAAAAGGGCCCTGTTTTATTTTTTTATTTTGTTATTTATTAGGCGTAGCTAGACAGACAAACAGGAAGCAAGTTTTCAATACAGCTATCTACTATAGTACATATAATATGCAATGCCGGCATTAACGCTGTATATCTAAATGTCGTGAAAGTGGCTAACACATATTCCAAAGCTAATCTAATAACTATACCACATACAGTTTATTATGCGTTTGTCTCAATTATGATATTAGTCCCTACCCCATCAAGTCACAGTTATTTATAACCAGACATGCCAAGTTGATTTTGCTGAAAACTAATCTACCAATGTAAATAATCAATTTGATGAAATTGGCTATCTCGCTTTTTCAGCAATATGAAAGCATGCCTCTTTAAATATATGGCCATTCTGAAACTCGCCAGCAGAATCAATAGAGATGAATATCCTTATTTAGATGAGGTAATAACTTGGATTAAACACATATTTTCTCTGCCTCGCACTTTCTTTCAAATTACATCCTGATGATTCAAAGTCACTAGCTTACTTACACAGTGTGAGTTTGTGGCTCTTAGCTTTATAGAGGCGTTGGGCTATTTGCAGAGTTTTTCATTGTGCACAACTCAAAGGGCTTTGCACTCCAACTGAGGACGAGAGCTAGTGTAAACCTCCCTGCAGCAACATGCCCTAGTCCTCTCTTTGGGGAAAAAAAAAGCTTTCATCAAAATTTCCTTCTTATCTTGCTTTGCTTTTTCTCTACTGCATGCGATAATCTTCAGAAATGTTTTCCTATTTCCTGTTTCAGGGTCATTAATACATGTTCATTTGTTTGAGTAGAGCATGGAGGAAAAAACATGAATATTTCATCATGTGTCATCCACTAGTGCCACAACCAGTTTAATGGCGGTTATCAGAGCAATCAAATCAATTATTCTGTCTTCAGCTGACAAAAGGGCGGGTTTGAGAGTCGAGAGAAAAACAGCGCAGATTCACTAGAGTTCGCTTTCATGTGAGGATGTGCACACAATCACTTAGCTTTCATTTACAGCTCTTTGCTACAGAACCACTACAAGAGGCTCTACTAATTGATCAAATCCAGTATTTAAAAATCGTAATCGGAGTACATTACACTTTGAAACAGCTATTAAAAGAAACAGCACACATGCATTACTGAGAGATTACGGTGCTAGGAATATCTATCTAGCTTACCTTTTTTTCATGACCAGAACTACGCCGAGGAAGATGATGACAAAGAGGAGAATGCCAGCGATGACTCCGGCGATCTTCACGGTGTGGTCTGACGGTTTTCCTGGTTCCACTGCGTCGGGTTTCCTGGTGGCTGCCCCTGAAACCGAGTTCAAGTTTAGTCCCTGTGTCATCATTTAGATTAAACATGAGATAGACTTGCTTCGCTGAACAAGCTGTAAGCAGATAGGACAGTTATTTCAGAGCAGATTAAAAGGATTCAATAGGAAATCACAGATGGGGCCAGTTTTCACTGTCATGTGCTTGGAAGTTCAGACATCAAGACCATGGAATGAAGACAGCAGAGGTTCATTAACATGGTTGTGTATTGGAGCCAAGTTGATTGCATGTGTGAATTTACTAAGACCCCTGGGCAAGGACTTAATCTCAAGTGTGCCTCTGTCCACCCAGCAGTGTAAATAGGTACTAGTAAAAAATACTGGGAAGGTAACCTGCTATGAACTAGTGTCCCATCCAGAAGGAGGTGAACTCCTAGTCGCTTCACGCTATGGAAACCGGGGATAAGCTCCGGCCTGATGAGCCACTAGGCTTGGGTTTAAAAACCCCAACAGACTGACCTGTATGATTTACCAAGGTCGCTTTTATTTAATTGGGGCTAATTTAATTGCTAATTGGTTTACATTTTGGGAAATAGAAGCAGCTAAATTCACTAAATACGTGCCCGAGCAAGTAGGATTGGTCTTTCTCTCTGTTTACTGTTACCTGTATCATTGTGGGACTGTGTGAATGGTAGAAAATAATTATTATTTATTAAGCCACTGTGTATTTTAGTAATCTCAATTAAACCAAAAGAAGTAAAATGCATTCAGAATAAACCACCCAGCCTCATATGCTAATCTAATGCTTTTGCTAATAAACCATATGCAAGGGCAGGCTAGCCATTAAAACCATTCAAGAAACACATTTCAGCCTATTTCCGAGAGAGATGCACCATACATATCTGAGGGCCTCATCAGTTATGCACCACTTGATGCTTAGGGCAATGAACAATTTTAATATTCTAATCGAATTTTTAATGTGACCACCAGATTATTTTTTTCTTCAAGGCCTAATCCACCACTCATCATCACCTGGTGTGGAAACGTCACTCAACCCTTGGTGGTCCGGCACATGTAAAGTAGTCATTATACTTTTTAATCTCACTCTATCCCTCTTTCTTTCCTCTGTCCTTTTCTCCTGAGCTCCAACACCTGAGAGGAAAAGATAAACCCATTATCCATGCTTCTCCAATTCTATTGTTTTTTTCTCTCTCTTTTTTCCCCCATCCATGGCTACAATTACATCCTCTCTGTCGCCTTTGGATATTCAAATCTGGGTCACATATGGTGAGTGGCAATGTAAAAGAAGCAAAAACAAGCTTGAAATGAGAGCGAAAAAGAGTGAGAGGATAACTCCTTCCGGAGCTATTTGTTCCCCATGCAGGCAGTGACGACTGATCACACCATGGGCACAGGGGTTTAATATCTGTTCAACTAAGATAACCAACATCTCTCAGCACCTAGTGTTTTGCATCAGTGAGGAGGAAGCGAGAGAGACAGATTGTAAGGTGCACACATGCACAGAATACACAGAGGATGTGGTACGAGAATGAGCAGGGGGTGACAAGAAAGGAGAGTTCACCTGTTTACTGTATAATGTGATGGCATGTCAGTTATGAA
This sequence comes from Neosilurus mollespiculum, assembly GCA_030014195.1. Taxonomy (NCBI): domain Eukaryota; kingdom Metazoa; phylum Chordata; class Actinopteri; order Siluriformes; family Plotosidae; genus Neosilurus; species Neosilurus mollespiculum. The sequence continues at coordinate 14,138,662 of JAQMYF010000001.1, forward strand.
CCAGGAGAAATATCCATTTCCAGCAGCGCAAATGAGTAGGGGATGAAAAATAGTCAGGACACGCCATTTAATTCGGCCCTGCGTGCACAAACTATTCCTGTTGCCTATAAAACTTTTTCAATCAGTCTGAGACAACATCCATCACACAGCCTGAACAGCATGGCTAGATTAGTGGCACTGAGCAAGTTCTAATTTGGGGGAGAATTTCAGCTTCACTGTTGTTGTTGACATGGGTGAGGCCAGGAGGACTGAAGCTGCTTACAACTTTTGCCTTACTGCTGAGAGCTAATCATATTGCATAACATAACTTGAATAAAATCATTACTGAATACAAAATGGAAACTCACTTATAATTTTTGATATCTGAGCTTCATGGATGATCAGGTGTATGTGTGAATAGTTGTGTCTGTTGCCCTGCAGTGAACTGGTGAGTGCCATGCCTTGGCCCAGAGTCTGTTGAGGTAGACATCAGCCTCCCTGTGACCCCAGTAGCTTTAACGGTTCGGCAAACAGATGAATGAATAGAAAAGATAACCACAACAACCTGCATTTTTAAAAACCGTGACAAATGAACTTTAACAA